>JAZGLO010001747.1:0-157500 GCA_036873155.1 Biomphalaria sudanica | reverse complement strand
ATCAGTTTTTTAGCGTCTAGATTTAAGCCGGGCAGCGTCGTGTATTTGTTTTTAAATCAGTTTTTTAGCGTCTAGATTTAAGCCGGGCAGCGTCGTGTATTTGTTTTTAAATCAGTTTTTTAGCGTCTAGATTTAAGCCGGGCAGCGTCGTGTATTTGTTTTTAAATCAGTTTTTTAGCGTCTAGATTTAAGCCGGGCAGCGTCGTGTATTTGTTTTTAAATCAGTTTTTTAGCGTCTAGAACTAAGCCGGGCAGCGTCGTGTATTTGTTTTTAAATCAGTTTTTTAGCGTCTAGATTTAAGCCGGGCAGCGTCGTGTATTTGTTTTTTGTTGTGAACAAAATGGAAGTAGGTGCAAAGTTATTTTATGTCATAGCAAACTAATCTTGAAACACATTAAACTAATATAGTATACGTTAGTGGTATAAGCAAAAAAGAAAACTACAGCAGTAAGGCATTTTGCTTGTCAAGTACATAAAGTTTGTTTAAAGTTATTCCCCTTTAATAAATGTCTCTCTCTCTCTCTCTCACCCCCCCCTCTCTCTCTCACTCTCTCCCCCCCTCTCTCTCTCACTCTCACCCCCCCCCTCTCACCCACTCTCTCTCTAGGTGAATGGGAGGCTGGACATCACTGACCTATATAATACAACAACAGCGCCTCCAAAGAAAAGATCCAAACTTTTTTTTTTTAATCCTTAAATCTCCTTCTCAACTATCGTTTGGTCACTACTAGAAAATAAATGCTCCCTCCTTTTCCCAATGCCCCTCTATATCGATTATGTCAGGTTGACCTTTTGATTATTAATCTGCCAGAAAAACGTAGATGCTCACTCACTAACAACTCGCCCCCAGCTACTCTGTCGCAATCCTCTACCTCCACCCACCTCATTACCCTCTCCCTCCCTCTCCCCTGATTTCTTGTAAATTACCCAATCTGTGAATGATACAAAAAAAAAGTCTTTTGTTTTAAACTAGAGTCTAGTAGAGTAGAGACTGTCTACCAATCGATAAGCAATGTTCAATAAGAAAGATAACTCTAATCAGTTAATTACAATCTCAGGAAATGTTCTCACGGTTACGTTTCTTGGGTGTAAGTATATCTTTTCTTTCTTTTTTTTTTTTTAGGCGGTGTTTCTGAAACCTTAGTAGTGATGTTATTAATGTTTAGTCTACAATTAAAAAACAACTTAAGTGTTGTTATGTAGGCGTGTGTTTATATATAGCTAAAGATAGCTATACGACACAAACATACCTTGTAGGCGTATGTTTTAACTTGACACACAAGTTTCAATTAAAGCGTGAAATCCTCTTTAAGAACAAACAACAAAAATCAATATTTATACAGATATATTTATACAGATATATTTATACATATATATTTATACAGATATATTTATACAGATATATTTATACAGATATATTTATACAGATATATTTATACAGATATAGTTACATCATGTTTGTCCATCATGTTTGTCCATCATGTTTGTCCATCATGTTTGTCCATCATGTTTGTCAATCATGTTTGTCCATCATTTGTGTTCATCATGTTTGTCCATCATGTTTGTCCATCATTGGTGTTCATCATGTTTGTCCATCATGTTTGTCCATCATTGGTGTTCATCATGTTTGTCCATCATGTTTGTCCATCATTTGTGTTCATCATGTTTGTCCATCATGTTTGTTTATCATGTTTGTCTATCATGTTTGTCTATCATGTTTGTCTATCATGTTTGTCCATCATTTGTGTTTATCATGTTTGTCCATCATTTGTGTTCATCATGTTTGTCCATCATTTGTGTTCATCATGTTTGTCCATCATTTGTGTTCATCATGTTTGTCCATCATTTGTGTTCATCATGTTTGTCCATCATTTGTGTTCATCATGTTTGTCCATCATTTGTGTTCATCATGTTTGTCCATCATTTGTGTTCATCATGTTTGTCCATCATTTGTGTTCATCATGTTTGTCCATCATTTGTGTTCATCATGTTTGTCCATCATTTGTGTTCATCATGTTTGTCCATCATTTGTGTTCATCATGTTTGTCCATCATTTGTGTTCATCATGTTTGTCTATCATTTGTGTTCATCATGTTTGTCCATCATTTGTGTTCATCATGTTTGTCCATCATTTGTGTTCATCATGTTTGTCCATCATTTGTGTTCATCATTTTTTGTCCATCATGTTTGTCCATCGTTTGATTAGCCGCATCTCCAGACCCTCTAAATACAATATGTTTTCCTCTTTGCGTCACTTTCTCTCTTTCTTTTTTCGTTCGCTCTTGCTTTGCTTCTCTTACTCCGCGGTATCTCTTTATTTCACTATGTGCTATCTTCCTCTTTATTCTCGTCCTCTCGTTTTCCCTCTCTCACCCTCGCTCTTTTCTCCTTTCTACTTCCTCCCTCTTCCTCTCTGTCCTCTCTCTCCCTCCTTTTTGTCTCTCTCTCTCTCTCTTTTTCTCTCCTTTCTCTCTCTCTCACCTTTCTCACTCTCTCTCACACATTTCTTTCTCACACATTTCTCTCTCTCTCTCTCCTTTCTATCTCTCTCGCTCTCTCTTTCTCTCTCTACTTTCTCTATCTCTCTCGCTCTCTCTTTCTCTCTCTCCTTTCTCTATCTCTCTCTCCTTTCTCTATCTCTCTCCTTTCTCTATCTCTCTCTCCTTTCTCTATCTCTCTCTCCTTTCTCTCTCTCTCCTTTCTCTTTCTCTTTCTCCTTTCTCTTTCTCTCTCTCCTTTCTCTTTCTCTCTCTCCTTTCTCTTTCTCTCTCTCCTTTCTCTTTCTCTTTCTCCTTTCTCTTTCTCTCTCTCCTTTCACTTCCTCCTTTCTCTTTCTCTTTCTCTCTCTCCTTTCTCTTTCTCTCTCTCCTTTCTCTTTCTCTCTCTCCTTTCTCTTTCTCTCTCTCCTTTCTCTTTCTCTCTCTCCTTTCTCTTTCTCTCTCTCCTTTCTCTTTCTCTCTCTCCTTTCTCTTTCTCTCTCTCCTTTCTCTATCTCCTTTCTCTTTCTCTCTCTCCTTTCTCTTTGTCTCTCTCCTTTCTATTTCTCTTTCTCCTTTCTCTCTCTCTCTCTCCTTTCTCTTCCTCTCTCTCCTTTCTCTCTCTCTCCTTTCTCTTTCTCTTTCTCCTTTCTCTTTCTCTCTCTCCTTTCACTTTCTTCTTTCTCTTTCTCTCTCTCCTTTCTCTTTCTCTCTCTCCTTTCTCTTTCTCTCTCTTCTTTCTCTTTCTCTCTCTCCTTTCCCCTTTCTCTTTCTTTCTTGTTTTGTCTCTCTCTCTCTCTCTCTCTTAGCTCTAGCTACCTCTTCAGTCCCATTCATCAAACACACACACACAAGCACTCACACTAAACGTCTCTCAACTTTGTTGTTAACATTCAAAAGTTGTAGATCACTCGCTCGCCTGCAACAGACTTCTGGGTTAAAGCTTACTTGTGTTTCTTAGCGTCATGTCACTTTCTCGAGTGTCACATTTTCTCACTTTGTCAGCACACAATCCACCTGATGTCTCTATCAGTGGTTCTAAAATTGTCTGGTCACATCGTTTAAATAAGAAACTCAATCTAAAAAAACAAACACTTTCTATTTGGCTTCGTTCTGTCTTTTTTGAAGATATAAACTCTAAGTACACCAGCTGGGAAGGACTATGGAAGTGGCCATTGACCGATCTCTGTGTACCCCTATCCGCCGAACGGCTCGAGGGGACCTAATTTTAAAAAAGTAAGTAAGCAAGTCTAAGTAATGAGTAAATGCTAAGCTGGATTCATGTTAAATTTCTAAACATTCAACGTTTATAAGTTGTTATTTCAACAGCAGACATATTTAGCGAAGTCAGAGCTTTTTACAGTCAATCTTGTCCGATAGATTTGTTACCAGTCAGGTTTATTTTTACCTCACAGATTTGTTACTCTTTAAAGTTGTTACCGTTTAAAGTACTTACAGTTTAAATTGTTGCAGTTCGCAGTTATTACCAGTCAGAGTTTTTTCCAATTCAATCTGTTACAGAGTTCTTATCATACAGAGTTATGACTTGTTAGATTTGCTACCAACTAGAAGTTAAAAAAAAGGAACAGAGATACCTTGATATCTTCCCAATGCCAAATCATAGATTAGTGTCTAATAGCCAGTCTAATGACACATCTGCCTTGTGTCAAGTCTACTGGCTCCATCTACACGGCATGAAACTTTTGTTTCAAGGCATGAAGCTCAAAATACTCCCCATTCAAAGCTCTAGCAAAACAGTCGAGCTGAAGTAACGTCAGGTAGATGGGGGGGGGGGCAGATACATGAAGTTTATCTTGCCAATAAATTGATGAATTTGAAATTAAATGAAGGGACATTTAACACACACACACACATACATACATCCACAGTGATTTAAATTGAAGAGCACCTGCAGGTCAGATATAAAGTTGAGAACCCTTGATGATATAATGTCTTCCCAGATCCGGAATCAAAATAAGCTCTGTTCCGTGTATCGGGTTGACTGTCACGTGGGGTAATGGAGCATTTTATCGCTACCACTGAGGAGTGCATAAAGGTTAATTAGGAAAGTAAGTGAATGACCTGGGAAACACAGTCTGTCGTCTCTAGTAGGTCAGTGTACTCATGATTATGTGTGTCTCACAGGTCATTTTAATCTTCGGTTGTATGTATATCACAGGTCAATTTAATCTTTGATTGTATGTTTATCACAGGTCACTAACAGGTCAATTTTATCTTTGATTGTATGCCATAGCCTATTACTGGTCATTGTGGTCATTTTTTTCTGTCAAAATGATTTGCACTTTACGAGTGGCAATGTTCATGTATTATTGTCTATGAACCTATCTTCTAAATGTTCATGTATTATTGTCTATGAACCTATTTTCTAAATGTTCATGTATTATTGTCTATGAACCTATCTTCTAAATGTTCATGTATTATTGTCTATGAACCTATCTTCTAAATGTTCATGTATTATTGTCTATGAACCTATTTTCTAAATGTTCATGTATTATTGTCTATGAACCTATCTTCTAAATGTTCATGTATTATTGTCTATGAACCTATCTTCTAAATGTTCATGTATTATTGTCTATGAACCTATTTTCTAAATGTTCATGTATTATTGTCTATGAACCTATCTTCTAAATGTTCATGTATTATTGTCTATGAACCTATCTTCTAAATGTTCATGTATTATTGTCTATGAACCTATCTTCTAAATGTTCATGTATTATTGTCTATGAACCTATTTTCTAAATGTTCATGTATTATTGTCTATGAACCTATCTTCTAAATGTTCATGTATTATTGTCTATGAACCTATTTTCTAAATGTTCATGTATTATTGTCTATGAACCTATCTTCTAAATGTTCATGTATTATTGTCTATGAACCTATTTTCTAAATGTTCATGTATTATTGTCTATGAACCTATTTTCTAAATGTTCATGTATTATTGTCTATGAACCTATTTTCTAAATGTTCATGTATTATTGTCTATGAACCTATCTTCTAAATGTTCATGTATTATTGTCTATGAACCTATTTTCTAAATGTTCATGTATTATTGTCTATGAACCTATTTTCTAAATGTTCATGTATTATTGTCTATGAACCTATCTTCTAAATCTTCTTTGTAGAACCACTTTTTCCGTCTCTCAAGATTAACGAAGTTTGCATTTCGAGTTTCAGATTCACATTTTCTGTATCATACAAGAGATTAAAAAGCTGATCAAATTTTTGTTTAATTTCAGTTTTTAATTTAATGTGTGGCCAGCAGGCGCTCAAGACATTGCCCAGAAGCTAACATTTGATTTAACTGTTATTAATTCAAGTCAAAAACAAGATTTAAAAAGAAAATATCGACCGTGAGTTTTCGATCTTTTCTTGACGTGAAAACAGCATCCTAACATTTCCATTAAAAAATGTAGACACACTTAGTACTCACCTAATAAAGTACAATTATAACTTTCAGCCGGTTATCTCCCTTGTCAATCATGCAGAGAAACAAATACTTGCCGCAACTTTTAGAACTAATCATAAACAAGCAGTGATTACAATGATGAATGCTCCATCAACCCTAGACCTTATGTACGGCTCTATTTCAGTAACACGTCTGCTTTATAATCTTAGAACATGAGTAGCTCTGGCATGTTTTATATCAAAAAGAAGGAATCTACTCAAACATCATTTTCAAGTCAGCTGTGTGTGTATAGTCCCACATAAGTCCTCACAATGCATAGTTCATCTATACTATCTATAGTGACAGAGAACTGCGATGCCTCAAACGAGAAAGCAATTGACCTTACCCAGTACTTCACGTGGGATAGACCATTTGTTGTCTTAATACCCAGATCGTGTCATTTGTCATTGGTGCCTTCGCGTGAAGAAATGTGTCAGTCGCAGAGAGTAGTGCGGCAAATGTCAACAGTTATGAAGTGGGTTTCCCCCAGGCACGTGTCCCCCGCGGGGGAGTGTGGCGCAGGGGGGTGGGGGTCCAGCACATTCTCGGCAATAATAAAAAGTCAACTTTATTTTAGTCTGCATGCAAATAAAACTGACCGAGCTGATGGCATTTGAAAATCTTTCTCAAGCTAGAAGACAAGGGTGATGCAAAGTGTTTATGCGTGTGTATGTGTGTGTGTGAGAGAGAGAGAGAGAGAGAGTCGATGAGATGTCTCTGTTATATGTGTATCAGGTGTGTGTGTGTATTTGATCCAAATATTTTAAGTGAGCATGACCATTCTGGTTGATGAATATTCAAATTATAACACAGTCTGCTCTGAGGACATTTCTTTGACGGCGAAGGTTCTCAAATGACTTTCTCTTTCCATTATTTATTTTCTTTATCATTTACCGAAAAGCGTAAAGAAATATTTGACAAAGAAATCTTTTTGTTTTAAATTTGAATAACAGGCTGCTCCACTGATATACACTTGACATCATCTCTGGCCCTAACCCTCTAAATTGTCATTCTCTCATGGTCATTAATCGTAATAATCTATACTTTCTGCATCCAGACGAAACCCATGAAGTCTAACTTAAAACTTAAAAAAAAAAAAAAGAGACATTTTAAAGTTGCTATGCACGCGGTATACAATCACACTGTTCAAGTTCTGAAGAGGAAGCTATTAAAACATTTTTTATGATTGTGTGTACAAAAAGATTGATGATTGTGTGTACACAACAAGATTGATGATTGTGTGTACACAATAAGATTGATGAATGTGTGTACATAATAAGACTGATGAATGCGTGTACACAATAAGATTGATGATTGTGTGTACACAACATGATTGATGATTGTGTGTACATAACAAGTTTGTTCTCTTTCTTGATCTCTAAAACAACGATAACGTTTTATTGAAAGGTGTTAACCTTCTATGTGTCACTAGTATTGTAAGGTAAACTCTTCTTCTTAGAGTTAAGTTTAACTCTTCATCTCCTGAGTTGTTAAGAAGGTCAATAAATAAAATAGTAACCTCACTTGAGTATATATAATTTGTAGTTGGGCGATATACGACATACAACAAATGTTACATTTTTGTTGACTTTTTTCAGCTTTCTTACGAAATTAGAAATGTGTCTAGTTTTTATTAAAATCTTATACTTGTTCTAGCTGAAAACACTGGTAACTAATGACAACATAGCCACAGGAAGTCGTCACAAATTCTCCGTAATCTTATTGGTATACTAAAGTTCAATTGAGACACTCCCGCTGTAAATAAGAAACGTCTGCTATAATTGGTCGACACATCTGAAGTGGGGGAACTACAAGCACGTACTCATTGATTTGGATTGGAGAACCGCCTATGGGAACTCGCAATCTGACGTCATAAAATAGCTTTTTTTTTCGCAAAAGGTCAGATGACGTCACAAAGTCAGAGCAGATTCCCCCGTGTCAAGGACGAGTTGTAATGGCAAATGTCGTCGATACTGACATGAAGTCGCAACACTTGCACACACACCCACACATTAACACTCACACTCTCTCCCACAGTTCGCCATTCACACATGCTCAAGCGCGTGTCCTCGTAGGGATGATAGATCTGGCCGAGTTAAACCAAAGTTCAGATAAAAGCAAACCTATTCATCGTGGAGCAGGAAACGAATCGAAGACGTCTGCACATCGTGCTAATGTGAACTCAAGGTCATCGTTCTTCTGCTCCTAAATATCATACCACGTGACCCGTGAAATAAAACAACAACAAACTTAAAACAAACAATTTCAACACAAAATAGATCTTTTTATAGATGTATAATTTACTTTTTTTGTACAAAAACGTTCTTCTTTCAGACATTGCGATCTTTAGGACAGATGATGTAAAGGTCACCTGTTTCATTATGTGTTGCTATCTCACCAATAAGGGTGCGTCTCTCTCTTCAAGATTAGATCACATCACTCAGCGTGATCGTCAAAATTAGCTCACATCACTCAGCGTGATCGTCAAGATTAGCTCACACATCACTGAGCGTGATCGTCAAGATTAACTCACACATCACTGAGCGTGATCGTCAAGATTAGCTCACATCACTGAGCGTGATCGTCAAGATTACCTCACACATGATGCAACGGCGCCTGGTGATTATATATGCCCAACCTGCGATCGCAGCTGTGTATCAAGGATTGGCCTCTTTAGTCACACAAGAAGTTGCAAAGGGAAAAGATCGTCTCTCAAGACGTAAAACGCCACAGTGTCAATTGGATAAATCCTGGCTGCATGGTCGTGTTGTATGCACTCTGATCTGTCTCTCGATGATGTTGGGTTTGAACCTTGCCCACTGCCCCCCCCCCACCAGCTGCAAAAATTTGGGCTACGATGTAATAATTTTCAGTTCTTAAAGAAGATTAGAAACATGTAAAAACAAAATAATACTGACAATAATTATAAAAAAAAAATCAATTTCAATATTTTTTATAAAGTTGTATTTTAGGAATGAGCAGCTCGATGTTATTGACATGAATAAATTATTTCCATCTGAAAGGTATAGAGACAAGGCAGAGAACTCTTCAGAAATGAGTTGATAAACATACTGCTCATGTCCCTTTGTGTCTTGTTTTTAAAGTGGTCAACACTACAGCACTTTCGGAAAACCGCGAGCTTCAGTTCTATAGTGTTTACATGTGCATTTTTAAAAACATCCAAAATCAAAGTCAGAACTTTATTGAGCGTGGAAGGTGGATCCTGGACAATCATCTCAAAAAAGCGGCTCTAACGATTTCCCTACAAATGTAACAGTTGATGTATATCGCTGAGAAAAGAATGACTAGCTCGTTGGCCACAAGGGGGGAAACTCAGTTTGACCGTTCTAATTTTTCAAAGTAAAAAGAAATACATTTATGATTGGTTATAAATTTGTGTAAATTCAAAAACATGGCGTAGTCAGCCACTGTGTAACGATAACCAAGTGGTTTATAAAATTTAAAGCTGCTTAAAGTTTATTGAAAGATTATCTAAGCTTTGCTTCTATTTTTACCTTAATCTAATATAAAGATATAGATATACATATATAGATTCTTGATATAGAAGTAGATCTTGATCCAGACTTAGTGCTAGATGTCTATATAATGAAAAGTACTAATAAATAATAAAACCATTATATCAAGTAGCTCTCACCTAATGAATAGTGTCGTTAGTAGAGGGAGCCAAGGGTGTCAAAGTACGAGGTTCACTATCCGGCTATACCATTACGATTGTTTAAAATATAATTTCTTTTATTATATTTGCTTTTATTTTCAGTTGTAAAAAAGGTAATATTGTCTTGTTTAAAAATCTTATTTACAAATGTTTTTTTTTTGGTTAAATGCCTTAAAGCTATTGTACTGGCGTGTAGGAGGAAATGTTGTTTTACATGACGATCAGGAGTTTCGTTAATATCCTTTAAAAAAAAAGAACAACAAAAAAGAGTCGTTGAGTAAGTCTTATGTTCTGAAGTCTCAATCTGTAACATTTTTGTTCAAATTTAAAATATTCATTTTGGAGCTCAATACAATCACAACCCTTCAGATATATCTCTATATTTCAATGTTGTGATGGCTGGTGATTACAGAAGCCCAACCTGTGACTGTAGTTGTGTGTATTAAGGTTGGTACTCGCTAAGATACATGAGAAATAGCAAAGAGAAAAGATCGTCTCTGTCAACAGTCATAACATGACATAGAGATAAATAAAAAGACATAACATGACATAGATATAAATAAGAAGACATAACATGACATAAAGATAAATAAGAAGACATAACATGACATAGAGATAAATAAAAAGACATAACATGACATAGAGATAAATAAGAAGACATAACATAACATAGAGATAAATAAGAAGACATATAACAATCAAATATCTGAACTTGAGGCATGGACGACAGAAAAGCAACAGCCTATCGACGTTTACTTACCTGGGTAAAACTGGCAGGGCCGGATTTAAGTTTGTGGGGGTTTCGGGAAGGAATTTTTGGAGGCCCCTACAATTTTGTTCCAAAGCTTTAATAAAGATCCTCTTATGAATGAAAATACTAACATCTAAAACAAGCTAAATTTTAGAAAAAAGAAATGTAATATATCTTTCTATTAAAAAAGATATTTGATATGCCCATATATATTTTTTTTCTTTTAGTTTCTGGGGTGGGGTTAAGGTTCCTGGTAGACGCAT
This sequence comes from Biomphalaria sudanica, assembly GCA_036873155.1. Taxonomy (NCBI): domain Eukaryota; kingdom Metazoa; phylum Mollusca; class Gastropoda; family Planorbidae; genus Biomphalaria; species Biomphalaria sudanica. The sequence goes on along the minus strand of JAZGLO010001747.1, from coordinate 146,866 downwards.
TGTCGTAAAACCTGAGCTGTATTTACTTACTCCGAGCATGTTACACGTATATCATTCTTAATCACGAGAGGCCCGAGAGACTTGTCAGTATCTTTTTTGGTCCTTAGTGTACCAGTCAAGACACGAGGTGTGATGGAGCCTCCAGCAAAGACAAATTGCGCGTGCAGCAGCCATCGGTGTGTAGATCAAGTCACGGCTCAATGACCTGATTGCAGAAGCGTGTGAATGAATAGGCAAGATTCTGCTAGACTTCTATGTACTTACAAAGATAGGAAATCTCAATTGGTCACGTGGGTGAGGGACTGCATTTCCAAATCTCAACCAATTCAGTTTGTAATAATATGAGGCACTGGAAGAATTGCATTTAGCCTTTATGGGCAAGGCTATCTTTACAATTCCTCTATTCAGATTGTCAATTCATGTGCTCACAATCCTGTGTTGGTTGGTTGATGGACGTAATTCTAGAAAACGCTCTAACGATTTTCCTAGTCTAATTTGATCGTTATAATTTTTCAAAGTATAAAAAAAATATTTAAATTTGACAAAAGGACTAGGTCTTCGGAAATTTCCGCGTGTAGGCCTTAATTATGACCATAGACTCAGTTCATTACTGAAGAGTTAATGGACGTTTAGGAACATTATCCATCTCGTCATATAAGTCTAGATCTACTTTTATACTTGCGCTTAACCAGGATTTTTTTTTCTCGGGGAGGGGAGATAGATATAGGGGTGAAGTAGAAAATGGTCAATTTGTTGTTAAAATCTATCATTCACTAGTAATTAAGAGTACGAAACAGACATCAGCGCCGTAAAGAAAAAAATTGTATTTTTATTTTAAAAGTACTTTTTATATTTAACTTTTTTGTTTTTTTTTACAAGTATTTTTTATGTTTATAGTAAACATTTCCAGATCTAGATATTTCGAAATTCTAAGCAAACAAGAAACCGAAATGAAATAAGCTTTTACATTTTGCAAAATCCGATAGAAATAACACTGTATTGTATTCAATGGACATAGGTCCTCATTGGTTGTATATTTGTTTTAACGACGTTTATATATGAACTGGCTCTATATGTTGTTTACATCTGGACCATCGATTGTTCCGACTCACTTTCTACTCATCCAATTCTCAGCAAATTTTGCATACAAGCTTATGTTCAATGACAACACATGAATAGATGAACAAATATTATAATATGTCAAAATAAAAATCCACAAATAAGTTATTAAATTAGTTGTAATTAATTATTTTGTTTCTATATTGAGGAAGTACTAAGCTAAAGGGAGATTAGCCTTTTTATGTTAAACCTAACATGTCCAAACTAAAAATAAACTATAAATAGACGCTAGACTGGGGCGCGATGGCTGAGTGGTGAAGCTCTCGGCTTCTGAGCCTGGGGTCCTTGGTTCCTATCTTGGCGAAAACTTCAATTTTGAATTTCGGAACTTTTAGGGCGCCACTGAGTCCGCCCAGCTCTAATGGATACCCGACTTAAGTTAAAGAAAGTAAATGCGGTTGGTCGTTGTGCTGGCCACATGACACTCTTCTCGGTAACCGTTGGTCATAGAAACAGATATATATATAGTTGGTAGCTCAGAGGTTAACAAGTCGGCCTCCCATCCGTGTGGCTTGAGTTCTGAAAACAAGCAGCACAGAAAGCTACTCCCATATACCCCCACCCCTTCCTCGGCGGGTCCACAAAATAATTGGACCATAGCGCAATGAGGATGCAATAAGCATTGGAGGAAATGAAAAGAATTCAGCAGAATTGAAACATACATAGAGTCAAATAAGATAATTAAATGATAATGTAAAGACTGTATGTATTATTAATCAATAATAAAAAAAAAATTTGTTATGAATTTCGTAATTACAAGGATTTCCCTCCACAACAATAAAGACTTCGATACATCAGTAGTCATGTTGATTTTGAAAGTTTAAAACTAAAAAGGATACAATTACAAAAATAAAAAATTAAAAATTAACAACGCTTACATTAAAACCCATTTAAAAGTAGAAAATTTAAAAAGCGTGTGAATTCTACTCCAACTTAAACTGAACACACTATTATTTTCTACTTTTAATGCGTTTTAATGTAAGCGTTGTTTTTAATTTTTAAAAATTATTTCAAATGAATATCTGGTGATTATCTCCCTCTCTCGTAGTAGTACTACTACGCTATAGAGTATAGACTCTCTCTCACACGGACTCTTGAAGATGTGTTTCCTTTGCTTTCTTATTTCTTATTATCTTTTTCTCTCTCTTTCTCTTGCCTTCTCTCCCACTCGTTCATTTAATCTCTCTCTCATTTGCTCTCTTGTTCTCTCACTCGCTCTCATTCTCTTTTATTCTCGTCCTCCACCTTTCTCCCTCCAATACTCTCTCTCTATCTCTCTCTCTCTCTCTCTCTCTCTCTCATTCATAAGAGTTTCAATTGCTAGGTGGCGAGTTGCTAGACGACATTCGATTTTCACATCTTAACCTAGACATTGAGTTATACCTATAAAAAGAAATAATTTTGAATTGCGTCTCTGCATTTATATCACAACCATAGACATAAATAAATATAGACTGGCCGATGAAAAAGTTTTATGGAACGAAAATTTGTGACTTGCAATTTTGTGTACTTTATTATACAGCATTTATGAGCAGTATTCATATCTATTTCAGCCACACACCTATATATATTGTAAATAAGGAGGCAGTGCAGTTTTGTTTAATCTCTAAGAATGAAGATCATGCAATTTTTCATAATTCGGAAATCCGAATACAATTGATATACATGTTTTCAAGTTACATGAAGTTACTTCCTTCGGCCAGTCTATGGCCATCTCAACGTAATTAAAACCTTCACTTATATCACATAATTATTTTTTACTATAGGAATAGGAAAGTGCAATCTCAAACAACACGCTAAATAGTCAGGCAAGGCTTACACATGACTAGATCGAGTGTGAGAATCAGGCAAAGCATAGACTACACATGACTAGATCGAGTGTGAGAATCAGGCAAAGCATAGGCTACACATGACTAGATCGAGTGTGAGAATCAGGCAAAGCATAGGCTACACATGACTAGATCTAGTGTGAGAATCAGGCAAAACTTAGACTACACATGACTAGATCTAGTGTGAGAATCAGGCAAAACTTAGGCTTACACATGACTAGATTTAGTTGGTGGAATCTTCATCTCTCAAATGTCTTGTTGAACACTTCAGCGCATTACGAAAAAACATTTCCTTAAGATGCTTCTAGGTCGACGACGAAACTTTTTAATTTCAATGTATTATTATTATTATATTCAAAGTATTCTAACCATTTTCATTTCTTCCTTTTTAATTTAGCAACGACCCTGCTATCACTATTTGGACTCGTTTAATGATACATTCTATATAATTTGAATGTCTATCGTTACTTTGGTCAATACAAATAAAAGCGACTTAGCATTGACAAGAATAGGTAAAGCTATAGATCTTTATTAGCCCGTCTGAATGAGTTCATACTACTATTCTTAGTGTCTGTATTTTGTGTTACAAGCAATAAGTATTGTTGAAGAACACTGGCTTACATCAGAGATAATCTACAGAAAAAATGGAAAAAAAAAAGAAAAAAAGTTTTTGTCTGGTCAGAAAACATACATTCTAATTAAAGTCAAGACCAGCTCTCCAGGCTACAGTCCTAGGATATCACTCCCACCATCTAGTGTCTCAGGTTACCGGTATACGGGTTCCTTGGATGGTCAGATCAGTGGGATGGTTTATTTGGCGCTCTGGTCTTAGAGACTATCGAATTTACATATGGAGGGGGGGGGGACAGAGGGGCTGAGAGTCAGTAAAAGAACAGGGATAGAGGAGAAGAAACTAGGAGGGATTTGGAAAGCCGAAGGTAAGGGGGGGGGGTTTCATGGTGATGTATGTGTGTGTTTGTGGGGGGGGGGGTTGAGAAAGTAGCTTGAAATAGCGGCGCCACCAGTCTGATAAAGTTGTACATCATGGGTTCCTAGACCAGGCTAGTTGGACAAGCAACTGTAATGGGGGGGCGGGGTGGGGGGGAGGAGGGGATGGAGAATGGGATAATGAGAAATAAATAAAGATGTGTGTGTGTGTGTGCGTGTTGGAAGACTAGTAAAAATAGGAGTAGGGTAGGGCGTCAATTCGTATATTAACGGGTATATGTGTATAGTGTATGTCAGTATGTGTGTGTGTGACCTATGTAGGCATGTGTGTGAACTATGTAAGCACGTGTGTGTGACCTATGTAAGCATGTGTATGTGACCTATGTAAACGTGTGTGACCTAGGTAAGCATGTGTGTGACCTATGTAAGCGTGCGTGTGATCTATGTAAGCGTGTGTGTGACCTATGTAAGCATGTGTGTGACCTATGTAAGCATGTGTGTGTGTGTGACCTATGTCATTATGTGTGTGTGACCTATGTAAGCATGTCTATTCCCAACTTAACAAAGTCCGAGGTTTGTCACAAGAAGACCAATTAGACTGGTTCCACCCTGTGTCAACACTTGTAATTAATTTTCTTTGTTTGTTTGTTTATTTATTTATTTTTTATTTATTTGTTTGTTTATTTATTTATCTGTGTGTTTGTTAATTTATCTGTGTGTTTGTTAATTTATCTGTGTGTTTGTTAATTTATCTGTTTGTTTGTTAATTTATCTGTTTGTTTGTTAATTTATCTGTTTGTTAATTTATCTGTGTGTTTGTTTATTTATTTGTTTGTTTGTTTCTTTGTTGTTCCATTTCATGTTGACGTGCTCATTCTGAATTAAAATAATTACTGTTTTTTGTTAACATGTTTGTATCCTGATGTGTGTGTGTAGTTGTGTGAAATACAAACTATTTGATACTTACTTAATAGACAATTCTACATTTAAAGAGAGAGAGACAGAGATAAATAAATAGATATCAAGTGAGATAAAGAGATAGAGAAATATGAAGAGAGAGGTAAGTTAAAGAGATAAAGAAAAAAAAGTGAAATAAAAAAAGAGAAACACAATTAGAGAGCGAAAGAGAGAATGATATTAATTCTGGTTTTTTTTGTTGTTTGTTTGTTTTGCTCCATGCCAAAGAAGAACGACTGTACTGTCTAAAACAGACCTGACCTATATATGATGTCTTCTTTTGACTCTACGTTAAACATACTCAACATTTCAATTGTATTACATGTCCATCTGCTCAATCCTCTCTTAAGAACATGTTTTAGTGATGATCTGGAGAACTACAAAATAGCAAGCGAAATTAAAAAAAAAAAATGGATGACTGCCTGGTCGTGTAGTTTGCTCGATAGAGTGTTGTTCAGACTTATCGTTTATCCCGAGTTCCATTTGTGTTGTATAGAGACTTCCGTCTTCCTGCGGGAGGTTTGGACTAAGAAGTAAACTATCTTCAACTCTGAAGGAACATCCGAAACATGTAAAACATTTTACAAACATTTTTGACTTAAGAAAAAAAAAAGGTTATCTTAGGGAAATACTCAACATTTACATCCACAACTCTCAATACTGCAAAATTTACTTCACATTTTCGATATAAAAAATAATTAATTACCATTATTTAATTAATTAATTGGCAATTTTTTTTTATTGAATTATGTTTTCTTAGGAACAATGAATAATTATGCGAAAAAATTAACTTGATCCGAGAATGGGAAGTGGAAGAAATAACATGTTCAAAATGTGTAACAGACAGACAGACAGACAGAGTTGACATAAGCTTTCTAATCAGCGTTCGACTATTTTCTAGAAACAGTCGCCTCAGCACGTAAGGCACTGAAACGAACGAGTTTTTTCTTGTCTAGAGTCAGTTTGGTCTTGTCTAGAGTCAGTTTGGTCTGTCGTTGAACCGAAAAGAACATTTAGATTTTGAAAACATGCCACGACCAGGAAAACACAATGTCTGTTGTAGAGAATGTTTGACAGCCTCGACCAGTGTATATTGTGAGTGTGGACACAGGGATATATTATGTGTTATAGTCTCCCTTGTTTAGCTGATTACAGTTTGCATTAACTTAATTCCGCTGGGCACCCAGAGCTTTGTACTGTCTAGCTCAGTCACGTGACTTCGCTAATTCTAACCTAGAAACTGTCTAGACCTAGAATATACAGGAAACCAGAGAGTCTTAAAAAGTAAGACAAAACTTTTTTTTTTTGTGAAAGAAAGTTTTCATTTCATCAAAACATTGGGATGTCTAAAATTGAAATTGCATTGTCCACTTTGATGAACAGGAACCAAACAATAGACTATGTGCAGGTTGAAATTCCCAGAAATCTAATTTGTGTGTTGGGATGACTGCTTCAATCAGGTTATCAAGTCTTCTTTACTTCTTTAGTGTACTTTTCCTCTTTTACAAAGGTTATATCAAATCCCTCCGTCTGCCTGGTACAAATGCTGTACACGTTACTTTCTCCACTGCTCATTCTTGGATCAAATTGAAAATTTGAACAATTATTTATAATCGATGACAACACACGAATCAATCAAACAATCAACCAATTAGTTCATTTATTTGTAATACTTAACAAATGGTCTTTTATACAGAAAAGGGAGATAAATCTTGCAGTATTTAGATTAGATGTATGGCAGTAACTGTGCGTTTCTTTTATCTTATCTAAACTTTAAAAAAAAATGTGCTTGTTTTTAAATATATTGAGATTTATAAACACAAAGACCCGGTATCCACTTTGAATAAACACGTTTGGTTAGTACATCTTCTGCTGAGCTGAAGACTACAAACACTTGTTAAAATATATGAATTACTAAAAAAAAAACAGGTCCTATATACACTGTATTCTCTCGATAGCATAGCGCAAAAATTGACGATTCAAAACAGTTGAAAAAAGCCTGCTCGCACATGTAATTCTATTAGAACATGCGATCCGCTTAAGCGCATAGCCCGGGTAATCGTATTAGAAGAGCTTGTATGGCGGCTATGTGACTGAACGTGCCCCGCTGCCCGCCTGAAAACATAAGTGTAACATTTTGTCCACTTTCTGTTGTCTACAATTAAGTGACATATTTATATAGTTTAGTGATATCCCGTACAAAACAGACAAAAATATTTGTGTGCGTGTGCGTCTCTATACAACATTTTACATTTAAAGATCTCTGGGGTTTTTGTTTTGTTAGTAAAAGTACAAAAGTAACGGTACCCATTTCTGGCCTTGCGAACTAAGGGTGGGGGGAAGGCTCATCTGTTTTTTTGGACCACGGCTGACGAGGGTGTCATGTGGCCAGCGCAAAGACCAACTGTAAGTTATATTAGACTTTTAGGTGGATCCATGGGCGACACTTAAAAATTACAAGGTTTTTTAAATGTAAGTCGAACTCGACATCACTCGGTAAGAAGCCAAACGCATTACCCCTCAGCCACCATCCTCTACACTAGTAACATTATATCTTTTTGTTTTGTTCATATTAGATATTTAGTTTATATATATACATATGATTCTATAACATTGTTACGGACAATTCCTTTAACGTGCCACAAATTGATTAGAGATAGCTGATAAGATTGAATACATTTGATGTAGTTGGCAGTCAATGGGAGAAATACTTCTTATGTATAAATACTTTCTTTTCCTGACTGAAAGCTGTGTACGTTATTTTTCTTCTAAGATAATTGTGCATTTCTATCAACTATTTTAATGTTATTCCCAAATACAGGCAAGCAATAAATAATTTAAAAAAAAAACAAGATGAAGAAACCAACTTTAAGCCACTGGAAAGTACCTGGTGTGAGCTCCAAGATCTTCCAACAACAGTCATTTCCTTGATTCAGCGACAGAGAGCTCGTAAATTTCTTCTTTTTTCTTTCATTTTATTTTCAACGAACATTCAATTCTAAAGCTTGCCATGACAAAGTCAGTCTAATAACAAGTTAAAATCAATTCTATAAAACACAAAGCTGAAAGAAAAATAAAGTCATAAAATGTCCGAGCATTCCAGTCCGCGAGACATCAATGAGGTCGATGTCCCAGCATTCTGAAAATGTATAACTTCCGGTCTAGTGTAGTCTAGACTCTGAGGACTAAAACATCTTTAGTTCATCCAGTCCTCGGTCACGTGATAAGCCCCTTTCCTCCCCTTTGTATTTATAGGGTTCAGTACTATTGACACGCTCAAATAAACACATACACATTTAGAATCACAGAGAATCATTATATATGTAATTTAAAAGATGTTTCTGTTTTATTATAATGTAAATATAACTGAAACAAGGATAACGGTAGTTTAGACATAAAGAACTGAAAAAAAAAAATTGTTAATCGATTTTGATAAATAGCTTTGAGCATTTTTTTTTTCCTTTTAATTTATTATATTAGCTTATTATATTTCTTATTTATTTAAAATAAGATCATGGGCAAATGGAATTCTTAAGGTAAAACTAATGCAGTATATTAAAAAAAAATATCCACCTTGGTATAAAGACGCACTGAAATATATAATCGATTTTATCTCCAGGGATACAGAAAATAATGAATGTGATGAACATATACACAAAGAACAGAGATGACCACATACGTTAGTTAAACAAATATTGAACAGAGATGACCATATAAAGTTTAACAGAGATGACCATATAAAGTTTAACAGAGATGACCAATTGACCATATCAAGTTGAACAGAGGTGGGTCTATACAATAGAACAGAGATGGCCATATCAAGTTGAACAGGGGTGGCCCTATAGAAAAGAACAGATATGACCAAATCAAGTTGAACAGAGATGACCATATACAATAAAACAGAGATGACCATATAAAATAAAATAGAGATGACCATGTACGTTAAATAAGAACAGAGATGGTAATATCAAGTTAAACAGGGGTGGCCTAATACAATAGAACAGAGTGGGACGTCAAGTTGTCCTTGTGCTATGTCACAACGTTACTATGTCGTTTTAGTCAGGAACATCTGTGTTGAAGAGCTGCTGGAAGCGAGAGGTTCACGATGTGCTCTGAAGTTCATAGACATGGATAGTACTTCCAACATCTGTGTTGAAGAGCTGCTGGAAGCGAGAGGTTCACGATGTGCTCTGAAGTTCATAGACATGGATATTACTTCCAACATCTGTGTTGAAGAGCTGCTGGAAGCGAGAGGTTCACGATGTGCTCTGAAGTTCATAGACATGGATAGTACTTCCAACATCTGTGTTGAAGAGCTGCTGGAAGCGAGAGGTTCACGATGTGCTCTGAAGTTCATAGACATGGATAGTACTTCCAACATATGTATTGAAGAGCTGCTGGAAGCGAGGGTTCACGATGTGCTCTGAAGCTCATTTTTTATTTGATTTTTTATTAGATTTTGGGCACATCGGCACAATTTAGGCCATGTCGTGCCTGCAGTCCCTCAAGGGCCACTCTCCCTCCACACAACAAGGGCAAAAGTCCACACAGTCAAATCATTAAAATCAAGGTCTATTCACAGTTAAAATAGTAGAGGTAGTAAAAATTTAATAATTTGGTAAAAATCTAATGTAAATAGTACATGTTTACAAATTCATAAATCAGATCTTCGTAGACAACCCCACTTCCCGGATAAAGCCCAGTACCTTCCCAGGGTTGACATTATTTAATACTGTTTTTAAATTAGTGGCTCTAAAATATTTCTCCCTGACATCCTGGTATCTGGGGCAGTCGATGAGGATATGTTCCACGGTGAGGCGAGAGTCACAATACTCACAAAGTGGGGTCTCTTCTTTCTTCAGCACAAAAGAGTGCGTGATGTAGGTGTGGCCAATACTAAGTCTGGACATGGTCGTGCTACCACGCCTTGTCAGACCCTTAGATGTGGACCGCCACCTGACATCCGTCACAATCTGCCTGAGTTTATTGGGAGTCTCAGCCTCCCATCGGTCCTGCCACTCTTGGTAGGTGGCAGAGGCAATACTTCGTCTCAGGTCCGAGCAGGGAATTTGGGTTCATGACACCGCATGATTTAGGGCTCTCTTTGCTTCTCTGTCTACGGCTTCGTTTCCCGCAATGCCCACATGGGAGGGGACCCAGATGAAGGTGACATCCCTATGGTCGGTGCTCTGAAGTTCATAGACATGGATAGTACTTCCAACATCTGTGTTGAAGAGCTGCTGGAGTCACAATACTCACAAAGTGGGGTCTCTTCTTTCTTCAGCACAAAAGAGTGCGTGATGTAGGTGTGGCCAATCCTAAGTCTGGACGTGGTCGTGCTACCACGCCTTGTCAGACCCTTAGAAGTGGACCGACATAACAGTAAGAAAGAACAACTCTAGCAGAGTCATAACGACATAAAAGTAAGAAAGAACAATTCTAGCAGAGTCATACCGACATAAAAGTAAGAAAGAACAACTCTAGCAGAGTCATACCGACATAAAAGTAAGAAAGAACAACTCTAGCAGAGTCATACCGACATAAAAGTAAGAAAGAACAATTCTAGCAGAGTCATACTGACATTAAACTAAGAAAGAACAACTCTAGCAGAGTCATACCGACATAAAAGTAAGAAAAAACAACTCTAGCAGAGTCATACCGACATAAAAGTAAGAAAGAACAACTCTAGCAGAGTCATACCGACATAAAAGTAAGAAAGAACAACTCTAGCAGAGTCATACCGACATAAAAGTAAGAAAGAACAACTCTAGCAGAGTCATACTGACATAAAAGTAAGAAAGAACAACTCTAGCAGAGTCATACCGACATAAAAGTAAGAAAGAACAATTCTAGCAGAGTCATACCGACATTAAAGTAAGAAAGAACAACTCTAGCAGAGTCATACCGACATAAAAATAAGAAAGAACAGCTCTAGCAGAGTCATACCGACATAAAAGTAAGAAAAAACAATTCTAGCAGAGTCATACCGACATAAAAGTAAGAAAGAACAACTCTAACAGAGTCATACCGATATAAAAGTAAGAAAGAACAATTCTAGCAGAGTCATACCGACATAAAAGTAAGAAAGAACAACTCTAGCAGAGTCATACCGACATAAAAGTAAGAAAGAACAATTCTAGCAGAGTCATACCGACATAAAAGTAAGAAAGAACACTCTAGCAGAGTCATACCGACATAAAAGTAAGAAAGAACAATTCTAGCAGAGTCATACCGACATTAAAGTAAGAAAGAACAACTCTAGCAGAGTCATACCGACATAAAAATAAGAAAGAACAGCTCTAGCAGAGTCATACCGACATAAAAGTAAGAAAAAACAATTCTAGCAGAGTCATACCGACATAAAAGTAAGAAAGAACAACTCTAACAGAGTCATACCGATATAAAAGTAAGAAAGAACAACTCTAGCAGAGTCATACCGACATAAAAGTAAGAAAGAACAACTCTAGCAGAGTCATACCGACATAAAAGTAAGAAAGAACAATTCTAGCAGAGTCATACCGACATAAAAGTAAGAAAGAACAACTCTAGCAGAGTCATACCGACATAAAAGTAAGAAAGAACAATTCTAGCAGAGTCATACCGACATAAAAGTAAGAAAGAACAACTCTAGCAGAGTCATACCGACATAAAAGTTAGAAAGAACAGCTTTAGCAGAGTCATACCGACATAAAAGTAAGAAAGACAATCTCTAGTGGAGTAGCTTATGAGACAGACAAACTACAAGGATTGCAATACATATCGAACCAAACAAACATTTTCTGTTAATATTTCCTGTTTTGTTCTCAGCAAGACACTTGACTGACAGTCATTATAACAATAACAAAGCGTCAGTAATTGGTTTACATTAAAATTTCAGAAATTGCATCTTTTTTTTTGTTGTAAATAAGAAGAAGATAATTACGCCCAGCTCGTGTCCGTGTGTCAGTCTAGTCTTGCATGTAAGGAGACATCTATCCTACTAAGTGATTGCTATTACTGGCTGATTCAGACAACCCATACCATGCTCTAAGCCACTCTAAGGGCACTAGGGAACAAGCAACATATAAAAAGAAAAGAAAAGACAATTAGCTCTTAATAAGTAATGAATACTAGATACAAATATATTTTTTTACCCCGCACCATTGCATCCCCACCCCTAAACAAATCCTGGTTAAGTACATGTATAAATCTACTCAGAGTATATACAATTCTTGTCTAAAAAGTAGTCAGACAGATTTCTATTGAGACGGGTAGCAACACTTTACTTGACGTCCATGTAATTATTACACATTCTAATGAATCCATGCGGGAATACCCACTGACATACATGCGGGAATTACCACTGACATACATCTGTTCAACATATAGATGGTCTAGACCTCCAGTCTAAATTTTTTTGTAACAAAGATATTTTGAAAAAGCATAACTTCAAAACTTGCCCGGTGTGGCCAATTAGCTTTTTTCACCCCCAAAGATATAGGCTGCTTAAACTGTTACATGTTTCCCCCCCAAAGATATAGGCTCTGCTTAAACTGTTACATTTCTAGGAACATCGTCAGAGTCGTTTTCCAGATCCGTGTCCACGCAGGGTCCAGGTAGATTAAGAGTTTTAAAGTTCATCCTGCTACAATACAACCCTAGCAGGGGCGGACTTTGAGTCGAAATCGGCCCGGGTATTTCTACACAATCCGGCCCATAACGTGTATATCCTATGATGGGCATCCAATTCTAGGCCTACCTGTCCTCAAAGTCAGTATGTTAAGTTTGACAATGTCTCGATATGCATACATACAGTGAACTCTTTATGATTCTTTATAGAAATATAAAGGCCTTATGTTAATTTTTAATCGCTAAATGTGTAGGCCCTAAAAGGATGAAGCCTACTAGTAGCACTGTCTACGGATGCAGGGTATCACAATATTAGGAAAATGTGTTACATTAAAATCGTATTACACTGTAAAGTCTGTGAAAGTTTTGTTCTTTTTAAACACAACGCTCAGAGGGCCTTTTTATAATGTTTTATAAAAACTTTAACAATTTGATGCGTGGCATCCATGCGGCCCTTTCGTGGCCCTACCAGCCCATTTTGGGTACCGGCCCACCGGGCATTTGCCCTAATGCCCATATAGCCAGTACGCCCCTGAACTCTAGGTTATGCACTAAGAGGTTTGCTTTTAGTTTTTGTGTCTGAGCCGTTAATTAGGTTTTGTTTTTGTATTTATAAATTATGATCCTGTATTTATAAATTATGATCCAGTATCAACATCGACACAGTAAAGTACTATTACATGTCTTGTTCATTCATGGCAAATAAAAAAAAATGGAAATCTCTTTTCAAAAACTTTCCGTAGCGAAAATTGTTTATTGTTTTTTTGTTTTTTTAATTTGACATTTTCTTTTCGGCCTCCAAAGAAGAGAAAACAACCAAGAAAATAAAACTACCGAGAAAAGAAAACTACCGAGAAAAGAAAACTACCGAGATGAAAGTTTCCGTAAAAAAACAACAACAAAAGACAAGCAAAAAAGAAAAAAAAATCGGAACTTGTATTAAAGAATGTCACGACTGTGACATTCTCAAAACGAGTCTCTAATAACATTTGCAGACGTCAAGAACCAAAGACAGCTGTCCAGTTACCGGTCACATAAACAATATGGCGTCCGATTAAAAGAGATGAGACTCGTAGAAGAGGAAGAAAGTAAGAAAAAAAAAAACCTTTTAGTGGAAATATTTTTCTTGGTTTCGAGATGTCTTAATGGATGTCCCTTGGAGATGTTGAACAGAAGACTAAATCAGGACATAAACCCGCCAAATCTGGAGAACAGACGATATGGCAGGGAACGGACGTTAATAAAGAACAAAACAAAAACAAAAAAAAAACCGGGGGCGCGAAGTAAACTATTTGGTTGACAAGGACTTTGAACAATTCTATTATATAGCGACGTCTGATCACACCTTTAAAGCGAGTCCAGTGGCGTAACAAGGTGCTCGTGGGCGCGGCTTCAAGATTATGATGGCGGGCTCCTTTTCCCTAGCTTCTAGGAGTATTAATATCTAAATGGCGATCATTAAACAGACTTTTAAATAAAAATGACATTATATAATAGCTTTTAATGTGAATATACAAGTACATAGAAAGTCAAATGAAATGTCAATTCGAACAATTTAGCCAAAATACATCTCACAAAATATAATTCTTTCTGTCATTCGATTCTAGCTTCTCCTTTCTCGGTCAACTTATGACCGCAACTATGTCATTAGGATCTCTGAAGCTTGTTTTATTCATGGTGACACCGCTAACACGTAAATAAACACAGCACCACATACTCTCAATTGACTTCAGGATTGTTTAGTACATAATTTAAGTCATTACAGCTAGTCCGTTCAGCTTTTTTTTTTAGGACGTGTGTCTTAGGTAGCCTAGAGCAGTGTCTCCTCGGACCCCCAGGTGTCCGCTAGACGACGTAGGGGGTCCGCAGGAAGAGGAAATTGTATTCAATTAAAAAACTTCTTCTCTAAAAGCCGTCTTATCCGATTGGATAATTTGAATAATAATCAACTCGCTCTCTCAAATGTTTAATATGTCTATTACGTACTGTTCTATGACGATCCAAAGCAAAGATTTGAAGACATTCTTCACTTGGACATTCCCGACTGGGGATTGAACCCTTTGCACGTCCACTAACTTAGATACCATTCACAGATGAATCCATTCTGATACAGGAGCAGCTTTTTGAAAATAGCCAAAAACGAGGGACTTAAACAAATTTTAGAACAAGGAGACCACAATGTCTGATTGCAAAAACAGCTACCAATGAAATATTCTGCATTATGGGTCATTGTACAGAAGTTGTTGACTACTTCCTGTCTTGTTATTTGGTACAAGGTGGAGACATTGCAGTAATGAACCTCATCACACAAAATCAACAAAAACTGTGTGCTTGTTGAGATTTGGGTCTGCTACTTATAAAAAGTTACAGAACATAAGAACTCATCATGTTCCTAAAAGTCATAATATTTATACATAATTTGATTTTTTAAAAAAGATGCAATTTCAATAAACATTATTTCAATTTCTTTTAGATGTGTAATTTATTTAAGGGTTCCGTGGGCAAGTTTTGACTATATATAAGTGGTACCCGAGAAACAAAAAGTTTGAGGAACACTTTCCTAGTGTAGCCCAGAATAACATAGATTACCCTAGATTATTGAAAGTAAAACTATTTTTTAAGGCGTTAAATTTCATATTTAGGAACTGTTCACTTTTAAATTTTCCTTTTAGAGTTAACCCCAATCCTGTGTAGCCAGTACAACTAACATCATTTAGACATATACCCCGTGAAACGGCTGGTACTAATTTAGGCTGGGTGCTTCCAGCTGGGAGAGTTCAGGTCTCAAGCAACATTCATACTTTCCCACAGCTTATATTTTCCTCCAAAAATGTTGTTAGCGGCTGCATTTGGCTATAGCTTCAGACAGCTACAGGTGTAGTACTTAACATGATACGGACATTGAAGTCAAGCTTAAAATTTACAGCCGTCAATCTCTTTTTAAAAATGTATAAAACCGTAAATCAAATGACAAGTTGCCCAAACGAGTGTATCACATGTCACTTAGGGTCTTCTCTTCTCGTCAGACAATTTGTCACACGTATCTGTCTCTCCGTCATTTTCACAATCGTCTGTCTGTCTGTCTGTCTGTCACAAATCTTTGACACGTTTGTTTCTCCCACTTTCCATTCTCGGATGAAGTTGAAACTGTGCACATTTATTTAGTCCATGACAATATAGGAGTCAATAAAAAAAGTAACCAATTATTTAATCATTTACTGGTAATTAATTATTGGTATTTAAGAAAATGGGAACTAAACATTGCAGTATTGCGATATATGGCAGTGATTGTGTGGTTCTTCCCCTTATATAAACTTGTTTGTTTTAACTATTTTTTATTTAAACATTGCCTCAATCCGTTTTAAAATGACTTCGGCGAATAGACACACACACACACACACACAGACATACAGGGCTACACCAGAAACGATCTTAAGAGGAGGCTAGTGGAGCGCCTGAGGGGGATCCGCAATTGCAAAAATTATTATTATCTAGCTTGTTTTTCATTCAAACTGTTTTGAAGTCATTACTTACGTTGATTAAAGGCCTCAGAATCAATACAGGAATCAATCAGTCCAGGCAGAACAATTACAAGACAGTACGTTCTGATGTCACACTGCTGCAGTTGAACGGCCAATAATACAGTACCTACGTTGATTACTTTGTTGTGTAGCAATAATAAAGCCCACAGCATTATTACGGACTAGCCCGTTGGCCTGATATGGTACGATATAAATAGCCTACGCTTACGACTCAAAGTCCCGAGTATGATACTCGACTTTAAGACCGCCTTTGCCTACAGACTCCATAACTCTAAATAAAAATGATAAAATAACAAAACAAAGCGTAGAGTACTCTCACTTTCAGATGTCCAGCAATAAGGCAACAGACTTAAATCTCTCAGTGCATTAAACTCACTGTGTATAACAAGTCATGGTGACATTGCAAATGTTATTATCCACGCCTACCCTATGTCTTCTTTTAGTTTTCTTCAAGGACACTTTCGCCCAGTCATTTAATGATTTCTTTGTTTCTAAGAAGCTCTCTTTGTTCTAGTTTACATTTTAAATGTAGTGTAATGAGCTATTTCCTAACTCAATGCCGCTGAGACATTTTGGTGCAGTACAAATAACACTAATAGCTTCCTGTCAAGGAGGAACACAATATTTGAGGACATCATCTAAAAGAACGCAAGTTAAGGAACGACAGAATAGGATAAGATCTGGGTAATGAACGTAATATCTGTCCATTGTATTCAGAGTCTGGGTAATGAACGTAATATCTGTCCATTGTATTCAGAGTCTGGGTAATGAACGTAATATCTGTCCATTGTATTCAGAGTCATCACCTCTAATTTAAAATATTTGTTCCAAAATTGTCGGAAGTGGTAACGGACTTAATCACTCTATTACATATAAAAAGGATTCCGATGGCATGAGTCTGAAATAACCTCTGATAACCAGTCCGATTCCTGACCTTCACGTAGGGGTACAGCTATTCGTTCTTGTGGAGCTTTTGTTACTGACAGGAGGGGCAGTGGCGAGCAACTGGCACCTACACCAGCAAGCTTCTACCAGGAGGGGCTCTTTAGTCTTCCTTAGCTATCCACCTAGGAGAGAGAATACTCTGAATTTAAACCATCCCTGAGCTGGGGCTATACCCAAACATAAGAAATGCTTTGGACTTTTAACCTGATAAAAATCATAAGCCGATGGCTCATAGGCAGCTTGCAACCAACAGTGCTGTATCCTTGCGACGCCTCTGATCCTAATCTGTATCGGCAACTGCAGCTCCTTCGGAAACATCAGTTGATTGGAGAGGGGGGAACCGCTTTGTGGGCGACATCATTCCGGCCATAGCTAATGCCGAGGCTAAATACGATGATCCTTCGTCGCTGGCGACTAAATAAGGCCATAAGATAATAGAAAAAGTTAAAAGAATTATTTTTTTTACATAAACCCATAGGCGGCCCATGCGGGACACTCATTTTCATATATATTACACATAAACTATCACGCCATTGAGAAAACTTTCACTTTGAGGCTTTTTATTTAACTTTTGTCTAGAGGTGTCAGGTTAAGAAAGGAGCCATTCCACCAGAATATGAACTTAAAACAATTGCTTTAGCCTCGAAGCGCTCCACCTCATGGTGTAAAATATCCTAAAAGACAAAGCAGCCATGACTCAAAAAAAAAACAACAACAAAACATTAGACGAATATCTGTTTAAAATTTTATGTAACGCACATGTGCAGACAGTATCATAAAACTGAGAACATGAGACACTTAAGTTTTGGAAAGCTTTAGTCTACTACGGGAATGACATGGCTCAGCCATGCAAAGTGAGGAATCGAGCCTCGACTAAGAAGAGTGAGTCGAAGAGAAACAATTATACAAACAAGCAAAAGAAAAAAAATATACTTTTAAAAAAGAAAGCTTATCTAGGGAAAGAACCGCTAACTACTGCCATTTATCTGAAAATGGCAAGGTTATCTCCCTTTCTGCCATAAAAAATAAAATGAATTAATTAGTACTAATTGATGAACTAATTGGTTAATTTTTGGATTGATTCCTGTATTGTCATCGACTATGAATAATTACGCAAAATTTCAACTTGATGCGAGACTGGCAAGTGGGTGAAGTGGGTGGAAAGCGTTTCAAAACGTAATAAGGGGATTAGATCCATATGCACATTTACGTCTCTCCTTAAGTAGCACTTATTTCCCTTATTTCAATATCAAACAAAATAATAATCACCAATAATTAATTAACTAATTGGTGTTTTTTTTTTATTGATTCATGTCTTGTACAATGAATAATCGTTCACAGTTTCAACTTGATCTGAGAATGGGAAGTGAGAGAAAAAATACGTTCAAACCTTTTATCAGACAGACAGACAGACAGACAGACAGACAGACAAATTGAGTTAATTTAAGCATTATAAAAAAATACTTTTAAAAATAAAACAAAGCTTATATTAAGTGTAATTGTTTCAAATATTTTGACTCAATCATGTAGTTAATTTTTAACAGATCTAGAGACTTTAGAGCAGCGGTTCTCAACCTTTTCAGCTCGGCGATCCCTTCTTACAATTCCTCACTATGCCTCGACACCCAACAGTAAATTATTTTCGTTCATAAGTATACGTAACTGCTTAGGCTAATGTTACAAAATTATAATTGTAGGCTTATTCAAATCTCTGATTTGCATTGCCAAAGCTTTATGTTTAATTATGAAACAGATGTTATAATATGTTGCAATATTCTTGAATCACGTAATTCTCTTTATCCTCCAATTAGAAATAAATAAAATAATAACTTTATGACATGCATTTATTGACCTTTCTATTTCTTAGTCACATTATCCACATTTCATACACATGTGACTATTTTCAGTATTTAGAATTGATAATTAACAGGCTGTTATGCAAATAATGTATTCTTGCAAATTGAAGATAAAAGGTGCAGCACAGACAAACGCTTGATTCAGATTTGTGTAATTATAATAGAGAAATTGTTCTCTGCATCTGTATTAATGATTTCAATAAACTATTTCTGTCTCCTAAACATCTTCAACTTTGACCTTCATTGGATTTCTGGCAATGGCAAATGGAATGTTAAGTAAGTTTTGAAAGTTTGATGTGTTTCACAAACTTATCAATTGCACTTGATCCTTGCAGTGACCTTTTTCATTGTCTTTTGTAATTTTAGTACATAGCCCTCGTTATAACTATTTGACGATGAATCACAAACTGAGTTCCAATCACAAACTGAGTTCCAATCACAAACTGAGTTCCAATCACAAACTGAGTTCCAATCACCAAACACATCGGAAAATGTTTTTTTTTCTTGTTTTTTTTTTTGCACATCTATTATCGGTTGCTACGGATATTATGTTTCATGTAGGAATTTGTTGTTCTATGAAGTAGTCCTCAAACATTAAATAGTAATCAATCAATTACTTAATTAGCCTTATGTATCATTGTAAAAAGTTTTCGCAAAGAGCATTTTCTCATGTATTTTTTTTAATCTGTCACGTCTGGCTCAAATATTGGGTGCGCAGAACTGTTTTCACTAACAGGAGAAGGGGGGAAAGGTGAGTACCTAGTGAGTACCTAGTGAGTACTTAAACCAGTCAGCTTTCGGCAGGAAGGGCTCATTAGACTTGGCTTGCAGCCTACCTAGCAGAAGGAAAACTGAATTCAAACTGTGCTGTCTTGCAGCTATACCAGAACATGGGAAAGGTTTCGTGGGTCAACCCTGTTAAAAATAAGGAACCGGCGACCTTTAGGCAGTTTGCAGCACACAACGCCACACCCTGTCAGAGCCTACGACGCCGCTGATCCCAAACTGTATATATGTCGCTTGGAAAGAATTACATAAGAAGCTGTTAATTTTATAACTCATGCCACAGATGTGACCTTGAACCTTGAAATTCTTTTAATAATATCAGATGTAGGTTTGTGTAAAACAGTTTTTTTAAACTACAACGGCGGGTAAAATCAATGTTTTACCTATTGTGTTTTCCGTATTTTGCTATATGTAAAGAGATTTTGTAAGACGCTCACAAACTATTATCTTCTCTATATGGTGTCGAAGAGAGATTTTGTGGGTCTATTCTGATCTTATCAGAATACGAATGTTTTTCAAATCTTTATCTATTTTGTCAGGTTGCAGGAATGGTCTCAAATGATCCTCCAGCATAATTGATTTCATATTGGTATAAAAAGGCACTTTGGCAACCGCTAGTATGACAAGAAAAGGAATAAATACCAAATTTAAATAATCAACTCTGTACAGTCTACATTCATTTAGTTAATCATTGGTTGCATGTAGACAAAATGAAGCTATTTAACCTTTAAGACGAGTGTGGTAGTTTAGCCTCTATTCATCAGAATCGTAATTCCATATTGTATGCACTCATTGTAAAACAGCTCAGCACTTGATGGGTTAAATAAGTATTTAAATTAGATTCAACAATTTTTCGTTTCAATAGCAGGATAAATATTTAGAGTACTATCTTAGATACAAATCATATATTAGTGTATGAAAGAATTACATTCATTTGATGTTAAAATTAAAGTCACGACCTGTTTAAATGAAATCTATTTATTATCGTAGACCCCCGTGGACATCTCATAGACCTCCAATTTATGTTTTCCCTTTAGTAGATCGCTTGCCTTGTGGGTCTTTATCATGTGCACATATATAAACCACTTTGGGATTCACTGATAGATCTCGTTGCTATCAACAAATATCGCTCTAGGTGTACATGAATAATATATACCTATGGCATTTTTCATAAATATATTAAAACAAATTATTATTTCACGGATTGCTTACATTGAATACACTTATATACTTATATACACAATATACTTTTACCCCTCCAGTGCTAAGTCGTCATCCTTAAGGTTTATGGAACGAGGAAAATTCTATAAAGATTTTTTTTTTTTTAAAGAAGTTATCTCCCCATTGTCTACAGGGCACTTGTAGTCATTTAGTTTTCCCCTTGAAGTTATCCCTCGGTTTATTCTAGAGCCACTCGAGGTTATGGTTCCTGGTGTAACCCCACTGTGCTATGCCAAGGGAGGAGACTTAAAGAAGGCAGACCCGAACTCCCTGTAAACAATCTGTCAGAATTTATGGCCAATATGAGCTTTGCCTTTTATTGCTCAACGCAATTATTGGGTTATGGGACTTCGCGTATGTCTACGTGTTTCAGATGTTCCTCTAAGTTATTTTTGACCGGTAGTACCACAGCGGGGATGGCAAATTACTCTGGGGTTAGTACGTACTACACACAAATGACTGATTATTTGTAAGACTTAAGCTTGTAAGGGGAGAAATGTCTTAGCTACATCTAATTGCTGTATCGCTAAGTGTACCATAGGTGAAGGTACTCAGAAGGATGCAAAGGCTTTGTGCTAGTAACTAAACAAGAGGTAGGTCTAATATAAAGTTAAGCTAATAGTGGGCCAGGAACTACAGTTGTGTAAAGTGTGCGATCGCTAAAGGCCTCAAGCACTAGCGGATCCAGAACTTTGGAGTGGGGGGGGCGATTTTTTTCCAAACCCTAACCCTATGCATAAACGTGCGTACAGCACATATATATAAATGTATATATATATATGTGTATATATATATATATATATATATATATATATATATATATATATATATATGTAGTGGAGAGGATACTTTTTGAGGCCACACCGGCCACCCAGATATCCACGTGACCCTTCCCCTGTGTGTCCGCGTAAAGGCAGAACAACCGGCATCTTTTGTCACTGTAGTGTCCGTATGTTACTGGACCTACGTTGTCTCCACTCCCTGTTTGTGCCTGGTTCTACACCATGTGTTTACGTATGGCTGCAGGTAATCACATTTTACTTATTTATATTAGATTGTAATTTTATTTAGTATTCTATATAGAATGTTCGCTGTCCATCTTGTAAATGTATTTTTACATCAAGTGTTTAGATACTGGCTTTTAAGAAACAGTATATTTGTGAGTGTATAGATTTTTTATATTTAATTATAGTATTTGTAAGGAAAGGAAAGAGCGAAACTCTTCAAACAATGTATATATATGTTAGTGCTATGTAGTGCAACTAGTTGATTTATTGTTAGAGAACTATGTTGTCATTTATTTGTATACTGTTTGTTGGTGTGTCCATATCTCTCTTGTGTTTGTCAAAGAGATGATTGTTTCACACTATAAGATGTTCTTTTTGTTTTTCGTTAGATCTAGTATTTAGGCCTATTAATTATGTTTAGTTTATGTTCATTTGTAATTATGTTTTATGTTTGCCTTTGGCAGGTCTTTAATGTATAATAAACAGTTTGGAATCGTCCTACGAGTTGCCTTCGTCATGTCATTTAGTTTGTTCTGTGCCAAACCCACCACATATATATACATGTATATTTATATATATGAGAATAAAAAGCGCAGCATTTATCAACCTACGTCGAAAAAAAAAAACAACTGGGGCAGCGCTATAAGGTTTCATAGTGGGTTTCGGGGCAAAGCCCCGACGCCAAAAGCGTTTTCTTGCATTCTTCAATGCATAAATTCATTCTCCTGACATCTACAGCTCATTATTATCAATGGAGTTCAGGGCGAAGCCCCGTCGCCAAAAGCGTTCTTTTGCATTCTTCACTGCAGAAACGCATTCTCCTGACAACCACAGCACATCAGTGGGGTTCCGACGCCAAAAACGTTTTCTTGCATACTTCATAGAAGAAACGCATTCTCCTGGACTCCTGACCTAAAGCTCATTTTTCATACTATTAAAAAAGGACCTGTAGAATATTGTTGTACTTGAAAAATATTCTAATATGAATTTATAGGCCCTTAATACATTGCAAATAAAACAGATTTGTTCCTTGAGAAGATAAGATACCTCACATATTTAGATTTTGGCTTTGAGGTTCGCCGCCGAAAAAAAATTATTCGATAAATAATATTCAATAAAATGAACGTCTAAATTGTGAGTCATAGTCCCAAATTTATTTAACTAGAAAAATTTCAGATTGAGTAACGGTTGGGAAAAGGCGACTATGAAAAAATTATTTGGGTTTAGAACTCATCTCAATCATGACTATTATACTAAAACTTTTGTTTGAATTCTAACTTTCTTAAAATAATTTAAATAAATTCATGTGAAATCACATAAACTATGTCTGGAAATGAGAGGGGCGGTAGAGTGAAAATGATTAATCCTCGCTCCTTTAATAATTTCTGCTTAAGATTGCATTTGGCATTAAAGAATAGGGGTGGGGCGACTCAACTAATTTTGTTCACAAACTATGATTCTCCATAAAAATAGGACCGCCCCCCCCCACTCAGAGGGCTAGAGTGGGAGGGCAGTACATGCAATCACCCTCCCCCCAACCCCACCGAATCGGCCAAGACACCAGAAGGGGATTGACATAATATAAAATTTATATTTTAATTGAATTAATTTTGTTCACGCACTATGAATTCTCCATAAAAGTAGGACTGCCCCCCCCCCCACTCAAAGGGTTTAGGTGGGAAGGGCAGTAGAGGTATTCGCCACCTCCATTCGGCAAACAGGGAACGACATAATATAAAGATCGGTTAAAATATCAATTACAAGTTTTAATCATATAGATATTTAATTGTTTCTGTTAGCAAGCTGTGATTTCTACAAATAAATTGGACCGCCCCCCACTCGAAGTGTATGGGTAGGGGGGGGAAGGGATTGATACCATCGCACCCTCCCGACCCCACCAAATCGGCCAACATACTAGAGAGGGGGGCGAAATAATCTAAAAATAGGTTGAAATATAAATAATTAGTATATATTATTAACATAAGTAATAAATTCGTATACAAATTGTGTGGATTCTGTACTAAAATTCGTCCGCCCCCCCCTTTCGGGGGGGGGGGGAATGGTCGGCCGAGTGGGGGGGGGGCGATCGCCCCTACCGCCCCCCCCTGGATCCGCCAGTGGCCTCAAGTATCATGGGGTCTAGCATTTTTTTGGTACTCCTATGTTGTTGTTTTTTCACTAACCCTATTATATATTTCTGCAGCTCAGAACGCAGGAAATCACATAGCAATGGGGGGGGGGGGGGTTCGATCGGAGCTTTGATCCACACTTCGCTATTGCAAGAGTCGGATCCTAACGGGGGCCCTTTCAATTTGTAATAATGAGGCTGGATACCAGTGGTAATTGGCACAGGTCCTCAACGTTCATAGGTTCAGGCTGGCTATCAGGTCAAAGATATACACATAGATGTTTTCGCCATTTATTTAATATTTTATCATACCATTTTTGACGTTTCTTCCTTCAGACTTCAGCCCCTTTTAAATTAGATGTACCGGTAACGACTGATGTCTGAAAAATAGGATGCTATTAACCTTTGCGTCTGGGAGTTCGGAATGGAGACAGAACTCTCAAAAGAAATCTAAAAGGAAAGATGTGTTCAGGTTACACCTTTGAGTTGTTGCTCCACTGGGATGGATAGATGGATTTACTGAAATCTAAGCTTTCTTAGATTTTTCGCTTTCAGAAACTAATTTCTTAAAGAGTTATGCAAGCATGTTTTTTAAAGAGAAAAAGCTAATTAGTAGGCATTATAGGTTAGACCTAATTTAAAACGAATAGTAATCTTCTTAACTTCATTTTCCTGACCTTTTTTTTTATTGCGGAATTTTTTTATATTTTTTTTGAGGATTCAAATAAGAGATTAATCCTTTTCAAAACAATTAGATCAATTATAAGACATCAGTTAGGTCAGGGGAGGCGCGGTGGCTGAGCGGTAAAACGCTTGGCTTCCGAACCGGGGGTCCCGGGTTCGAATCCTGGTGAAGACTGGGATTTTCAACTTTGGAATCCACTCAGCTCTAATGGGTACCTGACATTAGTTCTGGAAAAGTAAAGGCGGTTGGTCGTTGTGCTGGCTACATGACACCCTCGTTAACCGTAGGCCACAAAAACAGATGAACTTTACATCATATGCCCTAGTTACTTTAGTTAGGCCAGGTTCACATCTAACTTTACATTCACTTTCACCTATCCTTCGTATTTGCAGGACCGTTGGGGCACTACACAAGATCTGTTAACCTTCTTTCTCCATTCTTATCTCTCATTTGTATTTGATATAATTTCATTCGGATGTTCTTTCTGAAAATATTGAAGCCTGCGTGGGTGGACCACTTCGGGGGCCAATTTTGAGTTTGTGTTTCCACACAAACTGTCTTTTGTAACCTTGTTATGTTTTATAGAGATGGAATATTGAGTAGGTCAACTCAAGTAGTAAATAACAAAGTCTTGAAAGCGCTGTTGATGGAAAGCTGACTTACACACACACACACAGAGTAAGAGGTGGAGAGGGAAGGAGAGAACGAAAGTACGAGAAATACAGAGAGAGAGAGAGTACGAGAGAGAGAAATAAAAGAGCGAGAATAGAGAGAGAAGAAGAATGAAAAACAAAAGAATGAGAGGATAATTATAAGAGAGAGAGAAAGAAAGAGAGAGTGTGTATATATGTGAAAAAGATAAAGCAAGATAGAAAGGAGACAGCGAAAGTACAGGAGAGAAAGAGAGGAGAAGAAATATTATGTGTATGTGTGTATGTGACAGAGAGAAAGAGAGAAAGGAGAATGTAATAGTGAAAGATAGAACGAGAGCGAGATGCAAATAACTCAACATACTTTTGTCCTTGTATTTAGCTGCTAAACGGTTAACTTGTGTAGAACTATAGGCTATGATCACACAAGAAAGTGCTGCTAGATGGTTAACTTTTGTAGAACTATAGGCTATGATCACACAAGAAAGTGCTGCTAGATGGTTAACTTTTGTAGAACTATAGGCTATGATCACTCAAGAAAGTGCTGCTAGATGGTTACCTTGTGTAGAACTATAGGCTATGATCACACAAGAAAGTGCTGCTAGATGGTTAACTTGTGTAGAACTATAGGCTATGATCACACAAGAAAGTGCTGCTAGATGGTTACCTTGTGTAGAACTATAGGCTATGATCACACAAGAAAGTGCTGCTAGATGGTTACCTTGTGTAGAACTATAGGCTATGATCACACAAGAAAGGGCTGCTAGATGGTTACCTTGTGTAGAACTATAGGCTATGATCACTCAAGAAAGGGCTGCTAGATGGTTAACTTGTGTAGAACTATAGGCTATGATCACACAAGAAAGTGCTGCTAGATGGTTAACTTGTGTAGAACTATAGGCTATGATCACACAAGAAAGTGCTGCTAGATGGTTACCTTGTGTAGAACTATAGGCTATGATCACTCAAGAAAGTGCTGCTAGATGGTTACCTTGTGTAGATCTATAGGCTATGATCACACAAAAAGGTGCTGCTAGATGGTTACCTTTTGTAGATCTATAGGCTATGATCACACAAAAAGGTGCTGCTAGATGGTTACCTTGTGTAGATCTATAGGCTATGATCACACAAAAAGGTGCTGCTAGATGGTTACCTTTTGTAGAACTAAGGGACTTAGATATTCAGAGTCACCGTTAACTTACGAAAAAATACGAAGATAAAGTCTTTACTTATATGTTGTTTTAATTTTGGTTTGTGTGTTTTAACGCTGGGGGGTGTTGTGGATTAGTGTGTGTGGTGTTTGTGTTTGTGTGTGGTGTTGGTGTGTGTGGTGTTTGTGTGATGTTTGTGTGTGGTGTCTGTGTGAGAGGTTTTTGTGCGTAATGTTTGTTTGTGTTGTGTGTGATGTGTGATATTTGTGTAGCAGTGTGTGTGATGTATGTGTTGTAGAGTTTGTGTGTGTGTGTTTGGTTTGTGCGTGTGCGGTCACCGAAGACTATTTTTTTTTAGTAGAGAGGGTTGGAACTTTCCAGCAGATTATCGACATCACGCGCGACTGGGTTGGTTCCGTGGTGCCCGGTGTAGAAGCTCGAGGTATAGCGGTGGTGGGGACAATCCTATCACTGGCTTGCCACTGGTGTTAGTGTTGGTGAATAGGCGGCAAGTGAGCAGACAACAATCGCCTGACCAGCAGTGTCCTCGCTTCGCCCACGGCCTAAAAACTTCAATTTAATAGACTAGATTTTTTTTAAGCTCAATTTCTATCAGCAGTTATGTTTTTGTTTTGTACGGAGAATCTCGTCGATCTGGACAAAGAAATATAAGACAGTTACATGAAAGTCAGATTAGATGACGTAGTGTTTTCTATAGGTCGAATGTCGAAACACTCTTTACTACTCCACACCCTGATCACCGGTGTTCACTAACATAACTACAGCAATGACGCAACACATAAACAAAAGAACATTTCTTTGTTTTAAAGAACAGTATTTTTACAAAGGTTATATATCATCTAACTCTCTGTATTTTTACAAAGGTTATATCAACTAACTCTCTGTATTTTTACAAAGGTTATATATCATCTTACTCTCTGTATTTTTACAAAGGTTATATTATCTTACTCTCTGTATTTTTACAAAGGTTATATCATCTAACTCTCTGTATTTTTACAAAGGTTATATATCATCTAATTCTCTGTATTTTTACAAAGGTTATATCATCTAACTCTCTGTATTTTTACAAAGGTTATATCAACTAACTCTCTGTATTTTTACAAAGGTTATATATCATCTAACTCTCTGTATTTTTACAAAGGTTATATATCATCTAACTCTCTGTATTTTTACAAAGGTTATATCATCTAACTCTGTGTATTTTTACAGAGGTTATATCATCTAACTCTTTGTATTTTTACAAAGGTTATATCATCTAACTCTCTGTATTTTTACAAATGTTATATCATCTAACTCTCTGTATTTTTACAAAGGTTATATCATCTAACTCTCTGTATTTTTACAAAGGTTATATCATCTAACTCTCTGTATTATTACAAAGGTTATATAATCTAACTCTTTGTATTTTTACAAATGTTATATCATCTAACTCTCTGTATTTTTACAAAGGTTATATCATCTAACTCTGTCTGTCCGGTGCGAATCTTGTACACGTTGTCACTCCCACTTCCCATTGAATCTTATCGCATTGTTGAAGACAATACATGAATCAAGAAAAATTTTTTAAAAAATAATTATTCCATTAGTGGTAATAAATTAATTAGGTTTAATATGAAAAAGAAGTTTAATCTCGCAGTATTGAGAGATGTTGAAGTAATTGTTCAGGTTTATTAATTTAAAAGTATTTATATATTTTGCTTGTTAAAATTTTTTTAAGCAGAAGTCCTTATATAAAAAATTAAGAATAAAAGTAATGACTAGTCTTTTTTATATTACGTGTAACTTACATCTATAGATGATAATTTAAAGAAACTACTATTAAACAGGACATTTCGGGACAATTATATAAAATGCTACTACTGTTAATATTGGAGCTAATGCAACAGGGAAACTTCGTCTGTTTCTTAAGAAAGTAGTGCTGAGTCTAGAAGTCGAATAAGCAAGACGTTTACGAGACACCATGAGACAAGGCGAGAACAGTCAGTACATCGCCATTCAAAGCGTCACAAAGTTCACTATAAGAACATGTTACTATGACTACTGTCTATGCATTAGGAACCGGACACCATCGTTAGCCGTTAGCCACAGTAACATTATGTCACTATCTAGGAACAGGAAACTGGTGACGTATTTTTTATTTTAGATATCGGAATCAAAAGAACTCGGATCAATGTATGACGTACTTTAAAGCCACGGAGAAATATATTTATACATAGCAAGCAGTAAAATGCAGAGACAGCCATCCTGTTTACTAGTTCGGAAAAAAAACAATCATAGAAAAGGATTCTTAGATCTGGACAAACATTTCCAGCCAAAATACATTTGCTATTTTTTGTTTACAAGAAAGGGGATATCATTGAAAGATTTATATCTAATTTGTTAGCATGCAATAAACTTCTCATGGGAATGATCAATTAGCGAATGCATTTGAATTGATGCGTATAGGCGGAGGGTCTCATTTGTAAAGTCTTTGTACAAAAAGAGCAGCTGTTCAGGTTGGTGGGATGAAAGGATGTTGGGTTGGTGGGATGAAAGGATGTTGGGTTGGTGGGATGAAAGGATGTTGGGTTGGTGGGATGAAAGGATGTTGGGTTGGTGGGATGACAGGATGTTGGGTTGGTGGGATGACAGGATGTTGGGTTGGTGGGATGACAGGATGTTGGGTTGGTGGGATGAAAGGATGTTGGGTTGGTGGGATGAAAGGATGTTGGGTTGGTGGGATGAAAGGATGTTGGGTTGGTGGGATGAAAGGATGTTGGGTTGGTGGGATGAAAGGATGTTGGGTTGGTGGGATGAAAGGATGTTGGGTTGGTGGAATGAAAGGATGTTGGGTTGGTGGGATGAAAGGATGTTGGGTTGGTGGGATGAAAGGATGTTGGGTTGGTGGGATGAAAGGATGTTGGGTTGGTGGGATGAAAGGATGTTGGGTTGGTGGGATGACAGGATGTTGGGTTGGTGGGATGAAAGGATGTTGGGTTGGTGGGATGAAAGGATGTTGGGTTGGTGGGATGAAAGGATGTTGGGTTGGTGGGATGAAAGGATGTTGGGTTGGTGGGATGAAAGGATGTTGGGTTGGTGGGATGAAAGGATGTTGGGTTGGTGGGATGAAAGGATGTTGGGTTGGTGGGATGAAAGGATGTTGGGTTGGTGGGATGAAAGGATGTTGGGTTGGTGGGATGAAAGGATGTTGGGTTGGTGGGATGAAAGGATGTTGGGTTGGTGGGATGACAGGATGTTGGGTTGGTGGGATGAAAGGATGTTGGGTTGGTGGGATGAAAGGATGTTGGGTTGGTGGGATGAAAGGATGTTGGGTTGGTGGGATGACAGAATGTTGGGTTGGTGGGATGAAAGGATGTTGGGTTGGTGGGATGAAAGGATGTTGGGTTGGTGGGAT
Organism: Biomphalaria sudanica; assembly: GCA_036873155.1. Classification (NCBI taxonomy): domain Eukaryota; kingdom Metazoa; phylum Mollusca; class Gastropoda; family Planorbidae; genus Biomphalaria; species Biomphalaria sudanica. The sequence goes on along the minus strand of JAZGLO010001747.1, from coordinate 117,019 downwards.
GAAAGGATGTTGGGTTGGTGGGATGAAAGGATGTTGGGTTGGTGGGATGAAAGGATGTTGGGTTGGTGGGATGAAAGGATGTTGGGTTGGTGGGATAATAGGATGTTGGGTTGGTGGGATGACAGAATGTTGGGTTGGTGGGATGAAAGGATGTTGGGTTGGTGGGATGAAAGGATGTTGGGTTGGTGGGATGACAGGATGTTGGGTTGGTGGGATGACAGGATGTTGGGTTGTTGGGATGAAAGGATGTTGGGTTGGTGGGATGACAGGATGTTGGGTTGGTGGGATGAAAGGATGTTGGGTTGGTGGGATGACAGGATGTTGGGTTGGTGGGATGAAAGGATGTTGGGTTGGTGGGATCACAGGATGTTGGGTTGGTGGGATGAAAGGATGTTGGGTTGGTGGGATGAAAGGATGTTGGGTTGGTGAGATGACAGGATGTTGGGTTGGTGGGATGAAAGGATGTTGGGTTGGTGGGATGAAAGGATGTTGGGTTGGTGGGATGACAAAATGTTGGGTTGGTGTGATGAAAGGATGTTGGGTTGGTGGGATGAAAGGATGTTGGGTTGGTGGGATGAAAGGATGTTGGGTTGGTGGGATGAAAGGATGTTGGGTTGGTGGGATGACAGAATGTTGGGTTGGTGGGATGAAAGGATGTTGGGTTGGTGGGATGAAAGGATGTTGGGTTGGTGGGATGAAAGGATGTAGGGTTGGTGGGATGACAGTATGTTGGGTTGGTGGGATGAAAGGATGTTGGGTTGTTGGGATGAAAGGATGTTGGGTTGGTGGGATGAAAGGATGTTGGGTTGGTGGGATGACAGGATGTTGGGTTGGTGGGATGACAGGATGTTGGGTTGGTGGGATGAAAGGATGTTGGGTTGGTGGGATGAAAGGATGTTGGGTCGGTGGGATGACAGGATGTTGGGTTGGTGGGATGAAAGGATGTTGGGTTGGTGAGATGACAGGATGTTGGGTTGGTAGGATGAAAGGATGTTGGGTTGGTGGGATGAAAGGATGTAGGGTTGGTGGGATGACAGTATGTTGGGTTGGTGGGATGAAAGGATGTTGGGTTGTTGGGATGAAAGGATGTTGGGTTGGTGGGATGAAAGGATGTTGGGTTGGTGGGATGACAGGATGTTGGGTTGGTGGGATGACAGGATGTTGGGTTGGTGGGATGAAAGGATGTTGGGTTGGTGGGATGAAAGGATGTTGGGTCGGTGGGATGACAGGATGTTGGGTTGGTGGGATGAAAGGATGTTGGGTTGGTGGGATGAAAGGATGTTGGGTTGGTGGGATAAAAAGGATGTTGGGTTGGTGGGATAAAAAGGATGTTGGGTTGGTGGCATGAAAGGATGTTGGGTTGGTGGGATGAAAGGATGTTGGGTTGGTGGGATGACAGGATGTTGGGTTGGTGGGATGACAGGATGTTGGGTTGGTGGGATGAAAGGATGTTGGGTTGGTGGGATGAAAGGATGTTGGGTTGGTGGGATGACAGGATGTTGGGTTGGGTGATGACAGGTTGTTGGGTTGGTGGGATGAAAGGATGTTGGGTTGGTGGGATGAAAGGATGTTGGGTTGGTGGGATGACAGGATGTTGGGTTGGGTGATGACATGATGTTGGGTTGGTGGGATGAAAGGATGTTGGGTTGGTGGGATGAAAGGATGTTGGGTTGGTGGGATGAAAGGTTTTTGGGTTGGTGGGATGAAAGGATGTTGGGTTGGTATGATAAAAGCTTGTTGGGTTGGTGGGATGACAGGATGTTGGGTTGGTGGGATGACAGGATGTTGGAATGGTGGGATGAAAGGTTGATGGGTTGGTGGGATGACAGAATGTTGGGTTGGTGGGATAAAAAGGATGTTGGGTTTGTGGGATGAAAGGATATTGGGTTGGTTTGTTTAAAGGAAAGATGGGAAAAGAAAGAATCTTGACCAGAAGAGCAGCTGGTTTGTTTAAAGGAAAGATGGGAAAAGAAAGAATCTTGACCAGAAGAGCAGCTGTTCAGGTTGGTGGGATGACAGGATGTTGGATTGGTGGGATGACAGGATGTTGGGTTGGTGAGATGACAGGATGTTGGGTTGGTGGGATAAAAGGATGTTGGGTTGGTAGGAAGCTTCAAATAGGTAATTGGATATGAGAATGATGATTTCAGGACCGGTCTTAGGCAATTGGGAGCTCGAACTGAAGTGAATATGGTGGCCTCAATGAAATAGAAAAGAAAAAAAAAAAAAAGGGAAAATTGTCACTGAATTCAAAACCTTTCTGTAATTAATCAACAAATAAGTTCAATGTATATAAAGCCGATAACGGTTGTGCTTTATTGAGAATTTATGATCAAAATGCAAAATTTCAACTTGTTCCGAGAGTGGGAAGTGGGAGAAAATGTGTCAGAACGTAATACAAGGATTAAATCCATATATACATCCACATCTCACATTAAGTAGCAGCTATTCCACTTATTTCAATATCAAACAAAATAACTAATCACCAATAATTAATTCACTAATTGGTTAATCTTTTTTTATTTTACTCATGTCTTGTCAGGCATGAATTATCGTGAAAAGTTTTAACTTGATCAGAGAATGGGAAATGGGGGAAAAAATATGTTCAAGCTTTTTACCAGACAGACAGACAGGCAGATAGTGTTAGTTGATATAAGCTTTGTAATAAAAAAGAGGTCAAGTATTTCTCTACAGCATAATGATAATAATATAATATATATTCATGTATTATGGAAAAGAAGCTTACCGAATCAGGAAAAAGCAGTTTGATTCTGTAAAAGAAAAAAAAAGATTAACCAAGGGCTATCAAAATATTTTTTTAACTCTGTAACAAGTAAGAAAGTGTTTGGATTTTTTTGTGTGCGGGGAAAAAAAAAGGGGGAAGGGGGTTAATGAAAGACTTGCCAAATGTGAATATGTTTTCAGTGTCGCTGTGTCACGAGAAAAACGTGAAATCACTGTGTGAGTATTTGGTTACATTTAAACATAATCTTACAAATGCTCTTATGCTGTGAACACGATTACAAGCCACAAAATAAAAGTCAAGCTCTTTCTTATACAAATAGATAGTGATAGGAACTAAACTAACTTTTTAAAAGTTAGACTAAAACTAGTTTTCAACTAAAATAAAGTAGTTCAACTATTAGTTTATCATGAATCAAAACCGGCAGTTAAACTAAACTAAAGAAAGTTAATTAAACTATAACAAACTTTTCATAACTTTTTTTGAGTGGGGTGGGGGCAGGGTTGAACTAGACCTATATAGATATAATCATCCGACTGCATGCCTACGGTTCGATCTTATTCTTTTAACATTCTAGTAATATTTATCTATAATAAAATCAGTATTAAGGAATATGTTTCTTACCTAAACGTTAATTCACAATAAAATAAAATGTCTACATAAATATGTGTGCTTGTATTTTTGCCTTCAATTAAAACCTTTAGAAAAGAATGGTACTCTTTTTTAAAAAACATATACTCTTTTTTAAAAAACATTATGTTAACTTATTATATAACGGAAAATCTTACTTATACTGGTAAGTTTAAAATTTCATTAAATAACATAGATTTAGAATTTCACATTTAGACCTAGTATCCAAAAGAAATAGAAACGAAATCGTTGGTTTTTTTAAAAACATTGGACCTGTATAACTATTTTATAAGTAAAATACATGCTTGACTAACTATGCTGATGTGCTATTTTCTTGTCTGACCACTAAAAATACAACTAAAAACTATCTAGGCACGGAGGGTGTGAAACTATTTGAGTGTACAGATATATCTACGATTAGCAACGCCAGTGTGTTGTTTCGTGTCTGACCACTCCACATTAAGCAAACACTATTGCATAACGCTTAATGCAGGGTAGTCTTGCAGTATTGTCGACGACACACGTACAGTACACTAGGCCTACATGTGGTCATGTGTATGTCTAGCTGACCAGGTTGTTAAAATCAGTTAGAGTTAGTTACCCTAATGCTTTTAGATCTATATAGGCCTAGCTGTTGATATAAACTTAATTGATCTCAATAATAAGTCCTAAGACTATAAAAGGGTGTACTTGATGTTCCTGCAGTTAAAAAAATATTGTTTGCCGCAAATGAATTGATTAAAACTAAATATTGACCTAACTCACTGATCAGATTTCCACGTGAAACAGAAATTAAACACCTCTACGTGGCTCACAAAAAATCGGAATAACCTCATATTCATAATACTGCATAGAAGCTTTAAGCAAAAAATGTATAACAATGTATAATACTGCTACTTTCAAGTGCAAATATTTACTCCCATAACTTCTACCAGCATCTTACTTTACCCTCTTCAAATGCAGACTGGTGTAATCACAACAAATTTCCTTAAGGAACAATAAAGCAGTCTTAGTCTAAGTAGTTGTTAACTGCATCATTGTTTTGATAATCAAAGTTATTGATATCACATGACCAGAAAACAGGGAGTGCGTAGGGCATAGAGTAAAAGACTCGATGGTAATACTAGCATTATTGAATGCAGGGCCGGATTTAAGTAAGTGGAGGCCCCGGGGCAGGATTTTTGTGGGGCCCCCTACACTTTTTCAAAACTTCAATGAAATCCAATAATTAATAATAATACTTATACATGTATCTAAAAGAGTTCTATAGTTTAGAAGAAAGAAATAGAGCGCTTATAAATTTAATCTCATTTTTCTTCTTTTACATCTTTAGTATGCAATTTTAATATTAAAAAATGTACGTATATAAGTTTGTGAATAAGGCCCTAGTGCAACGAAATGTCGTAAATCCGGAGCTGCATTTTTATATTACGAGCAAGCTAAAAACAAACACTTCTTAACCACAACAGTGTTCTCAACCGTGACATTTAAAGTATTGTTGGTAAAAATATTCAGAATATAAAAGCACTATGAATCACATGAATCACTTTAAACCAAGCCTCATTCTTTTATTATAGACAAAGACCCATTCTTACATTAATTATAGACCAAGCCTCGTTCTTACATTATAGACCAAGCCTCGTTCTTACATTATAGACCAAGCCTCGTTCTTACATTATAGACCAAGCCTCGTTCTTACATATAGACCAAGCCTCGTTATTACATTATAGATGAAGCCCTACTCTTTGCAGTTGTTTTTTTTTTGTTAAATCTCCCCATTTTATCACTGACCTATACATCCCGATGTAAAGATGAGATGCTTCTCTGATCAGCCGCCCGCCAAACCCTTCCATTGACTCGATGAATTCGTTTTGCCCGACACGCGATTTGTCAACGGGTTATTCCCAAACGCAGGGATTCATCCAATCAAAGTGGGCAGGTGCGATTTGTCACGTGGTCTATATTTATTTTCCGGCTCCTTGATTAACCGTACGGAAATATAAAGAGAACAGGAGGAGGAAACAAAAAAAGGCCAACAAGAAAAGAGAGATAAAGTCTCGTCTCTTCAAGAAAGGCTACTCAATGTCCAAGTCTTAATGTGTCATTTACTATAAACATTCTTGTCATAACGGTGACATTTAATTTCTTCATTGACACTTCGAACCATGGTGAAGGCTGGGATTTTTAATTTCGGGATCTTTAGACCATCTGAGTCCATCCAGCTCTAATTGGTACCTGACATTAGTTGGGGAACAGTAAAGGTGGGTTGGTTGTTGTGCTGGCCACGTGACACGCTCGTTAGCCGTGGGTCACAGGAATAGATGACTTACAAGATCTGAAAGGAGGAACTTTTATGTACATTTTTGACAAAATTATTTGTTATTATAATTATTTCATCTATAACTTGTTCACTCGTACACCCACTCGTACAGAAGCATGATCCGGTCGCCTCTTAATAGAATGTTAGAGGCCTATCACCTGCTTGTCATAAGAGATTTTTTCATAGCTCCATTGGCCAAGAATCACAGATTTTATTGAATGTCATTGTAGGAGTGTTCCGATTATTATATTTTTATATCGTGATCTATTTTCTAATGTCATAGAAGAAGACACAGACTGGTCTGGTAGATGGGAAGACGAGATATATTAATCTAATCTTAAGAAACAAATATCTGTAGAGTTATCTATCTTGTTATATCCATCTCCAGGTTCTACCACTACCCGAGACTAGATGGCATTCGTGCCTTAAAAGGCCTTAGACTAGATGGAAATGGTTGCACTTGTGCCTTAGACTAGATGGAAATGGCTGCAACTGTGCCTTAGACTAGATGGAAATGGCTGCAACTGTGCCTTAGACTAGATGGAAATGGCTGCAACTGTGCCTTAGACTAGATGGAAAGATAGCACTCGTGTCTCAGACTAGATGGAGAAGATTGCACACATGCCTGACACTACGTTGAAATTGTTGCACTCGTCCCTGAGACAGTGAAAGTGGTTCAATCCTTCATAAGAATTTTTAGTTGTTGCATCAGGAGGAGGTTTGATACCCAGTTTGAACCAAATATTATTTTAATTATTTTAAAAATAATTTCATTATATTTTAAGTTTAATAATGGAGGTATTGTCTTTTTGTTTAAATGTATTTTTATAAATGTTTTTCTTATCATTCAGATGTCTTGAAGTGAGGATACCACAGCTCAAACTTCCGACAAGGTCCGTATTTACCATACAACAATTTTCTATTTAATATTTCCAGTCTAGGGATGTTTATTGTAGGCCATATATTTGGCCTTCAAAAGAAGAAGTCTAAATAGAATGGAATTAAAAATTCAAGCTAGTTATTGCTAGTATATGTGGTTTTATTTTTTAACCTTTTTTTTAAAATAGAAATTGTGATTGAAAGGAAACATTTTTTTATATGGCGAATTGGGAGACAGTTTGATTGTCAAGCCATGATGGATGAAGTATTGTCTTGTTGAGGATGCTCAGATGTTTTCATGTCCAGATGTTTTCATGTCCAGACAATGACATGACTTGTTCTACTTTCCCTTTCTGTCCTAATCTTTTTTTTTAGCGTTATATACTTTTATTTCAGGCACGGACTGGCTAATAGTCTTGGCCAGCCACTGGACAACTGGATCAAAAGAGTGCATTTGGTGTGTCCGAGGTTATACTCATGTCTTCTGTCTTTCCTACTGAGATTAGGAAGGCAATAGTGATGCCATTTTGACATATTCAAGGTAGCCTCGGTGTGGTTCAGAAACTACATATTGTTTGCTTGTTTGATGTTGACAGATTATAAACATACCGAATCTCAATCATTGTCTGGTTAGCTAAGTGCCTTAGGTACTCCTTCTTTGTCTAGAAATGTTCGTTACCCTTAGCAACGGATGCCATAAACTCAATCTTTGATGATTGATAATATTATAACATTCGATTTGACTATAAGTATCAAAATAACAACCAAAGAGCTCTTGAGTTTCAGAATAGAAAAAGACATGTTCTGCAGCAACACTCCACTTTAGATTAACAACAACACACACGTATGCACAATGTCGATTGACATTTCATATGAGGTCATCAGCACCTGTTATATTCCGTGTTACATCGTCTGTTATATCCCCTGTTACAGCGTCTGTTATATCCCCTGTTACATCTCCTATTATATCTCCTGTTACATTTCCTATTATATCTCCTGTTACATCCACTGTTACATCGCCTGTTACATCGACTGTTACATCGCCTGTTACATCGACTGTTACATCGACTGTTACATGACCTGTTACATCGCCTGCTACGTCGCCTGTTACATGACCTGTTACATCGCCTGCTACGTCGCCTGTTACATGACCTGTTACATCGACTGTTACATGACCTGTTACATCGCCTGCTACGTCGCCTGTTACATGACCTGTTACATCGCCTGTTACATCGCCTGCTACGTCACCTGTTACATTGCAAGTTACATCGACTGTTACATCGCCTGTTACATCGCCTGCTACGTCGCCTGTTACATGACCTGTTACATCGCCTGTTACATCGATTAATACATGGCCTGTTACATCGCCAACTACATCGCCTGTTACATTGCAAGTTACATCGACTGTTACATCGATTGTTACATCGCCTGTTACATTGCAAGTTACATCGACTGTTACATCGATTGTTACATCGCCTGTTACATTGCAAGTTACATCGACTTACACATCACTTTGCACTACGGTTTTTTGTGCATCATTTTGTGACTGGCAGGCGGGGCTATTCCAGCTCAAGATTGTGTCATTTGCGTTTGTCTTCTCTTTGTGCTTTCTTGTAGTCTGCAAGTATGGTGCCAGATTTCACAGCGCGGCGCCATGAGGCTCTATCGTGTGCTTCCGTCTCCAAGTTGAGGATTTTTCAGAGGCGCTTTGAAGTTATACCTGAAACGTTTTCTTTGTCCACCTTCTACCCGCTTTCCATAGCTGTCCTAAAGGAGCATTTTTAGAGATGTGACCTGCCCTTGTCATTGTGATGACGCTATTTACTAAATGGAGGTGCAGTGGTTGAGCGGTAAAGCGCTCGACAGCGTGGTCCAGGGTTCAAATCCTGGTGAAGACTGGGATTTTTTTATTTCGGGATTATTAGGGCGCCTCTGAGTCCCCCAGGATAAACGAGTAACTGATGTTAGTTGGGCAAAAGTAAAGGCGGTTGGTTTTTGAGCTGGCCACATGACACCCTCGTTAACAGTAGGCCACAGAAACAGATGACCTTTACATCATCGGCCCTATAGATTGAAAGGTCTGAAAGGGGAAATATTACTTACTAAATATTTACTAAATAGTAGGGTATATAACGTCTTTCTACTATAAAAAGTTTACAAAGGTCTTGGCATCAGCATTAGATAAAAGTCATTGACCTCCGAGAGCAACCTTTAGTTTCGTAATCACGATTCGTAGACCGACTATACAAACCGGTTAGAGGTGGTTGGAGAGGTGGGACGTATTGATGAGTGAGGAGAATAATTCTAAACTAAGATTATGCAAAGAACTGTTAAAATTAATTAAAAACAACAACAACAACAAAACATACGCTTTTCATTGTTAAGTCTGAAACGTTTCCAGATCATCGTTGTCAAAGCACCAGAGAATGCTGACCATGTCCTTCAAAACTGCAGTCTTTATCAAGAGGCCCGAACAAGACACTGGCCCCAAAACAGTCTTTAGAAAGAAAACTACACGAAGAGCCTTCTGATTTGGAAACCACTGTGCAGTTCATCTCATGTATTGGCATGGTCATCTGAACGCTGAATCATAATAATAAGAACGAGGAGGGGAAGGAAGATGGTTGTTAATGTTTCTAGCTGACCACTATAAGTGTTTATGCTTTATCAATGTATAACCGGTCAATATAATCCATTTGTTGATTAGTTAAGACACAACTGCAAAGTCTTGTTATATGAAGTAATCTCCAGGCATATTTCCTTTTTTTTTAACTGATCATTGTGGGCACTTCTTGACTTCTATGGATAATTAGGGTATAAGGTAATTATACTTTGATCATATCTCGCACGATACTAATTTTGTCCGTTTCCTGTATTGCAGGCGCATGCGCACTAATCTCCCTAACATGCAGAGCTTAGAAGTAATAGGAATCGCACGCACGCACATTGGTTCCAATCGATAATTTGGTTGCCAATGTAGCATGCAGTGACCTCACAGCAGACAAACATGACTTAATTTCATTGGCAGGGATTCACGCCGGCAGGGATGACTGCAAGGAACTGTCTTCCCAGTACGATCAATACATGGAGGGACTTAAAAGAGATGCGCAGCCAATATTGCCAGTGACGCATGAGTGATTAAATTTACAGTGGCGCCCTTTGTCGCACAGGATATAACCTCCACCCTTTCCTTTCCCATCCTTGTCAATTCCCCCTCCCCCACCACTTTTTCCCCCTTCAATATTCTACATAAGAGCGTTGTCCACTTGGTGACCTTCCATTACTGTCCACGAGTTTGTAAATAGGCCTCGCGCTGAGTGGGAAAGAGTTAGATTGGACAATGATGAACTGTGATTGGAAATTTGAACTATGGGTGGATAAACGAAGGTCCTTGTTAAAAGAAATCGACATTTTGTCTGGTATGGATTAACTAGGCGAGACGCTGAGCTAACTAAGCAAAGACTTTTATAGACGTCGTGAAATATATAAATAATGTAGATACGTAACACTTAAAAGTGGTTTCACTGAATGGTCTATATTGAAGTATTGAAAAAGCCACGAAGAGCCTCGAAGGTAACGAATTAAAATCTTCAACTTTATAAAAACAAAAGTAACGAATTAAAATCTTCAACTTCATAAAAAGATCCGGTCCGAGCTTTAGAATCTAGCGGCACTGTTTAAAGTTGGCAATAGAGACGCGATTGAGAGGACCACGTTTTTTGTGGAACCGTTGCAACTAGTGGGTTCAAAACGCCAGGACCCTCAGCGTGAAGGCACTGTGCGATCGTACACTTTGCACTAACCTATAAATCCTAGTTAGTTTAAAGATGCAAGGCAAAGAAGAAAGTGCTGCAATAACGTCTTAATCATCAGTGAGATGGAACACAAAGACTCGCGGGGAACTTTGTACAACACAGACTGGCTTCAGAAACCAATCATTTGGTCAAATTAATAGCACAGATAAGAAAATTTACTAGATCTAGCATCGTGTACAATAATGTTGTACTTGTTGCGATTTCTGAAGCAGACTACAGTGGCGCCACCTGTTTTATGAACATTGAGCGATTTAACAATCGGGCACAACTTGATTTGACTTAACTTTATTCTTTTGACTCCCAGTGGACCAGAGGGCCGCAACGGTACTTCGCTATCGGACTCTTGTTTTGTGCAATTCCCCTCAGCTGGGCCCATGAGGTAATGACAACTTTAACTGACACCCACAACGTACAACATGAGGTAATGACAACTTTAACTGACACCCAACGTACAACAGCCTTGATGAGTCACACGTGAAACACTCTGCAATCATCCATAACCTTCGGAGTCAAAGACGTTGTCATTATTATTATTATTGATATAAATAATATAAAGCGGGAGTTAACCCTCGCAACATAAATATTGAATACGACTACTATTATCGGATTTGGTAATGAATAATTGTGTCATACTCAATGCCAATACTTAGGGCAGCTCCTGTCTATAAATGGAAACATCAATTTTTTCAGAGACTATCTTCATCCCTCCATCTCCCTCTCTCTCTCTCTCTCTCTTTCAACGTGAGATTCTTGAGACGATCCACTTTCTCAAACCACGACATGTGGCACACAAAGTGATTGCAACACTTGTATTGAAATGAACTACACCCTCATCAATAACGTATCTGATTTCAGTGGAGAGTGACGCACAGGAGTGGACTAAACAAAGTCATGAGTGACACAGGGCCGCGGTATCAGTTGTGTTTTAAGATGCTTTAACTTGCCGTCTACCACATGGCTAATCTAACACTTCCTGTCACCCGAGAAGACCTTCTGCAAATAGTGCCAGATTTTTCTGACAGGATATTCAAATAAAAATAAATATATATTTTAAAAAAATCGAATCTCATCATGAAGAGAAACTAATGAATTTCTGTTTAAAGCTCACAATAAAATGTCATTATGACACTTCCTATTGAGATTTGAACAAGCAAAGTAAAAAGAAAATACTTTAAAAAAAAACATAAGCGTACATAAGGGAGATAACCGCACAATTACTGCAATAGCTGTTAATACTACATGATTTATCTCCTTTTTCTATATAAAGTAAATTATTAATTTGTCTTTGTCAGCATGAGTTGCGAAAAATTATGCAGGTCGCAACTGGGTCAGCATATTTATGTGAAACACTGCACTCATCCAATCGAAGACATTGTCATTTTCATTTAGTAATTGTTCTATTTTTGGAACGATTCACATGTTGTCATCGAAAATGGATAATTGTGCAAAGTTTCAACTTGATCTGAGCATGTGAAGTGGATGAAATAACGTGTCAATACTTCTACCAGAAAAACAGAGTGATTTGTTTGTACGTTTTGTAAAAACAAAAGCAATATATATATATATATATATATATATATAATATAAATTATATACATGTGAATGTTTATTGTCTGGTTGCTATTGATAGAAATATTAGTTGTTTACATGTCACTGACATCACTGCATCCTCTACATACTATATTTGAGGTTCTTAATGAATTCCTTGCCTCAAAATTTATGAACTTTCAATAATGAATCATAACAATAATGAAGCACGATTTCTAGAAAGCGTATACAAGTCTACAAATTGGTGTACTATTGCTTCAGCAATGTGCGACCAGGCCAGTCCTGACCACGGAGATTTCAAGAGAAATAAAAGCTAGATTTGTGATTTGTGATTTGGGCACATCGGCACAATTTAGGCCATGTCGTGCCTGCAGTCCCTCAAGGGCCACTCTCCCTCCACACAACAAAGGTCAAATTCTATACCGTCAAATAATTAAAATCAAGGTCTATTTACAATTAAAATAGTAGAGGTAGTAAAAATTTAATAATTTGGTAAAAATATAATGTAAAAAGTACAGAGTTTAGAAATCAGATCTTCGTAGACAATCCCACTTCCCGGATAAAGCCCAGTACCTTCCCAGGGTCGACATTATTGAATAGTGTTTTAAAAGCTAGAAGGACGAGAGAAGAGAAACTGAAGTCGAAGGTGGATACAGACGATGGTAAGCAATACCAAGCCTCCCAACTGACTGTGGAACTAGACCGCAAATAGAACCCGGAAATAATGACTTGAAATCTCCGTGAAAAACGTGTTTTTATGGAAATTTTGCTATGATTTTATGTTTGTGAATATTTAAATATTTAATACTTTTAAGATATTTTCTTAAAATATCACTTGGTTTATTTGTTTAAAATGAATTTTGTATGCTGCATATTTCATGACCCACTGGTCCCATAGTCGTCGGTGGACGTTTCGGGGAAGGAGTACAGGAGTCTACCTTTAGGCTCTCAGCAAACACAAATCAGCTCAAGTCAAGATTCGAATTCGGGCCCCCTTGATAGGTGACTAAGCGCATTGCGCAACTCAGCCAGACATTCTGCTGCATTTGCATTTTAACCACTTCTCTTTCGCGTTCATATCAGTTCAATCCCTTTTTTTTGTATGAAGTTAGGAAGTCTGAGGTGGAGGGGGGGGGGGCCAGTAATCCCCTTCCATTCTTTTTTTTTGTTTCGTTTGTTTTATTTTCAAACTTCAAATATCGCGGGCTGTTAACCTGACTAGTAGAAACAAACATAAAGTATTTTGACTTTGGTATATCTACAGTTAGAGACAGTCTATGAAAACCTGACTAGTAGAAATGAACATAAAGTATTTTGACTTTGGTATATCTACAGTTAGAGACAGTCTATGAAAACATGACTAGTAGAAATGAACATAAAGTATTTTGACTTTGGTATATCTACAGTTAGAGACAGTCTATGAAAACCTGACTAGTAGAAATGAACATAAAGTATTTTGACTTTGGTATCTCTACAGTTAGAGACAGTCTATGAAAACCTGACTAGTAGAAATGAACATAAAGTATTTTGACTTTGGTATCTCTACAGTTAGAGACAGTCTATGAAAACCTGACTAGTAGAAATGAACATAAAGTATTTTGACTTTGGTATATCTACAGTAAGATACAGTCTATGAAAACCTGACTAGTACAATGCTGTATTAATTAAAAAAAAATACTTTCATATTTTATTTTCCTTGTAAATCCTCGGGTTTGGACTCATCAGATCTCTGGCCTGCACATTTCCTTGTTGTTAGTTAACCCATTTCACCGAAGAGCTGACGGCTTCAGCCAGAGTTGAGCCCTTTGATAGAGTGCAGCGAACCTAACTGGCAAGCCCAGTGATAGTGCCATTCAGTGACTGGTCAAGCAGGTAGCGTGATAGAAGTTGAAACAGCGCTGTGTAGATACCTAACTCTTCAACCGGAGAGACAAAAAATGGCTTCTGTCTACACAATTTTTCTTTTTGTAATCGAACGGGTCACGTGAGAATTCTGTCAGCCTTAAACCAACTCAATCGCAAAATGTTACTGGAGAATTAGATCTCAATTTTCTAAATTAAACATTTGGCAAAACAAAATATATTGAAAGAATTCTATAGTATATAAAAGAAGAGGCAGACAGAGAAAGCGATAAGAAGACTACTTCAAAGAAGAGATTCTTGTTAAGGCGAAGACAGAAAGGCGGTCTCAGATCATGTGTGGTGCCCCAACGGTCCAATAGACTAAGTGATAGGTAAAGGTGGTGGAGATGTTGCCAAGTGAATGTTAAAGTCCAAGCTGACAAGTGAATGTTAAAGTCCAGGCTAACAAGTGAATGTTAAAGTCCAGGCTGACAAGTGAATGTTAAAGTCCAGGCTGACAAGTGAATGTTAAAGTCCAGGCTGACAAGTGAATGTTAAAGTTCAGGCTGACAAGTGAATGTTAAAGTCCAGGCTGACAAGTGAATGTTAAAGTCCAGGCTGACAAGTGAATGTTAAAGTCCAGGCTGACAAGTGAATGTTAAAGTCCAGGCTGACAAGTGAATGTTAAAGTCCAGGCTGACAAGTGGATGTTAAAGGTAAACTATCAGAAAAACTAAACAGTGATATTTTCCTTGATGTAAGGGCGCGTAACAATATAAATTTATAAAATTAAAATCTCCGAAGACTAGACATAGATTTTCCAGCGCCGATTTATTTTACAAGGTTAACAATTAGCGGTAAGTCATTAAATCAGAAGCTTCATGTTAACTTTACTTTTGTGAATTTATGATTGAATTTGGAATCTTGTGTAAATGTATAAATAATGAAAATTAACTCAACCAACACAGTATCTTTTATTTTGAATGGTTCTTCCTTGAAAAAAATAGAATCCTTCACCTACGTATCTCTGGTAAAAGAAATAATTGTCCGAAATGTCAGCTTGATCCGAGATTTGTGTAGGAGAAATAACATGTACAAACTTTTAACAAACAGAATAAGTGATTTGATACAAGAGATTTGATACAAGTGATCTGATACAAGTGATCTGATACAAGTGATCTGATACAAGTGATTTGATACAAGTGATCTGATACAAGTGATTTGATACAAGTGATTTGATTTAAGCTTTGTAAAAAAAAAAAAAGGAAAAAAAGCGTTTTCATAAACCATTTAAAAACCATTTAATTTCTTTATGGTCCACATGACAGGAAAAAGATGGGTAGCCATTAACAAACAAAGCAAGAAATCGTGTGTTTTCACGGAGACCATATAATATGTTCAGACACGAGATGCGGGAGAATATGCAGGTCGAAAATGGGATTGTGTAGTCATGTGAACTCAAGGTTAATCTTTGGAATCGAAGACATTACCATTATTATTATTATAATTATAAGAATTATTATTATTATTATTATTATATGTTAAATGAGGAAAACATTTAAAGGACAGATGATATATGATGAGGCAGCCATGACCAATTGTGTGCTTATGTTCTACAATTACTTCTTTCGCTGGCACAGTTCTCCCCCCTCTGGAGAATACTGTTCCACCTCCATGGTGTTTGGCTGGAGCTTTTACATTTTAATAACAGCATCGACTACCAAAGCAACTAAAGATGTATTCCGCAAAGCGACTTGTTCAACAATAAGAGACTCTCTGTTATGAGCTGCAGGGCGCCCTCCTATAGGAGTTCTTTAAAGTAAAAGAAAAGTTCCCATTTCAGACCCTGCGTGTTTTTCTTCATGTTACTTCCAGCATGTCCTTGATTGGCCGCCTCTATAAGTTTTAAAACTAGATCTATAGGAACGCCTCTGTATGCTTGAAAACTACAAGAACGCCAGGGGCGTAGCTAGGAGTTTTCCATCATTTCGAGGCCCATGGGGGGGGCTTGACCCCTGTGGAGTCCCCCTGCTTTTTGCGTAATATTTAATGTAAAAGTCACTCATTTGGGGGCCCCCTCAAGTAGGAGCCCGGGGGAATTTTCCAATTCTCCGCCTCCTTCTCCCCCGCAAGCTACGCCACTGATGACTGCCTATGTATGCTTGAAAACTATATGACGGCCTTTCTTTATATACTTCCCACTTACAGGCCTACTATTCATATACTTCTATTTAGATACTCTACCAATGCGTATGAATAAAAGAGAGAAAAAAAAAGCATGAATGGGGAAAGAGAGAGAATAGACTGGAGAGGATATAAAAAAAAGACCATCTTACTTTGGACATATTGACCAGGGCATGTCCAGCCTGTCCACACAAGTGAACTATAGCATGCCAAGCGCGTAGTCTCAGCTGTCCCTTCACGACATCCAACCAAACGTGTTCAACATACTAGCCGTCAAGACTCGAGCTTCCCCCACCCCTCCCTCCAGGACTGACAGTGTCCCCGTCCTCTTCCCCTTTCCTCAGTGACCACTTCACTTCCTCCTCCGTTAACTTTCCCTCTCACCTCTTTCCTAACTCCCTCACCCTAATTTCCGCTTACCCCATCCACCCTCCCACGCCCCCCTACACACACTTACACGGTCTCGCTCATGTACTGGCCGAGAACTTTGACGAAAAGTTGTTTGATTTTTTTTTTTGGGGGGGGGGGGTTCATGTTTGTAAAGAAGGGACAAAGAAGTTACTGAGGCAGACCCGGAAATTTGATGGTTTGTATGAACCGAGTCAGGCGCCCGCAATCACAGGAGTGTCAGGCGGGATGTCAGTCTTGGAGAGTACTCTGGCTCGATGGTGATGGTAATAGCAGTTGTTTTAGGGACAGAGTGGGGAAGTCAGTAGAGACACAGAATCACAGGGAAGTGAGACAAAGAGAGAGAGAGAGAGAGACAGACAGTCATAGACCAAGAGATAGAAAGATAATGAGACAGAAAGAGAAGAGAGAGAGAAAGAAGTAAAGAAAGACAAAGAGAGAGAAAGAGACAGAAAGAGAGACGGATAGAGACAATCTGTGCATTACAAGAAACAAAACATTGTAACTATAAAAACAAAACAAAATGTACATCCACACCAGACTCACTCATAATTTGCATGTGAAAAGTTTATATTAAATTATTACTATTGAATGATTTGATTGCCAGGGGAACAAAAGAGCGTTTGTGTCTGTTTCTCTTTGCTATCGGTGTCTTGTATCTCTTTTGTGATGGTAAAATTGAATTTCTAAAATCTTTAAAGCTTTTTAATGTCACAAACAGCTGCCCAAATGGGTTTTGTTTTTGCCAATGACTTTACCAGCAGAATTTAGGATTCTAGAAAAGTTTATTTTTATTTTTAATGCTCAGATTTCAATACAGGCAGTGATATTAAAACTTAAAATATTGCAGATGTTAGCGTGATAAAACATAGCCAAGGCCTTTTCACTAACAGCAAACTAGGACAGTTTTCTCAGTAATCGTAATCTTTGCTGCCCTTTTTTGCTGATATAATCAGTATTTACAGTACAATTGAGTTTATTGTATAGGATAGCACCAAGGTATTTAAATCCTTTTTTTCCCTACGAAAAATCGATTTCTTTGTTTTTTTTAACATTTAATAATAAAAAATTATCTTTACAGTATTTTTCAATGTGTTCTATTTCTCTGAAATATTCATTTACGTCAGAGCTCTCTGAGAGCAGGGCAAGAAGAGCCGCATCATCAGCGAATTTTGTGAAGGAGCAAAAAGACCTATTGAATTTAACATCATTGGTGTACAAAATGAACCACAATGGCGATGTCACAGCCCCCTGGGGCTCCCCTGTGTTAACTATGCGTTCATTTGATATAACATTGTTTACCCTAACCCTCTGAGGTCTCTGGGTCAAAAATTCCTTAGCCCATAGTATTATGTATGGACTAATCTTCAACGCTTTCATCTTTTCAATGAGTAAATGAAGTTGTATAGTGTTAAAAGCTGATGAGAAATCAATAAAGAACAATCTTACACAAGTGTTTGGTAAAGTTAGATGTTTGTAGACACAATTTAAAATATTTAGGATGGCATCGTCTACACCTTTATCCATTTGGTAAGCAAATTGTAAAGTGTCCAACTTACTACAAAGATCATTCAGAAGAAACATTTTAACCAGTTTTTCAAAACATTTAGACACAATGGAAGTAAGTGAAACAGGTCTATAGTCATTCATTTCCTTCGGTTTGGAAACTTTTGGCACAGGTACAATTATGGACGACTCCCACACAGATAGTATCTCATGGTTTAGTAATGAAGTGGAGAAAATCTCTAGGAAAGCTTCAGCTAGTTGTTCAGCACATTCTTTTAAGGTTCGCCTTTTTATACCATCAGGCCCAGCAGCTTATATTAGGTTGACGTTTTTGAAAATGTTGCAGACTTGCTCTTTAGTAATCGCTAAATAAAATGTGGTGATTAGTGATTGTGTAAGACCGAAGGTCAAGACCTAAGAATTTGGCCAGCTGAAAAAATACATTCTAACCATCCAACTTTTAGTCTCGTACTGGATGGAACTAGACCAATAAACGAGAACAGTTCATTCCAGTGTAAACATCTTTAACTTTGTGAAAAACATCATCAAATAATATTTTACAAACTTATATGAATTTTATCTAAGCGGCAAAATGAATAATAAAGTACAAATAAATTTATCAATTATTTAATCAATAATTGTATCACTTCTGAAATGGTCCAACTAAAGTGATTTTAAAAATGACTACTTCCCTATTTCAAAAACATTTGGGACATGAATCTCAAGTTCATATTTGAAGTTCAAATCACAGGATCTCTAGGAAGACCCTAAGTCTAATAGGCCTCAACAGTTCATTCCAATGGATACCTGGCATCAGTTGAAAAAAAAAGCGGTTAGTTGTTGTGCTGGCCACATGACTTTCTAGTTGACATTTAATGCACCTTTGTTGTGCATCTGATTGAATCGAAACCACCCTCTGATTAGACTAATCATAGTACAGTTCAATTGAGAAAGACTATCCTATTTCTCCTTTCATAAATCAATCAATCAATCAATCTTTGCAATTTATCCCAACTTTCAGTATTGGTTAGGCGAACTATTAGAACTAGTACAGCAGGTACAAAGATCTGCTACTAGGCACAGACTTATTTAAAATCTTCTCTCATCCAATCTCATTACCTCTCAGTATATTGTATTATACATTAGTATATCTCAGTATATTGTATTATACATCAGTATATCTCAGTATATTGTATTATACATCAGTATATCTAAGTATATTGTATTATACATCAGTATCAGTATATCTCAGTATATTGTATTATACATCAGTATCAGTATATCTCAGTATATTCCAGACCATCACTAACAATTAAAGAAAAGTATGGTTGAAATAGTTCAGGTTCATTTATCGCGGACTCGCTCTTTAGCTATTTCAAAAAAAAAAAGCAAAAAAAAAACCAACACAAGGTTGCAAAGACATTTTGTGTGGAAACACAAACTCAAAATCGGCCCCCGAAGTGGTCCACCCAGGCAGGCTTCAATATTTTCAGAAAGAACATCCAAATGAAATTATATCAAAGACAAATGAGAGATAAGAATGGAGAAAGAAGGTTGACAGATCTTGTGTAGTGCCCCAACGGTCCAGCAGATCAAAGGATAGGTGCAAGTGAATGCAAAGTTAGATGTGAACCTGGCCTAACTAGTTCCCCTTTCAGACCTTGTGGTCTATAGGGCAGATGATGTAGATTTCATTTGTTTTTTTTTTGGCCTACGGTTAACGAGGGTGTCATGTAGCCAGCACAACTACCAACCGCCTTTACTTTTCCCCAACCAATGTTAGGTACCCATTAGAGCTGGGTGGACTCAGAGGCGCCCAAAGTTGAAAATCCCAGTCTTCACCAGGATTCGAGCCCGGGATCCCCGGTTCGGAAGCCAAGCGCGTTACCGCTTAGCTATCGCGCCTTTTCCTGGCCTAACTGAAGTCTTAAATTTGATGTAATTGTTTTGAAAATGCTCAATTTCTTATGTAATATTGCCTTACATTCAAAATTGTTTACGAAAATGAAGTTTACAAAATTAGTATTCGTTTTAATTTAGGTCTAACTTATAATGCATACTAATTAGCTTTTTCTCTTTAAAAAACTGCTTGCATAACTGTTTTAAAAAATAGGATTTTTCGCTTTCAGAAAAAAAAAAGTTGCCGTTGCATCAGAACTTATTGAAAATATTGTGATGTCGAATTTTCAATATCTTTTCTAGTTTACGAGATCTAAACGGGACGGACGGACAGACATTTCGCACAAAACTAATAGTGTCTTTTCCCCTTTCGGAACCGCTAAAATATAACAACAAACATATTATTTTGTGAAAGTCGTTTTGTTTGCATCCAAAGCCAGACTTTGTTTTATAAAGCTTATATCAACTCACTCTGTTTGTCTGTCTGTCAGGTAAAAAGTTTGTACACGCTATTTCTCCCACACCCAACCTCAGGTGAAGCTGAAATATTGCACAATTATTTCTTGAACCTGATAAAAAAAAAAGAATTAATAAAAAAAATTCGAAACAATTAGTTAATTAACCATTGGTAATTTATTATTTTGTTTGTTATATCGAGCAAGGGAAAGAAATTATCCTAGAATGATGTAGTAATATACGTTGAACTAGCAACCTTTATACATTGTAGGTCGTAACTTTAAAGTTTAAAGCTAACAATAGATAACTATAAAACCTTTTATTTTCATAAGCGATTCTCTAGCATAGTGGTTAGTGGATCGGCTTGTGGAGGCTCAGTACTTTTTTTGATCCATTTAAAAGCGATCCCCCAGACACATTTCTTTCTTCCCCTACCAATCTTCAACTGGTCCAGACAAGTGATAGGATCATAGAAAGCTAACAACATGGAATTGCGATGAGCAAAAACAACTGGTAAAAATATTTGTAATTGCAAGATTTTTTATTGTTAGTCTAGATCTATTAAAAATTTGATTACATGACTAATCCAAACTAATTGATAGAACCACGCTTGATATAAGCTTTGGCTTTTATTTAAAGTATTTTAAAAATATGTTTCTTGTTTGTTGTTTCTTCACAGCACAATGATTTCAGCATTTTAATTCCAAGTCAAGTCTTGAATGTCTATAACACTTTAGCTTTAAGCAATGTTTTGAATGTTAAAAGCAATATCGCTTTAAGTCAAGTCTTGAATGTCTATTCCAATTTAACTTTGAGTGTGAATAAACTTAAACCCTTTTGGTGAGACAGATTAACCTGGGTGTCCAGACTATGGTGGTTCATGTTTGCTAGATGCTGGCAAAAGTGACAAGTCACACCAATTCCAGCGACGTCACTTCTATTCGGGTGACATGAACAAACATTTTGTTGAAGAAAACAACAAAGCTACGACTGGGCCAAACAGAAAACTTGGCTCCAGACACACACACAGCGGCGCCTGAGACCTCCGAACTCTACCCCCCGAAACACACAAATACGTCACGGATCTGAACGAGAATGTTTGCCTCCCTTACATCTGAGATGAGTGACGGGAATACGGAGGGAGGAAAGAGATGGAAATGAAATCAGAGAAAGAGTTGGAGAGAGATAGAGAGAGAGAGAGCGAGAAAGATATACTACAACGTCTCGCAGAGGGAGGGGGAGATCGCATATAATATCCGGTCTAATTTGAAAGCTAAGTGGTCATCGAAGCTGACCCGGTCACTGTGCGCGGACAGAATCGATCAGTTCAGGGATCGTGAGAAACCTACACCCTCTATCTCAAGTCACACACACACACACACACACTAATACACACACACACACGCATATCACTATGACTCCTGCACTTCTATTCCTCCTCCCCCCCCCCACTATTCATAGTGATAAAGTTGAATCGTCTTATTCAGCACGAGACATTTCTAACACCAAACTACAAAATGAGACATCAATAGGTGCAGCAAAGACATCCACATTTGGCTACTGGTACTAGATCAAGTAGGCTGGCGTTGTCGAGAGTTAATTAAAGTCAATCCATCTTATTAGCACTGAAAGAGACAACCTCCCATTTCCCCAATATCTCAGCCGCCGCCTCCCCAACATTTCTACCCTCCTCCCGCCCCCGCCCCTCTCCTCTGAACGTTCCAACCTCTTGCAGACCTTTCAGATTTTTCTCCTGTTCCAGTCCAAGTGACCTGGTGCTGAGCACAAGTATGGCAGTAATACCGGTGTAGAAGGACTTCATCATTTCCCTCTAAATCACAGTTTCCCAAACTGTGTTCCACGAGGCCCTAATAGGGGTTCCACAAACTGCTGAAAATAAATATCTAGTAGGCCACCAGATGAATTAATCTCTCTAAAAAAATAAGCAAAGTGTTCCTCTAAACACTCAGAAAGTGAGAAGTGTTCCTCTAAATACTCAGAAAGTGAGAAGTGTTCCTCTAAACACTCAGAAAGTGAGAAGTGTTCCTCTAAATACTCAGAAAGTGAGAAGTGTTCCTCTAAATACTCAGAAAGTGAGTAGTGTTCCGTAAAGGAAAAGGTTTGGGAACCACTACTCTAAATATAAGTTCCACTTCTTGTAATGTATATTCAAGGCGAAGATACGCTAGAAGGGACCAGAAGGGGAGGTAGTCTCCAACATCTTTGATCATTATAATATGGGTTCTAAATACTTAATTAATAACGACAT
Organism: Biomphalaria sudanica; assembly: GCA_036873155.1. Lineage (NCBI taxonomy): Eukaryota > Metazoa > Mollusca > Gastropoda > Planorbidae > Biomphalaria > Biomphalaria sudanica. The sequence goes on along the minus strand of JAZGLO010001747.1, from coordinate 94,520 downwards.
CATCATTACTTAGGGGCTTAACCAAGTCTTCATAGTTCATACACGACTTCTTCGTTTTGACTTAATAATATTATTTACTTTCACTTGATCTCTATACCCCAATCTCAGACTATTTGATCTATTTTTCAGACTCTCTCTCTCTCTCGATCTCAGTATTTCTCTCTCTCTCTCTCTCTCTCTGACTGTGTACTCCTTTCCTCCATCCTACTGTTCAGCCTTTGATTCCTCAATCCCAGCTACCCAGTACTTAAGTAAATGAAGTGAAAATATACGTGAGTAAATTTGGCAGCAGAAGCGGCCATTGGAGTCTGGATAATGGAACCTTGACTTTTTTCCATTTTTTCTTTTCTGTAAAGATATATATATATTTTACATTGGCCTTTGTGTAGGATGATAACTTGTCCTAGGATGATAATGTGTTCTAGGCTGATATCTTGTTCTGAGATGATAATTTGTTCTAGGTTGATATCTTGTTCTGAGATGTTAATTTGTTCTAGGTTGATAATGTGTTCTAGTCACTGGCGGATCCAGGGGGGGGATGTAGGGGCGATCGTCTTCCCCCCACTCGGCATTGTACAGCTTTCATTAATACTAATTTATTGCAAAGAGGAATGTATTTTCTCAATACAAAATCCTAATTTTGACATTACGCTTATCCCTACCCAGACTGGACGCCGCGCAATCCCCGCAATTGTTAGGACCGGCCCTGTTAGTTTTCTTGTTATGCAATCGCGATCTGCTAACAAGAAATAACACAAAGCATGTGTGAATACTTTTTTAAAGCTTTTCTTCTCTCCCCCTCTCTGTCTCTCTTCCTCTCTCTCTGTCTTTCCCTATATAACAATCTTCAATTCGGAAGGAACTTCTGAAACATGTCAAACCAAACCTCTCATCTCTCTCTCTCTCTCCCTCTACACCCTATTGCTTTCTTTTTTGTATTTCTTTTTATCAACCTTTTGTTAACTTCATTCATATTTTCGAGCCTAAAAACTCAATCCTACATAACTTTTTTTTTTGAAATTACAGGGCTCTATTTTATCTATCTAAGTTCCTGTTAACTTACAAATCCCCCACCCCTCCTTTGTTCCCGCCCTTCAACTCTTCTCTTGCCCATTCCGGTCCATCTCAAACGAAGCATCCTTCAAACTCTTATCCTAACCTTCACCTGAGATTCTCCCATAATCTGTTCCATCATATTTGAGTTTTAGTTTCAAAAAGATTCTTTTCTTTTTCCTTCTGTTTTTTTTCACGGAGTTTTTTTTTTTTTTTTTCATTTTTGATGACTCGTCCATCGATTTGTCCGTCTTCTGAAAGCACAATTGACTCGCTCCTGTGGCTTCAGAAGATAAGATGATGTCCAACCATTAAGGTGCTGAGACTCGCTCTAAGTGTAGAGGGGAGAAACAGCTCGGAGAATATGGACATCAGGCTATACACATGGAATGTTCCGGAAGTTTTGGAACGATGCATTTCAGAAATCTGGTCCACCTGTACTAGCTGAAACATGCCAGTTTTGTCGTCGTATTTAATGAAATAAGATTTGAGAAATAGTTTTTAATTCTCTCAGTCTCCGGAACAAACATTCACTTAAAAACGAATTCGATTATGAAAATAATAAAGCACTTTTAAGATATAATTAGAAAGAATGATTATAGAACACAATTAGCTTCAAAACAAAGGTATGGATTTCAAAACCTTGTTTTTGCTACTTGTTTGCTCAAATTATGTTTGTGTAGTGGCTACCGTGTTTTTACAAAGCTTATATCATTTCACTTTAGTAAAAAGTTTGTGCACGTTTATTTCTCAAACACCCAATCTCGGAAAGAAAGTTATACTTGAGTAAAGTGGTGGTATAAGCTAAATTAGACCCCTTTATAGGTCGCCGCTTTAAAGTAAATTTTAAACAAACTAGACAATCTGTTAAAGCCTTTAGCACCTCGCTAGCGGAGTGGTTAGTATGTCGGCTTGAGGAGGTGTGAGCCATGAGTTCAAATTCAGATCATCCCCCCTCCATTTTTAAAAAATGCTTTTAGAAACCAATTACGGTTTAATTCAAACAAATATTTATTTCTCTCCCCCCCAAAAAAAATTTCCCCAACTGGTTCAGAGAAGTGATAGGAGCATAGTGTATTGAGAAAGTTAAAAGCATGAATAGCGCTAAAGAAAAACAATCGGTAAAATTATTTTTTATCGCGAATATGTATTATTGTTGGTCTAGCTAGATCGATTACTAATGTAATGACATGACTTATCCAATCTAAGTGATACAATTACACTTCGTATAAGCTTCGTTGTTGTTTTTATTACATATTTGTTATTCTTGTTTTTTGTCTTTTGTCTTGTTTATTTATTTGGACACAAAAAATTTCATGCATTCTCTGGACACATATACAGTCGACTTGACACTCTGCGAACTACAGCATTAGAACATTACAATTCATTGACATATGTACGATAGCTAATTGGTCGAGAGATATAGGCTTCGTACTGTCGTCAGATGGTCCGGAGTTTAGCTCTTGTCGTCCAGCAGGAGGTTTGGGCTAAGAACGCTCAAACTAAAACAGACAAATATAACAGACAAACATAACAGACTGCCAAGCGAACAACAATGACTTGACCCCAATGTGGAGAAAAATGTCATCATCACCTATTTCTAAATTTCTTCAACATTGAAACACAGACGTAATATTTTCATCTTGGACGTTTTCCAATCTTTATGAAGAATTTCGACTGAATTGATTTTTCCTTTCAACCGTAATAACTATTTCGATTTTGTATATTAAAAAATCTTCAGATATTGGTTTAATAGATTTCACGAACTCCTTCGTTTGAATCAGTTGCCCTTAGCAACCAACAGAGGTAGTGTGTTTTTTTTTCTACTCTCCATTGACCGGACCAACAGCTGTAGGACTCTCCATTACTCCATCTTGCCGCTCTATGCCCTCCCCCATGCCCTCCCCTCTCTCTTGCCTCTATTCCCCACCTTCTGTCATTCTACCCTCCACAAATTCAAGTCTTTCGCTCAGTTCTTCGCCAGAGTGGAGTGAGGACAAAAAAAAAATTACCCGGTGGGTAAATAAACTTACGGTCGCTAATTCTTCTTTGACACCGTCTCCGCTGGTGAGTGCTGAAGCGTTTCTTGTAGTAGCCAAAGGAAAAGTGCGAGAACAAAAGTTGACAAGTCTGTTGCTGCAGCACTTTAGTTGGGCATTTGTAATGCCAATTTTGACGATTTTAACAGAAAGAAGCAAAATATATTTTTAAAACATTAAATTAAACAAATGGTAGTTGTATCAATTAGTTTGTATCAGCCATGTAATTAAACATGTAATAGATGTAGATGATCCTGTACATTGTCTGGAGTTTTTGGAAAGAGGTTGGGGGCGGGGGGAGAAAGAAGAGAGTATGCGGATGATCGCTTTTTTAAAAATGTATTTATGAAAAAAAAAAAACTGAGCGACCTGAATTCGAACTCGGGGGCTAAGGCCTCCTCAAGCCAATACGGTAACCACTGTGCCAGGGAGCTGCCTATTAAAAAAGGTTTTATAGTTATTTACAAACGTTTCTTTCTACAAACAATACATGGGACTAATTAAACTTATACCACTTATCAGTCAAGTAGAATTTCTTTCCCTAGTTCGAGATAAGAAGCAAAGTATTTTTTTACCAATAGTTAATTAACTAATTGTTTTTTTTTAATACTGATTCTTGTGTTGTCAGGTAAAAAAAAAGTATTCAAAATTTCAGCTTGATCCGAGAGATTGTGTGTTGGAAAAATAACGTGAATGTGTAGTTGATAATAAGCTTTGTAAAAAAAAAACACACAAAAAAGAACACACTTTTATTTCAATACAAATCCACGGCTGTGTTCCAATGTTTCTTTTTATATAAGAATTAATATTAAAGTTTAGAACCTACCTTTATAAAACTGATTAAAACCTCCTTCATCAAGTTTAGAACCTACCTTTATAAAACTGATTAAAACCTCCTTCATCAAGTTTAGAACCCTCCCCCACATTTCACTAACACCCAAGTTATAAAACTTTACAAATATAGTTCTGGCTGCCTGGGTCTGTGGTATACGTGTTTGGACTGCCTTCTGTTTGGTCACGTGAGGGCCAAGATGCAGTAGTCTTGGAAGGAACGCCGTTAATCTTATAAAGCAAAACCACTGGGCCAGCAGCCACAACTGGTTCTCATAAATGTATGTAAATAGTGTTCAGAAATATAAGCAACGTTTGGGAACAAAACAGATCTAAAACAGAGTTTTAAAAGACAAACAAATGTAAACAAAAAGTTGGGAGCCACTTGTTACGAGCAGATCAGACTCATACACCGAGACCCTTCGTTACGATTGGTCTCGCATAGAGAAACACAGAACTACAAGTACTAGCTTATGATAACGTTAATCCTGTTCAGTGTTCAACGAATAATATTGTTAATAATCTCCTCCTTCACAGTACTCCATTATTTCTGTTCATTTCTTTCTTCCTCTTTCAACACGCATTCGCACCATTCCACACCATTCCGCACTCATACTACGCTGCGCACGTAACAGTACGTATGGCGTGTAAAACTGAGCTTAGTTGGAGAGAAAGTGGAGTCCCTGCACTGAAACTCCAACAGGTTATAAACTTGTAATACTGATGTAAAAAGCGAACACAAGTAGTTGAGGTGAATGCTTGAAATGCAGAAAACTACGAGGCACATGGCATCACTATGGTAAAAAGATATTTCATTATCATTGATTCACTAATGTTCGAAAAGATGGCTACTTTAAAACTTTTTCGTTGATTGATGTGATTATAATAATTCTGTCTATCTATCTATCTATCTATCTATCTATCTATCTATCTATCTATCTATCTATCTATCTATCTATCTATCTATCTATCTATCTATCTATCTATCTATCTTATCTATCTATCTATCTATCTATCTATCTGTCTGTCTGTCTGTCTATCAATCTATCTATCTATCTATCTATCTATCTATCTATCTATCTATCTATCTGTCTGTCTGTCTGTCTGTCTGTCTGTCTGTCTATCTATCTATCTATCTATCTATCTATCTATCTATCTATCTATCTATCTATCTATCTATCTATCTATCTATCTATCTATCTGTCTATCTATCTATTTATCTATCTATCTATCTATCTATCTATCTATCTATCTATCTATCTATCTATCTATCTATCTATCTATCTATCTATCTATCTATCTATCTGTCTCTCTATCTATCTATTTATCTATCTATCTATCTATCTATCTATCTATCTATCTATCTATCTGTCTGTCTGTCTGTCTATCAATCTATCTATCTATCTATCTATCTATCTATCTATCTATCTATCTATCTGTCTGTCTGTCTGTCTGTCTGTCTGTCTATCTATCTATCTATCTATCTATCTATCTATCTATCTATCTATCTATCTATCTATCTGTCTATCTATCTATTTATCTATCTATCTATCTATCTATCTATCTATCTATCTATCTATCTATCTATCTGTCTCTCTCTCTCTCTCTCTCTCTCTCTCTCTCTCTCTCTCTCTATATATATATATATATATATATATATATATATATATATATATATATATATATATATATATATATATATATATATATATATATATATATATATATAAGGTGGCAAGATAAAGTAAGCAATGAGGAAGTGCTACGAAGAGCAGGGTGCTAGGACATCCGATATGTTATCAGCAGCAAACGCCTTGGCTAGCTTGGCCACGTTCATAGAATGCCAGAAGGTCGACTTCCACCAGACATTCTGTATGGTGATCTAATAGAAGGAAGGATCCCAGATTGCAGATGCCATACACAACAGCAGTAGAAAGAAGGGTAAAAATGCAACACCGCCTGGTGATTACATATGCCCAACCAATGACCGCAGCTGTGTATCAAGGATTGGTCTATTTAGTCACACAAGAAGTTGCAAAGGGAAAATATGGTTTTTCGAGACGTAAATCCACAGACATATATATATATAAACATATATATATATAAATATATATATATATATTTCTGTGGCATTTTACGTCTCGAAAAACTATCGACAGCGATATAACATTACTGCTTAAATTATATTTCTGGTCCTATAAACTAAAAACTATTTGATATATGTAATGTATATTAAAGTTCTCCCAGTCGACAGTCACTATCCTTTTTCCAAAAAAAAAAAAAACAAAACTAAATGGATCGATAGCCGTAAAACTTAAGATTTGAAAAGTTACAGCAGTACGAGGAATCACGGGATAGAATGTCGTCTGACATTCGTAAATTGATTTGAATGAGAAAAAACGGAAGTAGTATTAAAGATGGGATTAAAGAAAAATCTTTCTGACAACCACCGAATGATCGACTGAACTTTTTCTATATGGCTGAAGATTAAAACTTTTCTGTACTGATGCTTGTTATAAGAGCAAGCAATTAAGGCAATGATTGAAGGATTGAGAGATTGGAGGATTGAAATATTGGATGATATTAGGAAATGGTGTAGCTAGAGACAAATAAAATGGTACTGAAAAAAAAAGTAAGGTTATTGATTGCCAAAACCATTAGTACTGTAGATTTATATTAATAGAACGAATGCGAGATAAAACTAGAGAGAGAGGAATAAACAGAAACAGAGAGAGAGAGAGAGTCAATGGAGAGAGACTGCGACAGAGAGAGACAGCGATAGAGAGAGAGAGAGTCAATGGAGAGAGAATGCGACAGAGAGAGACAGCGATAGAGAGAGAGTCAATGGAGAGAGACTGCGACAGAGAGAGACAGCGATAGAGAGAGAGTCAATGGAGAGAGACTGCGACAGAGAGAGACAGCGATAGAGAGAGAGTCAATGGAGAGAGACTGCGACAGAGAGAGACAGCGATAGAGAGAGAGTCAATGGAGAGAGAATGCGACAGAGAGACGGAGACAGCGATTGAGAGAGAGAGAGTCAATGGAGAGAGACTGCGACAGAGAGAGACAGCGATAGAGAGAGAGAGAGTCAATGGAGTGAGAATGCGACAGAGAGAGAGAGAGAGTCAATGACAAACACGGGTAGTTAAGCATAGAAAAAAAAGAGAGACAGAGACAGTGACAGAGACACAACGACAGAGAGCCAGGGACAGAACGACAGAGAGACAGAGACATATGCAGAGAGCAACAGAGAGACGGAGGCATAGGCAGAGAGACAAAAAGACGGAGATAGAGAGAGACGGAGACAGAGAGACAGAAACGATGAGCCAGAGACAAATCTTATCAGCTTTTCCCCCAACTTCCAGCTGATCTGACAATGCAAAGACCTTCACGTTCTACTAGATTAGATCCTAGAGAGACCACAAAAACAAATGATATCTTAATTCTCCCTAAGAATGACTTGTTAAAGGTCAAAGGTCTCAATAGTCTTTTCCAAGTGAAATGATCAATGCTTGCAGCGAATTGACAATGATCCGCAAGAAGACAATTCTTATGGTCGCGTTGGGTTCAGCCAATGCTCGGGTTATCTTAAAAAACAAAGGCTCGCTTCTTTAACGACTTGTCCACCCAGAGTTCCCTTAACTTTCTGCTCGGCCAAAATTCTTGTGAAGAAATCTTTTTTGGAACAGAAAGCAAAGTAATCCCAGGCCATTTCTCACATTGTGACAGGTCACCACACTTTGACATTTGGATCAATACCCCCCTCCCCTCCATCTAGTCCTCAAGCCTTTTAAATTTTATTTCTACTCCTCCCCTTCCCCCATTTGAACTGAAGGGTTTTCTGTATGTCAATTTTATGCACAACTTTGTTGAATGGCTTAACGATGTCTGGAGTTTCTAAGGATTGAATGGTACAGATATTGTCACTAAATCTAGTCTATGTATTCCCTCTGTGTTGATAGCTTAAGTTTCTTTTTATACAATGTTTTGCCAGATCTTTAGAGGACTTTGTTTCTTTGTTTTAGATTCCACCTTCATCTTTACATATACCTTAGTCTGTTGGCGCACCACACAAGACTTGTCAGCCATCTTTCTTCAGTCCTATCTGTCTTTTTTGTTTTGGATAGAACCTCTTTCAATGGCTAGCCCGTCCATTCTTCTATGTTGTCTTCCCATCGTTTTCTCTGTCTGCCTCTTCTTCTTTTTCCTGGTACTGTTCCCTGAAGGAAGGTCTTTGCAAGCCCCGAAGACCTTGTGATAGGCCATAGGGTTTTAATTTCTGTTGTTTTTTTTATAAACAATAGTTAGCAGGTAATCCTGGGGTCCAATCGCTGTAATAACCCTGTCTCTCATCTCTTCTTTTGTGATGCGGTGTTTCCTAGGATCCCTCTGTAGTCTGTAGCATAGATTCACAATGAGTTTAAAAAATGTAAAGATTATGATTATGACCACGAGTGCCAGGAAGTAGTCGTGGTTGAGTCATGCAGTCGTTCAGTGCCTGGATAGGAGTCCTAACGTAGTGTAACCTTTCATCTTGAAGACGCTAACAAAAGAATCAGTTCTGTCAGCTCTCATCAGACATGCACTTTGTTATTAGTTGCCTAATCTAATCAGTTGTCTAAAGTAATTAATTCCAGACGTTCATTAGTTGTCCTAACCATATTCATTTTTAGGAAGCCGTAATTTAGCTAATTGGTATGGCATCAACAAGCCTCCAAATGTCATTGTCCTGTGCATGACATCTTACAGTTGTAGGAGTTGCTTCTCTGTAAAACAAGTGCGCAACGTTTATTTGTGCATTAGTAGAAGCCTTTGTTTTATTTTACTAAACATTCAGCATCTATTAGTTCTTCGTAATTTTCAATACTGAGCTAGATATGTCTTAAAAATGTATAGTTTATCTATGTATTCTGTAAATCGGAAAACCAAATATAAAAAAATTACTATTAAGAGATTTGCCTCATTTTTAGCGCTCTCAGAAAGGGAAAAAGTTTATTTTGTTTAGTGTGGTCTGTTAGGTTAGTATGTCTTTCTGCCTGTCACGTTTAGATCGCGAAAGCTGAAAAAAATATTGAAAATCCAACGGCTACATTTTATCATATGAAAGGAATTTTTTTGTTTTCGAATGTATTATGCAAGAAGTTTTTCATGAAATTAAATCTAATTTAATACAACACATAGTTGTAAGGGCTAGAATATTAGAAAGAATTATACTTTAGTGTATATCTGGTAACTTTCATTAATAAACTCTTGTTAATTGTAGAAAAAAATGTAAATAGATATTAGAGATCTGTTTGTTTTTAAGGGAGTAACAAATTTATCCCTAACGGTTGTTTGAAATCGCTCTTCTGAATCGAGCTACATTTCATTGAGGTCCAGAAGTCCCTTTATCAATTTTCGTTTATGAATGCGAAGAATGTACAATTTATCTTGAATAGTTATACTAACTCAATTGCCGTTCACATTATTAAGTTCTGTTGTTATTTAGTTACAATATTACTTATTAAGAAATTGACTTGAATATTTTTCTAAACATGGACGGATCCATGGGGGTTACCTCTGAGTTTGTGTGATAACACAAAACCTCTTCGTAATTTTGTATTATCACCTCCAGCACAAAATGACATTAAGATTGGTCCTGAACATTTAGAAACAAAATGTACTCAATTCTGGTGTTGGGGTAACTGAATGGTATCGTACTTGACTTGCAAACGAAGGATTTCGAATCTTGGTATATGGATTTTTAAAATAGTCCGCCCATCTCTAAATGGCACCTTGACTTTAGTTGGGGAAAAGTAAAGGCAGCTGGTCGGTGTGGTAGTCACATGGCAGCCTCGTTAAACATCGACCAGTGAAAGAGATGAGCTTTACATCATCTGCCCCATAGATCTGAACGAGACGCTGTTCTTATTTGATTCTCCAAATCTTATGACAGACGTTTCCAGTCAGTACAAATCGATGCTTCAATTCTAGCAAGATTCTGTTTGTCCGGCGTCTGTACTCCCACACTACTAGACTTTGTTATTTATTATATAAGCTCGTAGTCTGTGTCACGTGTCAGTTTTCTCATTTGGATGTAGTCGTCTGTTCCATTCCTCACTGACCTTAAGTCACGTGACAGTTGAACATTAAACTTGTGTGAGCAGCGAGTCAAACTTGCAATTAAATTAAGTCTAGAAAGGATTTTTCTTCCCTTTTGAAAGTCCCTAGAGTAGATCGATCTTGCCTCGTTATACTACTTACCACATAGACAAGCTTCCCAGACAGTGTCTACATAACTTACACAGCCTACTCGACTGTTTGTCCTACATTACAAAAGGAGTTTGACTACAATGTAGCAGCTGATTAATGCAACTCGATTAATGCAAGTAACAACCATGCCAAAAAAAAAAGAAAAAGAAAAAAAAAAAGCAAAGTTAGAGTCGTGTCATGATTTAGTCGCCGAAGTTTATGTGGCCCTATGGATCCAAAACCGTGGCCATCATTTATTTAAAACTTCATCCACACAGGTGTGCATCTGTGCGTGCGTCTGTGCGTGCATGGTGTCTGTCTTATAACAACCACAGGCGCAAGACTCGCTGAAGACGGAACAAACTAAATCGCGTAAGGACGCAACGTGTGTAGTCTTACCTTACCCATCGAAAATAATTTCATAACATGCAAAGAAAAGCTACAAACTAGCCTTTCCTACCCCGGCCCCTAATATATAGCCGACAAGAAAACAGAAGAAGACAGTGGAAGTTTTATCGTCAAGGACGTGACACGTTTAAAGATTATTTAGTCATGTAAACTTTGAATAGAGATTGTCATAGAATTTAGACAAATCCATAAATAGCAAGCCTTTTTTTGGTGTATCCGGCGTACAGAATACGGAAGCAGGGATAAACTATACTTTTTTGAAACCCATCTAATAATTTTTCCTTAAGCACTTTAGAATCTAATTAAAAATTAATTTGTCAACAAAAAGAGCATATTTCTGTGTTTCCATACATTATGAATATTTCCATTAGTTTTGTTCAATGCTCAGTCAAACAAAGCCTCGTTAGTTACTTTACTGAGTCTTGTGTTGTAGCCTGCAATTGTTTCATTAGATACGTTTTAGACTATGGTCATTAGATAGCCCTAGAATACACTTCATTACTGTTTGCACAGAAGGCGGAGACTGTGCGTGCTTGTTAGCTTGAGTGTAGAATTGTCTTGCATACTAAATCGCATTACTCCAGAATCAATAGAAAGCCTGGCTAGATGCATACTGTTTGAATCAGGCCAATTAAAACAAAGACAATAGTTTTTTGTGTGTGTTTGCTGTCAGTTAAGGTTTCAGATACTTTTGTATGTACAATACATAGATACAGAAAGAGAAGAGAGAGAGAGAAGAGAGAGGGAGAAAGTGACAGAGAGAGAGAGAGTAACAGAGAGAGAGAGAGAACGATAGAAAGAGAGAGAGTGACAGAGAGTGAGAGTGACAGAGAGAGAGAGTGAGAGTGACAGAGAGAGAGAGTGACAGAGAGAGAGTGACAGATAAAGAGAGCGACACAGAAAGTGACAGAGAGGGAGACCGACAGATACAGTGTGTGACAGATAGAGAGAGTGACAGAAAGAGAGAGAGAGTGAAAGAGAGGGAGACCGACAGAGGGAGAGAAGTGACAGAGAGAAAGAGAAAATAAAGATAGAGAGAAAGGTGGAAATAAGAATGTATTCTATGTACTAATTTTATAGTTGTCTTTTTTCTGATCTGCACAGGTCTGTAATGCTAGACATTCTCTTAGCTTCAAAAAATCTTCTACCAGATGCAAGAATTGCCTCACCAAGAAATTCTGTCCAAGTGATCTACTTATAGACTAGGTCAACAGCCTGACAAATGTCCACTACTGTTGACAAAATATTATATTTCAACACACTATATTTTTACTTTATATTGCTTCCGACCTGCCACATCATTAGAAATTCCTCGGTTCACAATTATCGATCATGGCTAATGTCAGAGAATGACTATAAAATCATGTTGTAAAAAAACAAAAAAATATAGCCCTATGTTGTAGGCTAAAAAATATTTAGCTAAATCTACTTAATAATTGATCTATTGATAATGTCTAATCGCAGAAACAACTTCATTAATGTGACATTTGAAGATTTAAACTTGACACTATAGGGCTTGATAGTTTGAACCAAGAGACTTTAATTACACGAGGAGAAAGACCTCAGAGTAGCGTGAATAAAAGATAGAAGCTTGACATTCTTAATCATTTCAAGTAGTGAGATTTCAGTCAATAAAATTTAGATATATGTATACCTAAATATGATATTAATGTTTCTAAAGTTGAATTAAACTTAAACGAGTCGTATTCGAAACGAGAGTAAATGCTACAGATTAAATGCTGAGTATCAGATACCTGGTAAAGAAGACAAATGAGTTTGTACTATTACAAGTTGGCAAAAAAAAAAGTACTCATTAGTGTAAAGAGACGTAAGGTGAGCTGGTTCTGTCATAGTGTAAGACATAACTCTCACTATCAAAAGTCATCCTTCCAGGTAGAATAGGGAGAGCACCAAGAAAGGGTCATCCAAAGAACGGCTGGCTAGACAATGTAAAAAAATGGACCCGCTTCTCTCTTGACAATCTTCTACGAACAGCTGCTGACCGGGACATGTGGACGGTTTCACGAATATCATAGCACCCCTACGACGAATGTCACAGCACCACTTTGACGAATGTCACAGCACCCCTACGACGAATGTCACAGCACCACTTTGACGAATGTCACAGCACCTCTACGACGAATGTCACAGCACCTCTACGACGAATGTCACAGCACCTCTACGACGAATGTCGCAGCACCTCTACGACGAATGTCACAGCACCTCTACGACGAATGTCGCAGCACCTCTACGACGAATGTCACAGCACCCCTTTGACGAATGTCACAGCACCTCTGCGACGAATGTCACAGCACCTCTACGACGAATGTCACAGCACTTCTACGACGAATGTCACAGCACCTCTACGACGAATGTCACAGCACCTCTACGACGAAGGTCACAGCACCCCTATGACGAAGGTCACAGCACCTCTACGACGAATGTGACAGCACCCATACGACGAAGGTCACAGCACCCCTACGACGAAGATCACAGCACCCCAAAGACGAATGTCAAAGAACAGATGATGACGATGATAGCTCATTACAAATTGAATAAAAACAAATCTGGACTAAATGGCAGCTTGTATTTCAATAACCAACACATCTCTCGGTATTTAGATTTACCTTTTTTTTTCAACGACAGCAAGATAAAAGAGATAAAACATGAACAGCTGAAGTGGCCATGGCAGCGTGTTAAAAGAGATAAAACATGAACAGCTGAAGCGGCCATGGCAGCGTGTTATAAGAGATAAAACATGAACAGCTGAAGGGCCATGGCAGCGTGTTATAAATATGCGTTTTTTGTCTTCTTAAAATGATGTAGTCTAATTTCTTGGACGATTCCAAACGTGAACACAATTCTACATTTCGCCTAGTTAAACCTTTCTGACCGTTTAAATAGTCGGGCGGGGGTGTGTCCATTAATATGTTTCCTAGAAATGAGGGCTGTATTTTCACTTGCAGAATCCGATGATTTTGTTTCACGTTCTTCCTACCTACCACTTTTTATTTTGTCCGTTGCCCCTTAGACTACCTTGTCATGAACTAATAATACACCGAATAGCACCTCATCACATATTTGCTAAAAATAGATCCCTTTTCACATAATAGTGACCTGACACCTGTAGACTGTCATTCTGATGTCACTGGATATTGACATTCTGACATCCGCAGTCTCGAAGGCATGACACTAATGAAAGGGACGAATGTTCGCCGCCCATGGATTTGGATAATTACACTGAACATTTGATCCCAGATTCAGGTCTAGGAAGTGATATAAGAGACAGAGAGAGACAGAGATAAAAGAGACAGAGATATAAGAAACAGAGAGAAACAGAGATATAAGAGACAGAGAGAGACAGAGATATAAGAGACAGAGATATAAAAGACAGAAATATATAAGACAGAGATATACGAGAAAGAGAGAGACAGAGATATAAGAGACAAAGATAAAAGAGACAAAAATATAAGAGACAGAGATATAAGAGACAGAGATATAAGAGACAGAGATATAATAGACAGATATAAAAGAAAGAGATATAAGAGACAGAGAGAGACAGAGATATAAGAGTAGGAGATATACGAGACAGAGAGAGACAGAGATATAAGAGAAAGAGATATAAGAGACAGAGAAATAAGAGACAGAGATATAAGAGACAGAGAGTGACAGAGATATAAGAGACAGAGAGAGACAGAAATATAAGAGACAGAGAGAGACAGAGATATAAGAGACATAGAGAGACAGAGATATAAGAGACAGAGATAGACAGAGATATAAGAGACAGAGAGAGAGACAGAGATATAAGAGACAGAGATATACGAGACAGAGATATAAGAGACAAAGATATACGAGACAGAGATATAAGAGACAGAGATATAAAAAACAGAGATATAAGAGACAGATATAAGAGACAGAGATATAAGAGTGAGAGAGAGACAGTGATATAAGAGACAGAGATATACGAGAAAGAGAGACAGAGATATAAGAGACAGAGATATAAGAGACAGAGATATACGAGATAGAGAGAGAGAGAGAAAGAGATATAAGAGACAGAGATATAAGAGACAGAGATATAAGAGACAGAGATGATAAGAGACAGAGATGATAAGAGACAGAGATATAAGAGACAGAGATATACGAGACAGAGATATAAGAGACAGAGAGAGACAGAGATATACGAGACAGAGTTATAAGAGATTAACTAGAGAGAAATGAATACTTAGTCTAGTAACGCTCTGTGAAGGAAGGCCACATTAGGTGTAACGCGTCCGTCATTTACTTCTTTTTGTTGCAGATCTTAGAGTTGACAAGCTTGCTATTTTCAACTATGCCTTCGTGGATTTAGCTGCTTAATAAAAAACCAGGCTCAGGTTTGTTCATTTGACATGTTGAAGTCCAGTGCGAATCAATAAAGAATGTCCGATTATTAGGGAACGTAGCAGGTCTAATCAAGTCTATTGCAGCTATGGGTTCACGGGAATGAAGGAACGAGTCAAGGCCCTATACGGCTTTTCAAACCACTTAGTACGGGAACATCACGGCTCACTAGTGCTGAAATGACTTTGAAACAGAACATTGAAGAAGCCAGACAAGTCTGATAAAACTTTACGCTTATAAAATGGTAAATGGTTAAAATCAAAATATTGTCATTTCGCTAACCGCTACTTCGAATTACCTTTTTGAAAGTTCATTTTGAGTTGGCAACTCAATTTGAGCAGGCCAACGTATTGTACACATATCGCGATGTCATCTTTAATTTTCCTATGTTTTCTCGAATCAAACTTTGCCATCTTTCCACTTCTGCATTGCTTTGCTTATCTGTTCATATCTCTCTCTCTTCAAATGTCACAGCGCAGACGACTGAAATTAGCTTGAATCAAGTGTACGCGGAGAGATTTTTTTTTCACTGTGAATTTAACTAAAGCGTAAGTCGGTGTCAACTTGCGCAAGACGAATCAATTCCTACGAGCCTCTAATCTTTCAACGCATCTTTCGCAAAAAGCGTCCACTTTTTAAATATATTTATGGTGTTAAATGTCTTTACGTACGTGTGTTTCTGGTGGTTTATAAATGGTCTATGCAGTGGCATAGCTAGGGTCGGGAGGGATGGGGGAGAATTTGAAAATCCTCCCGTTACCCCCACTGGAGGAGGGCCCCTTAATGGATGTTTTTTACATTAAAATTAAATATTACGCAAAATGCAGGGGCTAACAGGTCTATCCCCTTGGCCCCCAAACGATGGAAAATTCCAAGCTACAACTCTGGATCCATCTCATAAGGGAAATATAAATAAAAAAAATAGAATACTCAAACAAGGAGAACAATATGTAATTAGTACAATGCATACCATTTGTTTCAAATTTTTTGACAAGAGTTATTTCTAGTTAATTGTGCAAGCTTCAAACAATAAAAATTTCCTGATACATTCAGGAGCCATTTATGCCACAACAATCATACAACCAATACAATGTGTAACACGGCTCAGGCCACGTGTCAATGCATTATTGTTGTTATTGTGTGTTGCGAGAAAAACCTTTCCCCTGCTTGTAAGAGCACAGAGCGTTGATACTGTGTATGGAAATGAAGATATTTAAAGGCAAACATGACCAGAACGATTTTGAATGGACATAGAAATGGTTTATCTCAACTTACAATTGGGTAATAATCTTAGGTTACTTTGACATCGTCCTTTACATTTTGTTTTTGTTATCTGAAAAGAAGGAAACGACAAAGAGATGAATAATGGCACAACACGTCATAACACGAGACGACATGATAGGATATGACGAGATATAACATGATATGACATTATTTGATATGAACCCATATGATGATATACAATACAGTAATAATAATAATAATAATAATAGCAGGATGTTTAGATTTATCAGAATCTGTCTACCTAAGGTCGCCATAACTCAGTTGCAAAATTAACACCCCAACACTTGGCTTTTACACAATTTGATCACTAAGATATACTCTCTTAAATACTAATACTCGCCACAAGAGTTTCTCGAGTCTACTGGGATAGGTCTATTTTGACCGACAAAACGGTAGATTTGAATCGCCCTGATCTACTGTTCAGTGATAAGAAAACAAACGCTACCATTATTGACATCGCCGTACCACTAAATTCTAATTTTAAGAAAAACGTAGCTGGAAGAAGGCGGACAGTTGAGCAAAGCTAGGAACACTTTTAGACCCCCACCAGAGGAGCCGCAAACATACGAGAGTGCAAAAGATTTGTGAATGGATCAAGTCCAAATGGTACAACAGCTGCGACCTTTTTTAGCACGGGACGGGAAGTCTGGAAGGTTCTCAAACGCCCAAACAGGAAGGACGAATGGTGGTAGCTAGACAGAAAGAAGCAAGCAATCTTGTCATAATTTCGC
This sequence comes from Biomphalaria sudanica, assembly GCA_036873155.1. Lineage (NCBI taxonomy): Eukaryota > Metazoa > Mollusca > Gastropoda > Planorbidae > Biomphalaria > Biomphalaria sudanica. The sequence continues at coordinate 77,563 of JAZGLO010001747.1, read as the reverse complement.
ACTGGACAATGTCCGAAACCGCTAGGATCCGAGATGTCGACACAGTAGAACAGAAGACGAGACAGTAGACCACATCCTTTACGATTGCAGGGTGCTCAGAAACTCAATCGAAGATACGACTAGCCTTGAAACTGGTGCATGCCGGGATCGTGCTGTAAGGGATTAATTTCAGTGCGGAGCCTTAGTGCGTGGAGGCTTCCATATGTGGCCAGCACAAACACCAATCGCCTTTATGGTCCCAAGGTATATCAAGTCCTCATTAGAGTTGGATTGACGAAAAAACCCGAAGTTTAAAATACCAGTCCTTACAGAGAACGAAACTTGAGAGCCACGTTTCTGAAGCCAATCGCGCTTTACTACTTAACCACTGTGTCCCCTATATCCATGAAAGAAATGTCTATATGGCTGGAACAAATGGCAATGTATAACAAACTTGTAATATCATTTCATAATTTTGTAAAATCTCACCATGTAATAACCAACACAGGAACGATAACCTTTTGTTTTTCTTTGTTGTGAACCAACATATCACTTGTTTGTGATTGTTTACTAAATTGTTTCCCCTTGGCATCGTATTCAATTGTGACCAGGAAAGACTAAGGGAGAGGGAGACAGAGAAATAGAGAGAAAGAAAAAAAAAGTGGGGGGGGGGGGAGAGAGACAACATTGTCTGGGCCAGGCACAAAAATGAACTCATTACTTCATTCCGGTGACAGGCGTGGAGAAATCTTTTCTTTCCTTTTTTCTCTCATCATTGATTTTATTCTACGGAAGAAATTTACTATCGAAAAACGTGAGAAAATTATAGATAGCCATAGCCTGGTGCTTATGCTGTGTGTAGATAGCCTGGTGCTTATGCTGTGTGTAGATAGCCTGGTGCTTATGCTGTGTGTAGATAGCCTGGTGCTAATGTTGTATGTAGATAGCCTGGTGCTTATGCTGTGTGTAGATAGCCTGGTGATAATGTTGTGTGTAGATAGCCTGGTGCTTATGCTGTGTGTAGATAGCCTGGTGCTTATGCTGTGTGTAGATAGCCTGGTGCTTATGCTGTGTGTGGATACCCTGGTGCTAATGTTGTGTGTAGATAGCCTGGTGCTAATGTTGCGTCTTTTGAAAAGTTCAAACTTGAATCTTGGGTTTTAGCTTTGGTCTGCACCTCCTCGTATGAATTTAGCAGCCAACACTTCCGTTCGCTTATATTTTTTTTTTATGTTTTTTTTTAAAGTATTTAAAACAAAATTATTTTCTTGCTTTTAAATATATTTTAATGATAAATTATTTTTTTCTATATCACTCTGATATTTTATCTCAATACTACAAGATCACTGTGTCAATGATGCCACTCTATCAACGAAAGTAATAACAAGAAGAGGAACTAAAGAAATTATATTTGTAATGTTAGCACAACGCCTTGAAACTATTCTATCTTTGTTGACAGCGCTCTATAAATACAATTATTATTACATTTGTTACACTTGCTATCTTTCTGTATTGTGATTGCAACTTTTGCTGTCAAATGTTAAACGATTTCACACGTATTATTAAGTTAAAAAGGAAATAAGGTATTTACCTGCATGAATAATGATAACAATAATTAATACTGCTAATACTGCTACTACTACTACTACTACTACTACTACTACTACTACTACTACTACTACTACTACTACTAATAATAATAATAATAATAATACTAATCTCTATTACGGTGAGGGAATTCGTTTTACAATTGTGCATTCCAAAAGAAAAGAAAACTAAATAGTGCAAACACCTGTCCCTCAGATTTTTCTAATTCGTTTCACTTTCTTCTTTCCAATGTGGTATGTAATGAATGAACTTTGATTGAACTGTAAGTTCATAATCTAGAATGAGAAACTAATCAATTTCTATTAGCGCTACAACGATTTCTTATCAGGCGACGTTCTTTGATCTAAAAACTGCACAGCTTTGATGTAATAAGTCCAGGTTCGTTTCTTGTACTCCTCAAAATAAAGATTCATTAAAAACAGGTTTTTAAACGTATAGGCCTCTACTTGTTGGTTGTTGAGTCGCTCAAACCTTTCAATGTACCGAACTAAGGGATGTCAGAACAGGATGATAGCATGTCTCATCGTGTTTCTGGTGGTTCATTGCACATATTGGTGTAGCTAGGAATTTGCCATCATTTGGGGGGGGGGGGTCCGGAAGGTTTGAACTCTTTGGGGGGCCTCTGCATTTAGCGTAATATTTAATATTTAATGTTAAAACACTCATTTGGGTGCCCTCCTCAAGTTGGGGCCCGGGGGATTTTCAAATTCTCATCCTCCCTCTCCCCACTCTAGCTACGCCTCTGATTGCAGAGCAGTTTTGTTTCTCAAATTACGTGACGGAGGTGACTCAATGTTTCTATCTATAAAACACCAAAGATATTTGTTTCATGAGATTAATACCTTCAAACTTTATTGAATAAATCCAGTGACTATCAAACTCACTAAAACAAATCTTGTACAAACAGTTGGCCTATAATAATTTAGAAGGCGCGGTGGCTGAATGATAAATCGCTGGGTTTCTGAAATGGGGGTTCCGCGTTCGAATCCTGGTGAAGACTGAGATTTTTAATTTCGGGATCTTTGGGGCGCCTCTAAGTCCACCCAGATCTAATGGGTATCTGACATTAGTCGGGGAAAAGTAAAGACGGTTGGTCGTTGTGTTGGCCACATGACACCCTCGTTAACCGTAGGCGACCGAAACAGATGGCCTTTACATCGTCTGCCTTATAGACCACGCGGTCTGAAAGGGGAACATTACTACTTTTACTTACTATAATAATGTAACTAAGAAAAAAAAACATTAACCCTTAAATGTTCTGAGCTGTATTAGAACAAGTGCATACAAAATGAAAATACAATTCTGATGTTAAGAGGCAGAACTATCACACGTTAAACAAATGAAGCATAGTGAGATTACTAACGACCTATAACTAATTTGATGATATAGGAAGACATAGGATGATATGATAACAGGGATGAATATTTGTAAAGACTAAAATGACATATACGAAGATAGACCTTTTCTTACCATTATATGATGACATTTTATTTTTAAATATTTAAAAGCCAAAAAAATAAATGCTAAAAAATTGTATAGCATATTTTTTTTTTTAAAATATTTTATTTCCTCCAGTACAAAACTGATCTCGTTGTTGGTGCCGCTCTTTTATTCCTGCATTCATCTAGTCACGTGATCTCAAGGGGAGACAAGAAACCTCTAAACGTATTGAGACAAACTAATTCTCTCCCATATTTTTTATCTGCGCTGAATAGGTCTTCAGTATCCTCCATAGAGCTTGACTAGTTCCCCCTGCGACCATTCAGTCGGCTTCTTCACGGCATCACTTTCAATAATGGATGTTGATTTTGTGTGCGTGTGTGGGTGTGTTATATACGCTGTCCCTCTTTGTTATGACGAAATATTTGACTTTTGACCATCACGATAGCCAATGGACTTATCAGTTCCGGGTGATGTCAGGTGAAAGAGAAGTGCCTGACTTACAGTAACTAATGTGAGGGGGAAAAAAAAGAATATTGAGGCACCCTAGTTTTATTTATCAATGAAACTATTTTCTATTTCAACTGTTTTAGCACCTTTGTTCTCTAGAATTCTCACATGTAGCTCAGTGATTACAGGTAAGTGTTCATATAATTAAAGGACTTTCACAAAGTCTAATAGTATGCAATGTCCCGTAGAAACACCATCAGTGGCTTGTTTCCATGCATTGGCAATAGAGCTGCAAGTCGTCTGTTAAGTTGGAGGTACTTTGTCTTACTGGCAGCTTTACTTCGTTCTCCAGCATTATATCTAAGAATCCTGTTCCAAATGTACTCCTGTTCCCAATGTACTCCTGTTCCCAATGTACTCCTGTTCCCAATGTACTCCTGTTTCCCAATGTACTCCTGTTTTCTTAGGAAGTGAGTGATCAACTTGTAGACACTGGGTTGATGGCCGTCAATGGACAGCTGAAATGCATAATGCCAACCTTCCACTAAATTGTTTGTTTATGGTAGATTATCAAGTTCTCTAACATTCCATAATGCAATCGGAGATCTTGGAGTAACTCTGAGGTTTCGTCTAAGTAGCTGCAAGATTTGTCTTTACGACAGACTACCAGAGACTATCAGAGACTTAGTCTAAGATGGAAAACACAACCGACACGGCTGATTGCGGGAAATACTGCGCTAACTACAATGAATATTGACAGAAAGAACATAAAAATATATCTGAAGTGTAAAAACCTAGATTTGGGTTCACACATTTATTCTTGTTACAACTGTTCTTATTTCATCTCTCTAAACACTCATTTATCAGACCTTGCACCAAAACACACACACACTAAGCATTACTGTGGAAACACTACATAGCACATAAACTACATAAATATTTAGTTGAATATTTTGCAAAATAAAAACAAATACTAGTGAAAAGGTGCAATTTCCCCGAGAGATATCTGAAGTGGTCATTTTGCTCGACAGTCAAATACAGTCCTTACCCCCATAACTCAAACCCAACCGAGAATACTAAATAGGAAATTCCCGAAAGACTCAAAAAAGCATTTGAACTTGCGCACTTAGAGCGAGTCGATTAACTGCTCAGTCGGCGGTCACCTTTGTACCACTCCTTTCTGAAGACTTCAGCACCAACTCGACGCCAAACAGTATAGGCTACTATTTATAGCTTTGATTTAAGTATGTGCGGTTACCATGCAGATCGAATCACCAAAGAATCGAACATTTTTTATAAAGTTTTTATCAACTAATTCATGTGTGTGTCTGTCTGTCTGGTACAAATATTCTAAACGTTAGATTCCCATTCCCCATTCATGGATCAAGTTAAAACTTTGCGCAATCATTCAAAGTCAATGACAACACATGAATCAATCCAAAAAACGAAACAATCATTTACTTATATATTTGTACAAAATTAACTTTGTTTTAAACAGAAAAGGGGAAATAAATGTTACAATATTGAGATATATTGCAGTATTTGTCCGGTACTTTCCCTTATATATATATAAACATAATCAAACTATATATATATATATAAAGATAATAAAACTATTTATTTTGTTTTTAATCCGATGACATCATACAAGTTACAGAATATTCAAAGAAATTTGATAAACGAAATCCAAATTTGAGTGCAAAGAGGTTTGATCGACTTGATTCTGAGACATAGTCCCATAGCCACACATTCACGTAACAATAATTGGACATACATATGAGTGCTAGGTGGATTAAAATTAAAATCAACACACAGCTTACGTAAACAACAAATACGTCCACTGGGGGGGGGGGGCCCTTCAGCTCAAGAAAACATTAAGAAACAAAAAGACATAAAATGAAACAGGGACTTTTATAACAAAAGAAATTTAAAAAAAATGACACTGTTAATACAATGCCAATATTTAGAGGCGCTTCAAGACAGAAGAATAAAAAGTAGAGCAGCAATAATGCAGACAACACTGAGGCAAAACTTACAAATACTAAAACACAACGTGATAAAATACAAATAAAGATAAAGGCACATTTCTCATTCCATAAGCTAGGACAAATTTATACAAGAGCTTCTTTATTCAAAGTGCCATTACAGCATACCATGGACTGTCCGAATCAGCCAGAAAAACAAATGACTTAGCAGAGTTTACGACTCTAAAAGGCAAGATAAGATGAACACATTGGTGCGAGTAGGACGAAAGTATCTTTGAAATAACGTTAGTCATTTATAAGATAAGAGACATGCTACCGAAATCAATTGTTGGCAAGGCAACGCTTCATCCAAACTGTTACGCCGCCTAAAAAAACATCATAAAAAGGGCGTCAAAAATCACACGCACAACATTACAATATTTAAAGGAGCTTTTTGAACAAAAATGTCTAAGAAAAATCGGAACAAATCTTAGAAGAAAACGGCCACCCGCTCCACCAGAATCACATGAAGTCGTCGCGAAGTGGGCGACTGCTGTCAATCAAGACAAGAACAGAGCGGTACATGAACTCGTTCGTACTTTACACGGTCAGACTATATACACGCCACTCGTCGGTCAGGAAACATGAAAAGGACTAAGATGAGTGATGTAGTCGCTTAATGAACTTTTTATGTTGTCTGTTCTATTTATGTGTATGTTTCTGTTGTGTTGTCTTTATATGAGAAAAGAGTCCTTGCAATAACAACAAATTTCCATAAGGATCAATGAAGCAGTCTTAGTATTAGTCTTGATGAACCAAAGAAGCTGCAAATAAATGAACATATCAGAGGCAGGTTCCTCCAATTGTATTGTTTCTTTATTGTAAACACAGTAGATCAAGTGGCAAAAAGCCAGAAAATGCGTCACTTAAGGGACCTATTAAGACACACAAATAGCTTGCAGTTTTTAGCCAGTGATTTGGCTCAGATTTCCTATGGCGGCTAGTCCTTTATTTTCTCGTCGGTGACAGAAACTTGATCAATACACTGCAATCATAATGTTAAATTCGGAGACTGGTCTCATAGCAGATTGAATGTTGATAATTGGTCAGAGGAGATTCCCCAGGGAGGGTCTCTCAGATGATACATGTTCTTATTGTGTGATTGACAATCTGATACTGTTGGGCGGAGGAAAAATCGTTGAAAAGTTTGAGGATTTTAAATTAGTCAGCCCGAGTCCACTATCGCTCATTACCAGCCCTATTTACAGGCTTGTGATGTTAGCGGAGATAAAAGTGTGTGAGTGTGTGTGACTAGATAGTTGAAGTCCACAGATCTTCTTAGTTAGTGAGGCAGTTTAATCAATATAGCGGCATGTAAAAAAAACAAAATATCTTGATGTCAGATTTTCAATGTCTGTGCTAGTTTACGAGATCTGAACGGGACGGACGGACGGACAGACAGACCACACAATACTAATATCGGCTATTCCCCTTTCGGGGAATGATGGGGATGATGTAGATTCAGACAACGTGTGGCTTAGAATGATAAAGATGATTTTTAGCGGCCCCCGAAAGAGGAAAAGACGCTATTAGTTGTGTGTGGAATGTCTGTCCTACTTCAAGAGAGATGAAGTCCTAAACACATCCCTGTGTCAGTCTAGACTTAACATGTACGTTCATCGGTGAACACAAATCTGCCAATTCGTTGGTTTTCCTGGCTGATTCAGGCTACCCATTCCATGCTTCTACAACTTTTTCCGAGCATACGTCTAGAATTTAAAGTCCAAAGGATGAAAGAACTTTGATTAAACGACCACATTTTGGTCTTAAGTTTTACACTTTATATTATTTTTTTAAAATTAAAATCTACAACAGTGCAAAATGAAGAAACCAGAAATAAATGACTAGAAGATATCTACTTGCTAATTAAATTGTGGTATCAGTAATAATCTGTGATAGGCCTTGCCCTTGTAGTTGTTGATGGCTGTCTTAGAAAGATTACTTTGGAGACCTCTGGGTTTCTTGTATGGGTGTATTAGACGCGCTTATAATACAACAGGACAAATGCTTACACATGTAACAAGTAGAAAGAAGGTGTCCAAACCGTTATATACAGACTTGTAGGGAAGTTTTATAGTGAAAAGGCCACAGTCGAGTCTCTGAGTCTCTCTCCGTAATACGAAGATATCCCAATGAAGTCCTAACACCGAATGACTAATAATAAACATCGATAGACTATATTCCGCTAAGCCGTGACGTCCCTAAATGTCGCGTTCAAAGTCCGTCAACTATGGTGCGTCTCTATACTAAAGAAATGTTTAAGAATACTAACTAAGTGTCTAACTAATCCTAAAACCGTAGCCTACAGAAAAACTAATGCTAACAAGAAGAAAGAAAAATAAAGACAACAAAACAATTTGTTGAGAAACCTCCACAAGAATATGGAACTCAGTTGTATTTTTGACAACAGTGATTTGCAAGTGTTTCTGGTGACAGCTGAATTATTCAAATTTTATTAGGTCGTGTAGCCCGGTCCTTCGAGGTGACCCAGGGCAGGAACATGTCTTAACAACCTCAGGCCACGTCACATATCCCTGGCTGATCCACTCAGCTGCCAGTCTGGGATAGTGTAAAGAAATTAATCTGGCCAGAAAGCGCAAAAGGGCGATGAGTGAGAACGCCCACCCAGCTTGGGATCGTCTTCACAGAGTCTCTAAGAGATCACGTGACACTCTTAGAAACAATAGAATTTTTCCCCAGTTTTTAAGTCCGATATTCTTAAATTTAATTTAGTAGGCCCCTATTTCAGAAAAATACAAAAGTCTTATTTCTGATATTTTAACACTTACTTGTGCTTTCAATGTAGACCTATATATAAACTGTGGCCTATGAATAAATGCAGGCCTATGTATAAACTTAGGCTTATGTATAAACTTAGGCCTATGCGTAAATGCAGGCCTATGTATAAAAGCAGGCCTATGTATAAATAAAGGTCTATGTATCAATGCAGGCCTATGTATCAATGCAGGCCTATGTATCAATGCAGGTCTATGTATCAATGCAGGCCTATGCATGTAGGAATGCATAGTTGGTCAAAGATGAGCACATTTCTCATTTCCTATGAGCACGAGGATGATCAAGTCCAATCATCGCTTTCATCGAGCGCGTGCGTGGCGTGGGAGGGTTTGGTCACATGCGGATAGGTCTGCTTCTTTTCTCAGCATTTTGTTGGCTCTGCATTCTTTCATGCTGGTCACCCTCCTTGCCTTGTATCTCCTGAATCCAATTTTAACGTCTTCACGCCATGGAGAGCTAGTGTTTCCCTGCCGTGAATGCCAATAATTGAAAAAAATCTTAATGGTGTCTTTGTAGCACTTTCCTGCACACCGCTATCAGTAAAGAAGTTGTTTGGAAAGGCGATTGTCTGGCATTGTGGACTTCATGTCTCGCCCATTAAAATTGGGGCCTTTTTGCTGTGGTATGGATACTGTCCATAGTCTCCAACGCCTGCAAAATGTTGACCTCAATGGAAAAAAGAAATAAGTACTGCACCAACCTCCTCCAAATAAATTTGTCACAGAACCAGACCTTCTCATAGATGGGTACAAACTAGCGAATGTTAAAAAGCTTGTCTATTTGGGAACACCATATCAGCGAATGCCAACTTAGATGACGAGGTAGACTTCCTTATTGCACGTGCAACTACTGCATTTAGCAGACGTCAAGGAAAAGTGTAATAACGGAGAGAACTCAACATATCCACACAATTGAAAGTCTACAGTGCTGTAGTTCTCCCGTCACTCTTAAACGCATCAGTCTTGGACCTTACATTCCAGCTACATTAAATAGCTTAACTCCTTCCACCTACTCCGTTGAAGAAAAGTTCATAAGGTAAATTGGTTTGACCACATGCCAGATGCTGAAATCCTACAGAAGGAATGTAGGCCTATGTATCAATGTAGTCGTATCTCTCACTACACAAAACCATTGGCTAGAACGCTTCAGCGACAACAAGAAAATATTTGTGTATTTGTTCTGCTTTCCTTAACGTTTCAGGTGTTCCTTTCTAATGGAAGACATTCCATCCTAACCCCAACCTCCTGTAGAACGCCTGGGGGTTGCAGCGGGCAGGGTTTGAACCCGGGACCATCGACATGACAGTCCATTACTCATACTACACACCAACCATCTTGGTTCATTTTACACATTCCTGATATAGGTCTTTAAAAACGTTGCATGAATAGTCTGACAAAGTAATTTTCGTTTATAGTAATTCTATAGGTTATTGAAAAGTTCTCTCTTCTCTGAAGTAGACTAGAACAATAGTAGAGAATCTATAGGACGATACCTGATTCTCACAAAATAAAAATAGTATCATGCAGAGATTCCTTTCCTTGATTCCCCATGATTTCGCAGTGATTTATTTAAAAATTCAAAGTCAGTAATAAGAAGACAATGTAGCGAAGGCAATCAAGCTTTACTTGATTGCGCATAAATTGGGTGGAGACAATAACTTCATTTACAAGAACAACACTGGAATAAAATAGTTCTAAAAAACAAAATCTCGAGAGAAAAAAAATTGGAGAGAAAATTGTTGCCAGGTTTTTTTTTTCTTACAAATTGTTATTATTATCTTTTTGTTTTTCTTGAAAAAGCCAATTACTAGAGGCAAAATATAGTTGGGCTACACTTGATCTGCCGTCTCACGTAGGAGCTTATCAAGGGGAAGGGGGCCGTGGACACAGAGCTAAGCAGGAGCTGGCCAGTGGAGAAAGACAAGGTTGACCAGAGAGCGGCCCATCGAATGAAAAGATGAATAGCAAAGTGTGTGTGATAGGAATATATTTCTTAGCTGTCCGTCTGTCTGTCTGTCTCGTTCTCAATGAGATGTAGGCCAGTGATGAGATAAGAAACTTAAGTAAAAAAATAAATATATATACATTGAAAAACAGAAAAATGGAAATAAAAGTTCCAGAAAAAAAACGAAAATTAGTATTTAAGTTGAAAACATTCGGCAACATGTGAATTGTAGACCAACTATCAGTTTTATCGGCGACATTTTTTGTGGACAATCATCTCTATCAGCTTTATTTCACATCAACGATCATCGCTATAAGCTTTATCTAGTAAATAGTAAAGTTCCCCTTTCAGACCTTGCGATCTATAGGGCAGATGATGTCATCTGTTTCTGTGACCCACGATTAACGAGGGTGTCATGTGACCAGCACAACGATCAACTTTATTTCAGCTCAACTATTCGATAAAGTTTATATCAACTGTAATCTCTATCACATATATTTTATATCAACTGTAATCTCTATCACATATATTTTATATCAACTGTAATCTCTATCACATATATTTTATATCAACTGTAATCTCTATCTCATATATGTTTTCACCAATCACAAATATGACCAATCCTTTACTCTGTTACTGCCATCTCCTAAACTGGCCAGTATTCTTAATCTTCTTTCCCTTATATATTACAGACGTTGCATCAATAAGGTAGATTCGGGTCGCTTTAGAATGCATTTCTCAGATGTAGGTTGAAACATGAAACCATGGTGGTTTCTTTAAGTTGTAAACAACCTCTTTTAGTTCTAAAAATAGGATTCAGAAGTCCCGTCGTCTTTTCTAGAGGCTTATCACGTGATTGACAGCAGAGAACGTAGTGACTGAGAGATAGAACACACTCTGCGTTAAGGCATCAAGGGAATATAGACATGCAACGTTCAAGTAAACATTTCTTCAGTTTCTTCCCATGATGCACGCACGTGACATTTCGGTGCCTATTCTTAAACTTAAGCCCTCCCACTATTGTATCTTTTTTAACCTCTGCGCATGCGTATGAATGCTAGGGTCTCATCCTGTCTCAAGTGAAATTTAAACCTGAACTTCTCTGACTTGCTCCATGTGACGCTATGGGCACGGCGGACTCATGATTTCTGACAATAAGACACTGCACTCACATTTGACCGCGCGTGATTATGGCAAAGAACCATAACCCAACATCAGTAAACCTTCTTAAATCTTTGCTTGCCCCCCCCCCCCTTATGTTTTGATTCCTCTCTTTTTAAATGGCTACTTCCAGCGAGTCTAAAATTGTATTTTTAAAGCGTGAACTTCTCTCCGATATCAAAACGGTTGCTTAAGTTGGTGGTACTTGACGTGAATGGACCAGGCTAGTTGACAAAGAGCGAGGGTCTCAAGTCTTGTACTCAATCATGACAAAGGAGAATTGTTTCCAAAGGTATTCGCTCTTTGTGTACTGTTATATACCAGCAATACGTGTACATATATACATATGTATACCGTTAACTTCGTAACTTCTTGAGAGTTGTACAGCTAGATTAAAACAAAACACTAGAATAATAAGGGGTCTAATCAAATGTGTTCCGGGTACCCCTCTTCTCCTGCTATCGTGTACTAAGTCAAGAAATGCAATCAATATTTACTTGAATTACCAACACATATTCATAGAAATGCATACACGTAAATGTGGCCAGTGTATAATGACTAAACATTTCAGTGAGAACCACTGGGTGAGGCTATCGTTCAGTTTGTTCCTCGCTCGTAAATTACTCTTCGAATCACGGTTTTAGATTTGCCCCCCCCCCCGCCCCCCATCATTTCTTTCCCATGAGCAAGGGCTTTAAAAAAGCACTGCATACAGTATGCAGAGAATCACGCGAAAGGGATTACGCGCAGACAGTTAGGCCATAATCCCATGGTCCAAGCTAGGGGAAATATAGTTGTATGTACTTTAGGCACATGGGGCTTTAGCAAGAGATCGAAGTGCTGGAAAGAACTGAGCTTCAAGTTTTTGTTGTGCATTGTTTCAAGATCGTTGAGGTTTTTGTCTAAATTGATTAAAAAAAAAACTGTGTTTCTCACCATTGTGTACATTTACCTAGAAGAGTCGCCACTGAGTATTGTTGCTCTAGGGTAGCCACTAGTCAGTATTGCTCTAGGGTAGCCACTAGTCAATATTGCCCTAGTATAGCCACCAGTCAGTATTGCTCTAGGGTAGCCACTAGTCAATATTGCCCTAGTATAGCCACCAGTCAGTATTGCACTAGGATAGCCACCAGTCAGTATTGGCATATGATAACCACCAGTCTGTATAGCCCTAGGATAGCCACCAGTCAGTATTGCCCTAAGATAATCATCAGTCAGTATTGCCCTAGGATAGCCACCTGTCAGTATTGTCCTAGGATTGTCGGCAGTCAGTATAACCCTAGGGTAGTGACCCCTATGGGTTGCCCTGGGATAGTGACTCCTCTGTGTTGACCTAAGATAGTGACCCCTCTGTGTTGACCTAGGATATTGACCCCTCTGGGTTGCCCTGGGATAGGAATGTTTTTCAGTCGACAACAACTCAGACGTTAAGAATGTTTGTGAATTTAAAAAGATAATGATGTCACGATAGGATTGTGACGGACAACACGTGGAAAGTTGTATGTTCTGCACAAAGCAGATTGCATTCTAAATATTCTGAAGTCTTTCTCTCATAGAAAAGCTCTATCAAGATTATTTCTCTTGGCCGAATAGCTTTTGCTTATAAACTTATAGACATCTAGTAGTAATTTTTAAGTCTAGTAAAAAAAAGTATTTGCAAAGCTTATATCAACTCACTCTGTCTGTCTGTCTGTCTGTTTGTATGGTAAAAAGTTTGAACATGCTTTTTTTCCCGTTTCCCATTCTCGGGTCAACTTGAAATTTTGCACAATTATTCATTGGACCTGACAAGACATGAAACAATAAAAAAAATACTAAACAATTAGTTGATTAATTATTCGTGATTAATTTTTTTGTTTGATATTAATTATTTTGTTTGAAGGGCAAATAAATGCTACTTAATGACAGATGTGGATGTATATATGATTTTAATCCCCCTTATTACCTTTTGTCCCGTTTTTTCTCCCACTTCCCATTCTCGGATCAAGTTAAAATTTTGCATAAATTATTTATGGTTGGTGACAATACACGTATCAATCCTAAAATTTACCAATTAAATACAAAATTAGTGCTAATTAATTAATTTTGTTTTATATAGCAGAAAGGGAGCTAAACCATACCATTTACAGATAAATGGCAGTAGTTAACGGCTCTTTCCCCTTGATAAGGTTTGTTTCAAAAAAGGTAATCTTTTTTTTTTCTTCTTGTTAAAAAAATGTAAGATACTTTAGAAATATAAGCTGCTTGATTCAAAAGCTAATGTTAAGAACTAATACTAAGAACTAAGAGCCCTCGTTTATCAATTAATCACTTAACAAGCCTAAAAACTTTGCATTTTTACTAGGCTCTTCACTGCGGCATCACTGAGTAACTCGTAGGAATAAGTGTTCTACTTACGATTTTCTATTTTGTGTCATTTTGTCCTGTATTTTTATTTCCTTACCTTGCTGTTCAATTCAAGTTAAAATAGGTCACTTTATAAAAGGATTTATTTTGATCTGTTTGCTTTTTTAAATTAATTTACAAAGTAAGCTAGAGGACTTTGAATTGATGACTAAATGTTCTATTATAATTTAACACTCGACTTCGATTAATTGGCTCGTTAGAGTTTGATTAAACTGAACAGCTCTCAAGTTATGTGCATCTTATTGTACTTTACTACTCCAAGGCCAAACTGCAAGAACGTGTAACATCCAAAACAGAAGAAGGGGCAGATGCAAGTAACCGGCGATTAAACCAGTAAGCTTGGGGCAGAAGGAAAACTCTGAATTCCAACCTCTGCTGCATTGCAGCTATACTGTACAGCTATATCGTTGTATAAGCATAGGAAAGTCTTCAAGAGTCATCTCTAAGGAAAGATCAGAAGCCGGCGACCTTTATGGAGTTTGCAGCATTCAGTGCCACAACCTGGCAGAGCCTGCGACGCCCCTGATCCCAAACTGTATCGGCACTTATCGTTCCATTGGATACATTAGCTGCGCGGAAAGTGAGGGGGGACTGTTGTTTGAACGACATCGTACCGAATGCCCAGGTATTCAAATTATTTCCATGAGATGACCCTAAGCAGCTTTTCAACCATACTATATGGGGCAAAAAAAAATGTTTCAGATGGAACAAAAGAAAATATCAGACCTCAAGTTATCCTCTTTGGATTAAGGCGCCTAAGAGAGTTGATGAATCGAAAGAGTGGAAGAGAGGAGGGGGCAAGTGTGTGTGTGTATTCGTTTTACTGTGAAAGATAGGGAGAGGAAGAGAGAGAGAGAGAGGGAGAGGGAGAATGAAGGAGAGTCAGACTAATTTGCGGACAAAAACCGACAGTCAAAATTGCTCAAATTAATAACCTCTGTTCAAACTAAACCAAATATTCCTTGAAAATTGCTCCATTTTCAGAACAAATAAAACTCACGACAGACCAAAACAAAAAAACAAAAAGTCGAGATAAAAAAAAAATGTGAATAAAAGCTAAAAGTAAAAGAAAAACAAAAGTAGACAGAAGGAAATATTTCTCACAGACCAGGAGACACACACTTCAGAGTCTGCTTGAAATAGAACTTGATGTTTGTCTGTCTGATTGAATAGAACAATCATTTGGAGGACTTATCATTTTCTTTCCCGAGAATACAAGATAAAAAATGTAGAGTGACATGACGTATCATGCGATGAGTACTGCGATGAATCCTGGAAAGTACTTTAGGTAAAAGTTGTGGACGATTACAAAAACAAAACAAAATCAAATAAAAATAAAGTAACAGAAAAGAAAAAGCACCTTAATGACTTAATGTTATTTTTTTTTCCGACCAACCAATTTATCTCTACAATGCAGTGGTTCCCAAACTGTGCTCCACGGAACCCTAGTTTTCCGCGAGTCCTGAATAAGTGTTCCACGAACTACTGGAATGATTAACTAGTAGGCTACCATGTGAATTAATCTCTCTAAAAAAAATAACAACTGCTATAATGTGTTTCTTTTTAATCATTTTGTATCATCACAATGTTTTACCAGTTAACACGAATTGAATGACTAGATTTGAGAGTCAACTTCTAGTATGTGATCATAACTAGCGCTGACTTCATGCTATATTTCATTCACACTGGACTTTTACAACGCCTAGGCAAACAAGGAAATGGGGCAGTTATTGCCTACGAGCTACTGGAATAATTAACTAGTAGACCACCCCATGAATTCATCCTTCTACAAAAAATAAGTAAGGTATTTCGTTAAATACTCAGAATGTTCCAATTGTTTCATTAAGGAAAAAGTTATGGAAACACTGCCTTGCTGAATACAAAGAAACATTTGAGTCAAGTCCGGGAATACCCGCTATAAGTACGTTCAAAATAACCAAACTAAATTTAAGATGATTTGATTTTAAAAAAAAAATTATTATGGTCTAACCTGAGTTTTCCCTTTGTGATCAATTAGCTAATCTTTTTTTTTTTTTGTTCCCCAAAAGGTAAAAACATAAACTTTCGAATTTCTAGGAAAATCGTTAGAGCCGTTTTCCAAGTATCCATCCGTTGTCCAGGTTCCACTCAGGTCTAGTTTGCAAGCTATAGGAGGAATGTTAAAAACATTGCTGGTTATTGGATTACTCGAAAACCAGAGTTACAATAGAAGAAAGGAAAGTTGTAAAGTTGATCGAGTTGATAGTTTTATTTTCAATATCAAGGTGTCAACACTTAATACAATATTGACAATAAAATATGTTTTAAAATAAGATTTAGCAATTAAAAACGTCATTTTTTATGAGTTCAAAGTAAGTTGACTTCGTGCGGGACTAGAAATAGTTCACTGTAAGTTAAAACATTGGATCAATAACTAAATTCAATACACAATGGTTCTCAAATAGCTGGACGCTTGGTAGGTCATAAGAATGGTAAGACTTGCAATTGCGAAGGCCAAATGTACATTTTTAAAGTGACCATTGGTCTAAAGGGAAATATTCGAATTGATTTCGTTGAAATTTTCAGTTAATAATAATGCACTATTTTTTCAACACCCTTTGGGTCTTACTTTGAGACTCGTTGGCTAAGAATAACAAAGCCTATTGACAGAGGCTATGAGACTTGTGGTAGTGTGAAGACAGACCGAGACATAGATCAACATTAGCACAGATGAAAATATCCAAGACTTTTTTTTTTATAGTTAAAACTTTGACCAACTGTAAACTTGGCATACCGACCACTACCCGCATAGCGTTATTGGCGACAGCATTTTCCCAGTGTGGGCGCGAAATGTGGGAACAGTGGCTGGAAGGGATGTTGGGCAGGTGAGACAACAATATCCTAACAAGGGTTTTGGCATCAAGTTAGCAGTTCACCGACAACAAAGTGGCCAATTTCCAATTTTAAAGTTCTTACAACCCTATTCAGCTATTGTGACCTACATCTCATCTAATGGCCCACCTCCAGTCTTGTGATTCACATTAGCTCTGATGAAAAATATCGAAGTCTTTTTTTTTTTCTAGATAAAACTTTGAACTTATGGCCCACCCTAAAGCTTATGGCTCACTTCGCATCATATGGCCCATCTTGTGATCCACATTAACTGTGTTGAAAATATCTCATGGCGTACTTCTAATCTACAATTCCTTACCTCATGGCTTACTTCTAATCTACAATTCCTTACCTCATGGCATACTTCTAATCAAGAATTCCTTACTTCATGGTTTACTTCTAATCAAGAATTCCTTACCTCATGGCTTACTTCTAATCTACGATTCCTTACCTCATGGCATACTTCTAATCAAGAATTCCTTACTTCATGGTTTACTTCTAATCAAGAATTCCTTACCTCATGGCTTACTTCTAATCTACGATTCCTTACCTCATGGCATACTTCTAATCAAGAATTCCTTATCTCATAGCGTACTTAAAATCTACAATTCCTTATTTCATGGCGTACTTCAAATCGACAATTCCTTATCTTGCTACTCACAACCTATTTTATATCTTTCCTCCTTACATATCATTGAGTTTCCATTTTACGGAACACTTCTGAAGCTGTGGCCATCTCCCATCTTGAGGATCTTCTACAACTTCATTTTATCTTATAAACTACAGACGTGACTTCAAAACAAGAAGATAATTACGTATTACGCATTTCATGTATCAATTTAGACTTGCATCAATGACTTAAGCTCTGTTAATTCGTTACTTTTCCTGGCTGATCAATGCAAACTATTCCATTCTCTAATGGCACTAGGGAAGAAGGAGCACTAGCACAAATCTGTTCTAGTGTTTGGAATATGAAATGTTCCTGTATCTTGTGAACCAAAACCTTTACACCTTTAATTTCTTGTTTCATTGAATACAAAATCTAAAACTAATATCTCAGCGCATCGATTATAAAGATTATTTTTCTGTCTATCACTGTTTAACCTCAAGAAATTCTGAACAAATGGACATAGCTATTTTAAATGACATTAGCATTAATGGGACCGATGCCTAAAAAAAATAACAACAAAAACAACAACAACAAAAAAAAAGGTTAAAAATCATAAATACTTTAATTTAGAATTATTTGAGGTCAAGTTCATATAATACTATTTTTCCACAGACATATAATATATATAGGTCAGTGACTTCTTTATTTTCTCTGTCACCTTTGTGTACTAGTGTACTACAGTGTTACTATAGAAAACTAAGGTAAAACAGGTACTAATATGGGAAAGTTGGCTAGGTAAACACACAAGGTGGGTGAGGGATGGAGTCAAGTTCAATCCCAGAAAGGGCATTGACTTTCCATTAAAACCATGCAGACTGTAAAGCTGGACATCTCGGAAAATGAGGATAATGTAATTGAATTAGCGAGTTAATTAACTGCACCAAAGTATTGAGAGTTTAATGAAAAGATTTTTTTCTTCTTTTTTTTAGTGTGGGGGGGGGGTGTTCATATGTTTAAAAAAAACACAGCAAGAGGAGCCTATTGTTAGTTTGATTAAAATCGCAAGTGGGGGGTTGAGTTGGGCCCACCTTGTGCAGATCAGGCGTTATTGTTTGCAAGCAGAAGAGCGTCACAGAAGGAAAAGTAAATTAGAAAAACCGGAGCATACGTAGAGCTGTTTAATTCAAACATGGCGCCTTAACAAATGAACCAAGATGGTCTAATGGAATGTTTACCAAACTTTTTCCTTAACGGAACACTTTGCACATCTGAGAATTTAGCGGAACACTTCGCACTTCTAAGAATTTAACGAACACTTGCTTATTTATGTTAGAGAGATTACTTCACGTTTAGGCCTAGTTAATTATTACAGTAGTTCGTGGCTCGTGGAACACATATTCAGGCCTCGCAGAACATAGTTTGGAAAACACTGTCCGAATGGAATGCAGATTACGGAAGTGGTTTTGAGGGTATTAGAACATGTTTTAAAAGATTGTATGGGAATTGAACCAAATTAAAACAGGTTATAGAAAATGTACAATACATCATTGTGTGTGTGATTGCGTGTGTGTTTGGGTGTGTCTATCTTGGGGGGTGCGTTGTCTTTGTAAATGGACACAAATTCGGTAAGGCGTCAACATATGTCGCAGCAATAAACAAAAATCTTTAAAAAAAAACGGAATGACTTATAGTTACTCACTAGAAACCAACTATTTGATTGATTGGAAGAAGAAAGAAGTTTAGTTGCTGTCTTGCCACAGTGGCTAGTTCTACTAGTGGGTTTAAACTGACATTAAACAATTAAACAATACATGTTTAAGTACTAGATGTAGACTTTAAGTACAGGATATCGACACAGTCTACTAGGTACACAATACTATCTATGACATGCTTTTTTGTCCTGATGGAATTTGGAAGATCCAAAACGCTTGTTGATGGTGGAACGAAATAGATGTAGAATATCAGCCTTCTAACCATGAGGAAACCTATCCCTTTAAATTCTCAACGTTCATTGGTCACTTCTTAGGGTCACCCCCTTCCCACCCCGACCCCAGAATAATAAATAAAAATCATATTATCCCTTTCCTTGAATACGCTCAGCATATTTTTCGGTAACATCAACAACAAACTTGGATTGACGAAAGCTAATATCTTGTGAATTACGTCATTGAAAGTTGTGCAAAGTGGCTTGTGTCAAGAAAGCTTCAGATCGATGCGCTATTAAATCAAGTGATCATTTGAGATTGATCCCTAATAAAACCCTCTCCCCGCGCGCCCCCCCTCCTTTTTTTTTCAGGGCGCGGCACATGTTTGATACTAAGAAATGAGCCCGAGTATGGAAGCCTTCTCGGTGAGTCTATATAATCCTTTTTTTATGAACTTGTATAAGCGTGCCGTTATCTATACCATAAGTCTACATGTGTGCATCTAAAATAATGATCAGAAAGTGAACAAAAGCTCGATATTTAATTCAACATTTCAAGACCAGAAATTAGAAAACAAACATTTCAAAGGCTAACTGAAAATAAAGTTTGTTTTTAATTAAAAATAAAATCAACTATTTGCTTCTCGTCCGATCTATTCTGTTTCTTCTTTCTTTCTGTCTCTTACTCTCTCTTTCTTTCACACACACACACACTTTCTCTCTCCCTGCCCTTTTTATTAATCTAATTATTAAACTGATGTTTTGTAGGATGTTTCTTCCTTTCAAGATCTCGCTTTTTCTCTGTTTCTTGCACTCACTCTCTCTCTCACTCCTACATACTTTTCATATTCTTATTTCATAGAATTTCTCTCTAGCACACTAGTTTCTTCTGTACTTATTAAGTACCCAATATCTCTCTACAGTCTATCATATTCACATGATCATCTTATTGATATTTTCTAGGTTGTCGGTGCTCTGAATAATGAAGTTCATGAAATCATTAAAAATGAAACGTAAGAACCAGCTCACACAATCTACATGAGTCATTAAAAATTGAATTGGAAGAAAATGTATAATTTAAACGAAACCAAACAAAAATGCTATTTTAAAGTTCTCAGATTGTCGCAGACGAGATCAGTACTACACGAGAGGATCTGAAGTCACTTATAAAAAACTTTAATGAAAATAATTTCCTTAGGGTATGAAATGTAATCGTATATTTCAAAGTGATCCAATCTCTCTTGGTAGCTTACATTCTCTGGATCAATTACAGGCGACTTGTTCTTTCTGATGGATACATTGTATCATTGTAATCTATTAGCTAAAGAAATCTTTACAAACTATCAGCGTAAATTTCCTTTGCAACAGTGTTGGTCCTTTGGCTGCTGACACCTTTAGCAAAGCCTTTGGCGTAAGTAGCCAATTATTGAAAATATCTTTTTAGAATTTTTTTTTTTTTTTAATATTTAAAAGAAAAACGCTTGACCTGGCCTTGTTCCCAAGACATGGGAAACTTTTTAAAAGAAACAAATTAAATGCTTTGAACAATAATGTTCAACAAGTTGTTTTTTTTTCAAATAAATCGATGCATAGTTAAAACAGCTCTTCATAAGATATGTTCTGCAATATGCACCTAATCTCCATAACTTGGTGTAGTCACAGAGAGTCTGTGGACTACTTGGCGCGAAACTGTACTCTGTCGCCCCGGGTAGTTGTTTAGTGCAGACGATATTCGTTGATCAGACTCAAAGCGGAAAATATCGCCATTTTTTTTTTTTCGATAAGTTTAGTTAAAGATAATTATGTCTATCTGCATTATCTCCCCTGTTGTTTTTTCCCTCTTCCTACGTCTGCTGGTAACGTTTTTTTGTTTTTTTCCACCTGACCATTTGGTATCGAGGGGCAGCCACCGAGCTCGGGATAAGCGTTGATTACCTCCCTTGGGGATTGGAAAGATAACCAAAATGAGCGAAATAATGAAATGATTTCCAAAAGAAGAAAGAAATGGAAGTGAATTACTCGTGGCTGGTAGGTCCATAAAACAAATAGAGTTTAAAGATGTTAAGAGACCGAGTCTCAAACGTTTTGAATAGATGAAATAAAAGTTGAGACATTTCTGCTATTGGCTGGTACGTCTAGAGCAGTGATGGGCAAACTATTTTTGTGAAGCGGGCCAAAAACTTCAAAGAAAAAGTTTGGCGGGCCATACAATTATGTATTTATAGATACAGAAATTTAGTATTAAATTTCGTGATTCCAAATGAAACTAATGCGATATAGATCTATGAGGCTGCGAGTGATATGAACAAATTTCGTCATAATTCGGTTCAAATTGGAACGTAGTTAGTCTTCACCGTGAACTAAGGTGTTCAGACGTCAATTTGTTCCAGACAAAGATTTTTTTAGTTTCATCACTGAAAGAAGCTTCTCACAAATATATGACGATGCATACGATGCACACATTCTCTGAGAATGAAATATTAAATTAGGAAACTAGATTTTTGCAAGCGTCTGTAGAATCTTAATTTTGGAACATTTGAAATGATTGTTTGAGATGGTTAGATTCAAACTTAAAGTCTGGTGTCACTACTTCACGATCCACATTCAAAAGCAGACTAAAATTTCAAAATATTTGACAAACGCATTGAAATCTTCAATATATTCATTCAATTCGCCTGTATAGTTTATCTAGCTCAACTCTCTTTTATTTCTACCCGACGTAGTTTTAGTCACTAAATATCAGGGAATTAGCAAACGTTTCAATCTATCTACGAGAATTGTTGACCTCAAGTAATTCTTCATTAGTTTCAGGCGAGAGAAGCTTCTTTCACCAGATTACACAATTACGGGTAATACATAATGCAGCTTTTACTTATCGCGCATAGGATCAGCGTTTTTAATATTGAATGACACCCCAAAATGACAATTTATATTTCATGAGATTTGAATGAGTTTTCAAAAGATTTTTTATAATTTCCGGAGATTTCCAGGACTTTTTCGTATATTTTGCTCTTTCAGGAGATTTCAAGGAGCTCCTGGTAAATCAGGAGACTGTGGGAATTCTGTTATAAGTTCCAAAATGGTTTTATTTAATAATATACACCTAGGGCTGCGTGGGTCCTATGAAAGTACGGAGCCCACTGCGGTCGCATAGGTTGCAGTGACCTAATGCCAACCCTGCAAAATAGCGGCGTATGCTACGCCGTGGGTTATCTCTCTCTATATAATTCTCTTCATGGCTCAAGAGTTTAAACACACAAAAATAATTAAAGGAAAGATCACTCTTTTATTTCTGCATATCGGACTAGAGTTACCCCACGTGACTTTTGCGGCGAAAAAAAAGAGAGTGGGGGGGGGAATAATATTCAACTGTCACTAAATAGCAGGGTCGGATGTAACCATCATGACGTAGAAGTCATGGAAAGATCTTACCTTTTTAACATTATTAGTTTCCTGGGAATAATTTTTAAAAAGGTGATTGGTTACATATTTCAAAAAATTACTTGGGCAAGTACTACCAGATAGTCTTAAAGCATTAAAAATTTTTTTGTGGAGAGTTTTGTATTGAATGAAACGTAGTCACTAATCACTATAGAGATCAAGCGATGTTCTACGTATTGCATAATTGCATATTTCGCATTCCGATGCGATGATATGCTAATTTCTTGTTCTCACATAAAATTACTGGACTTTAGAATGAATAAAGCACAGAACGCACACACAAAAAATGAAAGAGACCTGTGTCTTAATTATTAAATCCAATAAGAAAGCCTTCACAAATTCAAATCACAATAAGAAAATTATTTTTGTTAAGCCAAACTAGTACTATAAGTTAAAAGAATCGGCTATTTCAATTTCTTGACTTCTAGATTATGTCCCTTACATCATGTTTCCTATTAGTAACAGAGATAAACCAAAAATGGAAACTTCTGTTATGGATTTAATCACGTGGGTTCAATGACCACAAGAATGCATGACGTCATTTTTTTTCTCCAGAGGCTCGAGTAAAGAATTCCCTTGGCTTCTGCCTGCGACAGTAAGTACATGCAAAAAATGACATTTATTTCAGATGTACACCTTTATATACAATTTAGAATTACTTGCTAATTTAATATGAACTATTTAATTAAAAATTTCGATTTGTTGTTTTTATTTTGTAGCTAGTATTGGCAGCACTCCCCATAATCATGCTATATGCAAAGAAAGTTCAACTGTATGGCTTTGTCTTTGTATTTTCTCAGAGTTTTATTGCTTATTCTATAAGTTACTGTAAACATTCTACAAATATGTTTCTATTGTAAACCTTATACTTAATTCAACTGTAAAAATTCTAAAACTTGAGCGTTTTGGTCACAATAGTATTTCATTTCATGGTTTAGTTAGTCACTTCAGTTCTATAGTTCGAAAATCTCTCTGAAAGAAATGTATGCGTTAAAATTCTAAATGAATTTCTTTGCGAGTAAAGCTAAAAAGTTGAGCCCTGTTTTAGACCCCCCCCCCCACATTAAATGTGCCCCTGGTGAACTTTCTTGGAGTAAACGTTCATTTCGACTCGGCCAAGAGTCTGGTGAATATATGAAGGATTATAGCGATCACTGTGAGGCCCGGCAATTTCTGAATGGAAAGATGGAGAAGAAGAGGCCAACTATCTCTCGGCGGCACGTTGTTGGCTCTTGAAATAATGGCAGACCAAATATGAACGATTTTCATTTTGCTGGGTTGAAGACTAGAGCCTTTATTTCTTCGTCTTTTGTGTGGGGATAGAATGGGTTCAAACTTTGACCCTATAAATACATAATGTAACAAAGACACTCCGAGGAGTGGATGACAGAACATTCTATACTTACTCAGATCAACAATCATCTATCGCAGTACGTTCATAGTTGTCTTAGTGTCAATTTTCATTTTGGTTTAAACAAGTGACTTTATGTCAATGTAGGCTAAGTTCAATGTTCAGATCACTAGTTATAAATTTAATGTTCAGATCACTAGATATAAATTCAACGTCCAGATCACTAGTTATAAATTTAAAGTTCAGATAAATTGTAATAATGTTTATAGCCAGGAGCGTAGCTAGGAATTTTCCATCGTTTGGGGGCCAGGGGGGTTTGACCTTTCTGGGGGCACTGCATTTTGCGCAATATTTAATTTTAATGTAAAAAACAGAATAGGAGGCCCCCCTCCTCCCCCCACCCAAGCTACGCTACAGCTCATAGCCAATAATTAAGTAATGTAATGAACACATTCGATCCTTGCGAGCAGACGATGTAAAGGTTATCTGATTCTTTAGCCGTCTTGTTAACGAGGATGTCATGATGATATCACACCAACACCCTTTACTTTTTCCCCAACTAATATAAGATGCCCATCAGTCTACGCCTGGATTCGAGCCCGAAATCCTCGGTTCGGAAGCCAAGTGCCTTACTACTTTAGATGACTAGTCCATTTGTAAGCGTCAGTATTAACTCGACAAACAAATTAGATAAATAGCTTGACATTTCCTTTAACAAACAAAACACTAATCAGTTCTCATCAACAAATATCTACAGATTTTATATGTCGGTGAGCAATATACAAAGAGAGATTTAAGGTTGGTGTAACAAGCGATGTTAAAGATTTTGAATTATATCTCAATCTAACCCTAACCCTATCTCTCAACTCATCCAAATCTACCTGTTACCTAAAGTCGATATCAACAACAGTCATTTCTTGTATCAGCCACTCCCCTCTTTAATCCATCAGTGCAATCCTTCCTTCTAAAAATAAATGTCATTTGATATGTTTTCTGTCTGTGACACTTTACGTCTCGAGAGACGATCTTCTCCCTTGTGTGACTACAGAGGTCAATCTTAGACACACATCTTAGTCGTGTGTGATCACCAGACACTGCAGCTCCTTGCTCCTACTTCTGGTCTTTACACTATCTGCAATCCAGGACCCTTCTTTTCTTCTTGCTCTCCATGTGGATCTGTCCTGTGCTTCTTTCTCCCAAATGTTAGTGTCTATTCTGAAGAGCTTCATGTCGTGCTTGCATACATCAGTATATGTATATCTTAGAATTGGACGATCTGCTGCCTTGTTATGGAAGTCGACACTGTAACATTCTGTGAACATGTCCGAGCCAGCATAGCCATCTTCTACAGACAACAGCGCGATTATCCTGACAACATGTTCTTCGAAGAGCTTGGTTATTTTATCTTGCATAAAACATTTCACATAGAACAATTAATGCATTTAATGATTATAGTGCTAGTTATTCATATAATCGTCAGGAACTTCTCATTGGCTAACAGTCATTGTGCATTTACTAAAAGAAGATTATCATTTATCTTGAACTTTAAATGATATCCTGGTATCATCAACCCGATTTTAGTTCAACAAGGGGAGATCATATTTCAATGACAAGAATCTGGTTTTCTTATCGGTGATTGACAGCTTGGTTGAAATCGATCTACTCTCTGTCGTCACGTGACAGTTGTTGGAGATACCATATCTTCAGTTGCATTGGTTTGTTGAGCTAGGCTTCATGTCTGTTGAACAAACATTGAGAAATGATGCTAGCTGTAACAGTCGTCTTATCGGTCAAAGACAGTTTGTTTGTAGGTCACTGCTCGAGGTCTTCAAGGTCAAATGCTAATAGAAGTTGTTTTTTTCTTACTAATTCGAGAAAATAATTTTAAAATATCAAAACCATCATGTCTGTGATATAGGAACAGGTCTTACTTATTCCTGTATTAACATATCAAGACCATCATGTCAGTGACATAGGAACATGTCTTACTTAATTCCTGTATTAACATATCAAGACTATCATGTCAGTGACATAGCAATAGGTCTTACTTATTCCTGTATTAACATATTAAGACCATCATGTTAGTGATATATGAACAGGTCTTACTTATTCCTGTATTAACATATCAAGACCATCATGTCAGTGACATAGGGACAGGTCTTACTTATTCCTGTATTAACATATCAAGACCATCATGTCAGTGACATAGGAACAGGTTTTACTTATTACTGTATTAACATATCAAGACTATCATGTCAGTGACATAGCAATAGGTCTTACTTATTCCTGTATTAGCATATCAAGATTATCATGTCAGTGACATAGGAACAGGTCTTACTTATTCCTGTATTAACATATCAAGACCATCATGTCAGTGACATAGCAATAGGTCTTACTTTTTCCTGTATTAACATATCAAGACCATCATCTCAGTGACATAGGAACAGGTCTTACTTATTCCTGTATTAACATATTAAGACCATCATGTCAGTGACATAGCAATAGGTCTTACTTATTCCTGTATTAACATATCAAGACCATCATGTCAGTGACATAGGAACAGGTCTTACTTATTCCTGTATTAACATATCAAGACCATCATGTCAGTGACATAGCAATAGGTCTTACTTATTCCTGTATTAACATATCAAGACCATCATGTCAGTGACATAGGAACAGGTCTTACTTATTCCTGTATTAACATATCAAGACCATCATGTCAGTGACATAGGAACAGGTCTTACTTATTCCTGTATTAACATATCAAGACCATCATGTCAGTGACATAGCAATAGGTCTTACTTATTCCTGTATTAACATATCAAGACCATCATGTCAGTGACATAGGAACAGGTCTTACTTATTCCTGTATTAACATATCAAGACCATCATGTCAGTGACATAGGAACAGGTCTTACTTATTCCTGTATTAACATATCAAGACCATCATGTCAGTGACATAGCAATAGGTCTTACTTATTCCTGTATTAACATATCAAGACCATCATGTCAGTGACATAGCAATAGGTCTTACTTATTCCTGTATTAACATATCAAGACCATCATGTCAGTGACATAGCAATAGGTCTCACTTATTCCTGTATTAACATATCAAGACCATCATGTCAGTGACATAGGAACAGGTCTTACTTATTCCTGTATTAACATATCAAGACCATCATGTCAGTGATATAGGAACAGGTCTTACTTATTTCTGTATTAACATATCAAGACCATCATGTCAGTGATATAGGAACAGGTCTTACTTATTTCTGTATTAACATATAAAGACTATCATGTCAGTGATATAGGAATAGGTCTTACTTATTCCTGTATTAACATATCAAGACCATCATGTCAGTGATATAGGAACAGGTCTTACTTATTTCTGTATTAACATATCAAGACCATCATGTCAGTGATATAGGAACAGGTCTTACTTATTTCTGTATTAACATATCAAGACTATCATGTCAGTGATATAGGAATAGGTCTTACTTATTCCTGTATTAACATATCAAGACCATCATGTCAGTGACATAGGAACAGGTTTTACTTATTACTGTATTAACATATCAAGACTATCATGTCAGTGACATAGCAATAGGTCTTACTTATTCCTGTATTAGCATATCAAGATTATCATGTCAGTGACATAGGAACAGGTCTTACTTATTCCTGTATTAACATATCAAGACCATCATGTCAGTGACATAGCAATAGGTCTTACTTTTTCCTGTATTAACATATCAAGACCATCATCTCAGTGACATAGGAACAGGTCTTACTTATTCCTGTATTAACATATCAAGACCATCATGTCAGTGACATAGCAATAGGTCTTACTTATTCCTGTATTAACATATCAAGACCATCATGTCAGTGACATAGGAACAGGTCTTACTTATTCCTGTATTAACATATCAAGACCATCATGTCAGTGACATAGCAATAGGTCTTACTTATTCCTGTATTAACATATCAAGACCATCATGTCAGTGACATAGGAACAGGTCTTACTTATTCCTGTATTAACATATCAAGACCATCATGTCAGTGACATAGGAACAGGTCTTACTTATTCCTGTATTAACATATCAAGACCATCATGTCAGTGACATAGCAATAGGTCTTACTTATTCCTGTATTAACATATCAAGACCATCATGTCAGTGACATAGCAATAGGTCTTACTTATTCCTGTATTAACATATCAAGACCATCATGTCAGTGACATAGGAACAGGTCTTACTTATTCCTGTATTAACATATCAAGACCATCATGTCAGTGATATAGGAACAGGTCTTACTTATTCCTGTATTAACATATCAAGACCATCATGTCAGTGATATAGGAACAGGTCTTACTTATTTCTGTATTAACATATCAAGACCATCATGTCAGTGATATAGGAACAGGTCTTACTTATTTCTGTATTAACATATAAAGACTATCATGTCAGTGATATAGGAATAGGTCTTACTTATTCCTGTATTAACATATCAAGACCATCATGTCAGTGATATAGGAACAGGTCTTACTTATTTCTGTATTAACATATCAAGACCATCATGTCAGTGATATAGGAACAGGTCTTACTTATTTCTGTATTAACATATCAAGACTATCATGTCAGTGATATAGGAATAGGTCTTACTTATTCCTGTATTAACATATCAAGACCATCATGTCAGTGACATAGGAACAGGTTTTACTTATTACTGTATTAACATATCAAGACTATCATGTCAGTGACATAGCAATAGGTCTTACTTATTCCTGTATTAGCATATCAGGATTATCATGTCAGTGACATAGGAACAGGTGTTACTTATTCCTGTATTAACATATCAAGACCATCATGTCAGTGACATAGCAATAGGTCTTACTTATTCCTGTATTAACATATCAAGACCATCATGTCAGTGACATATCAATAGGTCTTACTTATTCTTGTATTAACATATCAAGACCATAATGTCAATGATATAGGAACAGGTCTTACTTATTCCTGTATTAACATATCAAGACTATCATGTCAGTGACATAGGAACAGGTCTTACTTATTCCTATATTAACATATCAAGACCATCATGTCAGTGACATAGGAACAGGTCTTACTTATTCCTGTATTAACATATCAAGACCATCATGTCAGTGACATAGGAACAGGTCTTACTTATTCCTGTATTAACATATCAAGACCATTATGCCAGTTAAAATATAGGAACATGTTTTAGGTATTCCTGGCTGTATTAACATGTTCTCGCCAGAAATGGATTTACATATGGATTTAAAGGAATTATAGCCCTGAATAACGTATTTCGATAGGGGGGGGGGGCTGCAAGTTTCGGGAACTAGTAAAGGAAAATTATAGAACATGAAGCTAAGAGAACAGATTTACATAATTAATAGAGATAAAATTAGCTTCTGGGAGAGTAGCAAATTATAATTTATTGTTATCAAAGCTATAAGATAATTTGTTTCTAATTAGAGTGATATATTTCCAACATGTTCAGGATGTCTGCCCCTGGCTGTGTACTATGCGCTTGGAATGTCGTCTCGATAGTCCCGAGTTCGAAGCTCGCCCGAAGTCTTCTCTTTCTTCCAGTATTGGGTGTAGGGACAATATGATCCTTACTCAAGGAAATTCCCAAACTTAAATACCAAATATTAAACATGAATGGTGTGAATGAAACTCTGCGAAAAGTGAACTTTTTTTAATTTCGTAGTAACTGGTGTTTCTTTTCCCATGTCACTTTCCCTTTTTCTCTTGATAAAGAAATACAATGCATTTAATATTTTCATTGAAAGTAAAAAAAATCTCAAATTGTTACTGTTGATTAACTTAGATGATGTAAGATAAAGATATTTATCTGATGTGTGGGTGCGTGTGTTTCTTTTTTATAAATGACTAATGCATGTACTAGATTTTAGAGCTGTATTTGTGTATGTGTTTATGTGAGAGATCAGGAGAGCAAGAAAGAGAGAGAGAGCGATAAAAACTATGAGTTAAAAGTTCAAACTCCAACAAGCCTGTTTGTCATATTTTTAAAAACTGTCCTCTGACTCTTTCTCTCTCTCCCTCTCCCATATCCAACAGCCGACCCTTCAGCTAACTAGTTTTCCCAAGTTATAAGCGCAAGACGAAATCCAAGACAAAATCCAAGACAATTGAATGCCAAAGGCTTCGAGCAGACGACACTGGGGCATCTGGTGATT
The DNA here is from genome assembly GCA_036873155.1 of Biomphalaria sudanica. Taxonomy (NCBI): domain Eukaryota; kingdom Metazoa; phylum Mollusca; class Gastropoda; family Planorbidae; genus Biomphalaria; species Biomphalaria sudanica. The sequence continues at coordinate 47,335 of JAZGLO010001747.1, read as the reverse complement.
AAGTAACGTAATTTACCGCCCTCGACGGTCTTCCGGTTACCCCATTGACCTTCGTCACCTAAACGTACCCGTAACATGCTTGACCTACAGAGAATGCTTGTAGCTAGATCTCGACCCACTTGACGAAGACATTCTGAGCAGACATGAAACCTGAAACAGTTGGTGGGAGCGGGTAAGACAAGTCAGTTGTAACATGCTTTAGTGTGTGTGTGTATGTGTGGGACATCAGGATCTATGTATACTGACATTTTAAAAAGCGATTACTCACATACTCGATCTTAAAACGAATCATACTCACACACGAATCACACATACACGAGACAGGCAAACACACACATACTCAATAACGGCTGAACCATCCCCAAATCTTCTGACAAAAGTTTAAACGTTTATAGACGTCTAGAAAGTTCTGTTGTTTTTTTTTGTTTGTTTGTGAAAAAACATTTGCGCTATCCTAGCGAATTCCTTCATCTTCACCTATCTCATAGTTTGTTGAACCGTTGGGGCACCACACATGATCTGTCAACCATCTTCCTCCAACCCTCTCCGTCCCCTGCCTCCAGCAGCAGGCCCCTCCACCCTTCGAATGAACGAGTGGAACTATGATGGGCTACATGCAGGGGGGATGGGTTTATGTGTGTAGGTGCTTGTGTATGTGTGTGTGTGTGGCTTGAAGTGAGAGCTCTTGGAGGATCTCTTCAGAGCTGGCCCATGTCAAAGAAAGGCGGGGTAGGGAGTGGTTGGTCAGCAGTGCATTGTACTATACACTCAGTACTAATCAATCAAAGAAAAGACAGATGGGCTAAGTCTATCTAGCAGAGAGGAAATAACAAAGAATGAAATGTGAAGATGTTTTGGGAGATGGGTCAACAAACGTACAGAATACATGTGACATTTACCTACGTACAGAATACATGTGACATTTACCTCTTCTCTCTCTCTCTTCTTCTTCTCTCTTTCTTTCTCTCTTTCACTTGATTTCAACATTATCCTCTTTTCTCTCTCTGTCTCTCTATCACAACATCACGACTCTCTTATTGATCTTATTACAATTTTGTTCTTTTATTTATCGTTTTTAATTCAAACTCGTTCTGCCTCTATCTCTCCCTCTCCCTATCTCTCTATCTCCCTACCACTCTCTCCGCCTCCCTCTCTTCCTCTCCACCCTCTCGTTTCCTTCTAGCTCTTCCGGCCTCGCTCTCTCAATTCATTTGATGTTATAATCTCTCTTTTCTCTTTACCTCATCACTCCCCCCCCGCCCCACCCTTACTTAAACTCTCTCACATGTCTCTTTTTCTGTTGAACTTCTCTTTGCCTTCTGTCTCATTTCTCTCTTTTTGTTTTTCTTTGTATGTGAGTGTGTCTATTTTTGTTGATACAGTATTGACACTGCGGACTCCTCTACAACACCCCGATCAACTTTGTGTGTGTTTGACTGTTTGGTCACGTGTCTCGTTAGCGATGGAGAGACTCAAATGAAGAAACCAAATAAAACGAATGTTTCATGTATATCTGGTGAACTGAAAGACAAACAACAACAAAAGGATGTAAACATCTCTCATTTGAACTTTTCTTCAATTCACTTTGTTCCCCCCCCTCCCCCCCCACTGTAAACTTGTCTCTCGAGTGAAATTGAAATAAATTTTTCATGAACTGAAATGGCATTTCGTTAGATACTAAATGCAGCAATTCATTACAAGAATAGAATATTCAATCATCTTTTTCAAGGGAAAAAATATTTTTTTTTTAAATTCAAAAATAAGGATTAACTGCAATCCTCAATCAGTGTTACTTGAAATAGTGCTCTTACCTTGGACCTATCCCGATAAGTCCCTTTATCTATAGTTCAGAATCCTAGCGCCATCAGTGCCAGCGGTTCATGTCAGACATGGACATATAAACAGGTAGGTGATGCTTATCGACATCTACCCGAGGGAAAAAAACAACTTGGGGTCCAATCACGATGTCGAGGGAACATGACAGCTGAGCTAAAGTTCAGTGGTAATGTAAGTTTGTAAAATGTTTTACATGTTTCGGATGTTGCTTCAGAGTTGAAGATAATTACTTCCTAGTCCAAACCTCCCGCAGGACGACGGGGGATGGGAGCGGGCAGGGTTTGAACCCGGGACCATCGATAAATCTGAACGACAGTCCAGCGCGCAAACCGCACGACCAGGCAGCCAGTTCAAAGGTTGGACATTGTTTGATGTCTTAGCACGAGCTATATAAAAACACGGATTCGGAAACAAAAAAACAACAAACAAACAACAAACATCTAAGATAAATCTATTTACCTAATAATTATGATATCATCTCCTTTAGATTCAAGTGAGACAATGAAAAGTTCTAGCATTCTACAGAATCAATTCAATAGAGGTAGGAACTCGGGTTTGGGTTGGAAGATGATTAGGAATCTGAAATGGAAATCTGAGTTGGTCTCATGTCTTGCCTTGTGGAAGTAAATTGCCCTTGGCGGAGATGAGAGAAATCCTTTTGGATCTGTCCTGATCTTACACTGTTACTCTGACCACTTTCAGAGAGCTAGATCTCCTCCTACTACACAGTTGTGACTTGATTGAAGAGTGTCAACCTTTTCTTTCCTAAAGAAAATATTATAAATGACATCTATTTTTTGTGTGACTTCCAAGGTTGAGAATAACTTTTCCATATATAAATCCAACCTTCTATCAGTAATGAGACTGTATTGCGCAATCAAAAAACGACCGAGTGCTGATTATTGTCTACCCCAAATCACAACTGATCAAGTTCTTATTCTATTCATTCTAGACGAGGTTATAATTATTGGAAAGAGCTTTTTGTCAATGTGAAAGATATTTCACACCAAAGTGTTAATAGACCTGGCCGAAAATAATTTGAGATATTAATTTTTTTTAAAATAAAAAAAGAAAACTTTTCTGACATTCCAAAATTAAATGTTTCACTCCAGAAGAAGTAATTATGATCTGAGGTTTCCTTTCAGAAAGGTTGGTTTATTTTGCTGACAAAAAATTCTGATGGTGAAATATACATTTATAAAAAAAATAAAAATAAATAAATAAAATAGTTATTTTGTTTACATTTAATATCTGTAACGAATGTATGAAGATTGTATTTCTCTTTGTGGGCCATGGTATAACATCGTACATCTATTTACATGACTCTCTACGTCGTCCAACCATGAGAGACACCACGCAAGCACGCCGATTCTCTAACCCTCGATGAAATAGTAATGGAAAGATAAATCTTTTAATTCTGCAAGTCGAACTAGAGTTATCCCACGTTACTTTAGCGGCGACAGAGAGCGCGGCTCAGAAAAAAAGAGGGATGGGGGGAGAACAAGTAATCTTCTCTGTATATATAATTCTGTACGTCGCCCAACTATATTTTAGCCTTTGCCATGACAAGTAATAAAACACAAGGCCAAACGTTCACAAAGACATGCCTGTATCTTCCAAAACCTGTTTTCAGTCATGGACAATTGTATGTTTGTCATATCATTGTTGTGACATGAATTAGTGGGAATCACTAAGTATAACTTTCTGTTGTGTTTCACGTGAATGTGAAATCTAATCAAGAATCATGGGCAGGAAATCTTGTTCTGAGAGCTGCCCACATGGTCAAGATTTCAGTAGTCGCCATGTTCTTAAACTGTATGGACGTCTAACGTAGTTGATTCAATAGTTTGATATCAGTTGTGTACTTAGAATATTTTTTTGGACTGAAGTCAATTTGTGAAACATAATGTGTATTTCTTGATGGCTGGAATAGCCAGTAAATTATTATGTATTTTATAGATAAAAAATATCGTCTGCTAACCAAGATCTTATTTGATGAATCTTAAAATGTGTTGTTCTGTATTAACTGGAGTGGACATGCGCGGCATCAAGTAGTACACAAATTCAAAGGAGAAAATACATTTTTAATTACACTAGCATGCACAAGCAAAATATCACGTAATGAGTAGTGACAATGTTGCTCCTTCGTTTAATTCGCTTATTGTCGTTTGCCCAAACCCACTCCCACCTGTGTCTTTCAGGAAGTGTTCACCCGTCACTAAATAGCGGCGTATGCTACGCCGCGGGTAGATTAGTAATCTATAACATAACATACCACTCAGTGACACTATGACTGATATATGTATCAAGACATCTAAACAAATATCGTTGGGATTTGCATGAAATCTTCTACACAGGTTCCTTTTACCTCTTAAGTGCTTGCTAAGAAACGGTTTTCACAGCGGTCATTGTATGACCATCTACAAGTCCGAACGACATTCCAGTGCGCAAACCGCACGACCAGGAAGCCACCCAAAGAATAAAAAGAAAAATTTAAGCAAAGGAAAAAGAGGATGAATGGGCGAGACTTTGAAATAAATAAACAAAACAATGTCAGGGACGCAATATTGAAAGATCAGTTGCCAACTAAATATTACAAATTTCTTTGTTCGACAAGCAAAAGAAATCAACACATTTGACAGCGCCGAGAAAACACAAAAATGTTATAAGATTTATTAAAAGACTTGCTTATCATTAATTTTGTATTTCTTACACCGGTTACACCAAAAAAAAGCTTGCTTTTAATGAATTCTCCCCTAAGTATGAAAATATCCACCGAGTGTGTGCAGTGATCAAGTTTTATATTTAAGAAAATGCTAACGACCAAGACAGAATTATTGTGAAACTGCGTTTATACATTTCAAATAAAAGTTTGTTGTAAAGATTTAAATTATTGTCCTTATAGTAAAAGTGTTTTTTTTTGTACATGGAAGTCAATCTTTAGAAATAGCCTCAGTCTCAGAGAAGATAAGAGAAAAAAAGAGTAATTTGAGAGATTGTGGAAATTGAAGAGAAGGCAAGGAAAGTAATATATCAGGAAACTCAGAGAAAAGATCGAATACTGACCAGGCCAAAAGAACAAGTCTGTAGGCGTTGCGCGTGAGTGTGGTTGCTGGTTTGTGTGTGTGTGGTAATGTGTGCGATGCAGTGTGGAATGTGAGTGACGTGTGTGTGTGTTTGTTGAAGTATGGGTATATCTATGGTCAGTGGCTAGTAAGACCTTTTTTTTTCTCTCTCTTTCTATCTACTAATCAATGAGATAACCATATCTATCTTCGATTTGCGCCTTGCTCCTATTCTCTTGAGCGGTCCTCTGGTGGACAGGGATCAAATCAAAACATGAAAGTACGGGGGCTGCATCCTACAATGACGTCATTCTATGCTCTGTGTGTGTGTGTGTGTGTGTGTGTATCGAAGAGAATAAAAGATGTGGTAGTCGTCGTAAACTCCTCTCCACTAGTGACAGTGTTTACTTGTCTAACTGTGGGGCCCTAAGCCTGGATATCGTATACAGGCACACGCTCAAGTCTGTCGAGTTAAACACAGTTTGTCCTTGAATGACCTATTTATTGACAATTTAGATTATTGTAGATATTCCCAGTTTAGGGAAGCACGAGAGAGATATATACAATACTATCAAATAAAACAAAACAGCAAAGCTGATAGGAAGTGTAGTTGTATCAATTAGTTTGGATCATACATGAAATTAAATTTGTAATAGATCTAGACCAACGACAATAAATCTGTGCGGTATGTATACCAATTATTTTTGTTTAGCGCTGCTTCATGCTGCGTTTAGCTTTCTCAATGTTCCATGGTCCCATCATTCATCTGGCTGGACCAGTTGGAAAAACTGGGGGAGGGGGGGATAGAAAGAAAGGAATTTGTGGGTGGATTTTAAAGTAATTAGTTTTTAAAAGCAATTACAAAAAAAAGGGGGAGGGGGGAAGACCTGAGTTCGTCAAACACGTGGCTCACGCCTCCTCGGGCCGACGTGCGAACCATTCTGCTAGTGAGGTACTTATTACTAGAGCAGATTGTATAGTTATATATTGTTTATTTCAATTTAAAGCTGTGACCTATATAGGGGACTAATCCAGATTCTATCACCGCTTAAGTCAAGTACAATTTATTTCCCTTGTTCGAGATACAAAACAAAAATAATAAATTACATTAGTTAATTATTTATTTAGTTAATTTTTTTATAAATTGATTCTTCTGTTGTCAGTCAGAATAAATAATTCTGCAAAATGTCAGCTTGATCCGATAGAGGATGTGGGAGAAATAACGCGTATAAAAAGTTCTACCAGACAGACAGACAGTGTGAGTTGATATAAGCTTTGTAAAAAAAAACTAGCAAGTGGTGTAAGAAAGCAATACATCAATGGCTGATACGATGATCTGTAGATTGAAAACATGCTGGAACAATGGACTCTCAGTGAGGACCTCAAAGTTTGGCTCAATCCTTATTCAGTCTGCTCTTCTGCGGACACGACGTCTCTTATCTTATCTTATCTTATCTTATAGAATACAGACGTTACTTCAAAACAGAAGATGATTAAGTCCTATGCGTCATGAATCTAGTTATGCATATTAACCTATGACTTAAATTCTGCCAAGTCACTGGTTTTCCTGGCTGGCTCAGGCAACCCATTCCATGCTCTAATAGCACTAGGGAAGAAGGAGTATTTGTAAAAATTTGTCCTAGCATATGGGACGAGGAATGTGCCTGTTGAGTAGAGAACAAGCAGTTTTGTGATGGCCCCATGATACCCTCGTATCATGCAGGTCATACAGGCCAAGATTGAATTTTCCTGTTATTATTCAAGTCTTCATGCTATAGATTTGAACTTTAAAAAAAAAAAGAACATTGTTCTATATTACGTTGTTTATGAGCAAATTACATCTATAAGGTCGATTCCCATAAGATATACAATGTGATGGAATAGTAGAGGTGTTAGGGTTTCTTACACTCTCTTTCGCATTTTGAGAACCATTGCGCCCCTCAACAACATGACTTGAAAATTTCACAACCTGAAGGAATCTTTTAGCCGCGATGTTGGAGTGATGAAGTTGTACACACAGGAGTAACGTAAGGCTTCTCAAATGTTTCTAACAGGTTACAAAGAAAAGACAGAAATAGAGAAAGATAGAAAGAAAGAGAAAGAGAGAGAGAGAGCGAAAGGGAGGGATGGAGAGGAAGAGAGCGCAAGAGAGAGGAGAGGGAAATGCAAGGTTTTATGTTTGTGGTCCAGGGCAAAGTTAAGGATCAGACATGGCTCAGAGCGCGGCTAGGAGCAGTGTATGATGAAAATGATCTTTTTGACAGTGACAAATGCTGAAACTGTGGCGATGGGTTTCAAGATATCTCCTTTCATTTTCTTGTTCTATTAGTTGTTGTGGTTAACATTACACAGATTTTAATTTTGACTTGAAAACTAAACCGAAAAGAAAATAGTTCAATGTACTGTGAAACATTTCGAACATTTCTGTCCCGTATTTAAAGTTGAAACCTTCAAAAGGATTCAAACTCGCGAAGCTCAGCTTGGCAAACGAGTTTTTTTTTCACCAGGACGACACAAAGAAGAGCGACTGAAAAGGACAGAAAGGAGACTCAATCTAATTAATACAAATCTACAGAGTGGTGCATTGGGTTATCCAACACATAATGAACTCTATATGTAAGCTTTTGGTTGACCGTAATGTAATTTCTGTGTCTTTGCACCCGGCGTTGGGTTTGCGCTTTTCCCGCGCTCTGCTCTGTTTCTTGTCTGCTTCTAGAAAACATGGTTGAACAACTCAATAAGCGGACCTGTCGTCGATCATGCCCTAGTGTCCAGGTTACAGCTAAGTCAATGTCAAGAAGCTATCGCCTGATGAGATTTATCTTTTTCTTTTCAAATTGGGGCGGTCAAGAGCTTCAAAGAAAAAAAAAGGTGGGGGGGGGAGGATCGAGCCGGTCTGGGGGGCACGGGGAATGATGTCAGATGGTTCGTTGGCTAGTTATTGAAGTGCCTAGAAGAAGGGGAGAGTTATGCACAGACGAACGAACAAATAAGGTGTTCACTCATGCATGCAGTCTGCAAGAGACACAACAAGTAGAAAAGAACAACAAAGATAAATACAAATGATAAATTTGACATTCAACGGAGGTGGCATATGACAAACTGCTCACTTCGTATATAAAGAATAAAAAAAAAAAGATAGGAAAGATTTATATTTATATAAACAGCGCGTGATAACGTTTTGATACCGACTTAAAGATGTGACGTTTTTTAACAAACCTTCTATCAGCTCACTCCGTCTGTCCGTCTGTCTGTCACACATTTTGTACACGTTATTTCTCCCACTTCCCGTTCTGGGATCAAGTTGAAACTTTGCACAATTATTCATTGTCCTTAACAAAACCTGAATCAATTAAAAACAAATAATTACCATTAACTTTTCTACTTCGGGTTACAAATACGAGTCTGCCTGCCGTAAATTAGGTAAATACCATTGTAGTCATTGTGCTGGCTACATGCCACCCTCATTAGCTACTGGCCAATAAATAAGATACTGGTATAACTTTCCCATAAAACGAAAAGTTTATTGAGGGATCATACTAATTTTATGATCTCAATTCCAATGTTCCAAACAATCTATGATAACACCTTGACAGAAGCTCATGTCCGCTCAATAGGCAGAGGAAGCAATGGGAAGACAGCATCAAAGAATGGACAAGCCTGTCATTGAATGAAATTCTATCCAAGGCAATGGACATTGAGGAATGGGGAAAGACGGTCGACAGATCTTGTGTGGTACCGAGAGAAAGGTGAGAACTGGTGATAACAAGACTCCCCGTGACGTTGTTATGGACAGTTTGTATGTAGGTGGACACCAACCTCTCTGTATGTACATTGCTGCTCAAAACACTTTCTAAAACTGCTTTGTTTGCGTGCCAAGCTTCGGGTGTATTTTATGAAAAGAGATAATAACTTTTGTGCAGTGCTCATCATCTCATCATCTCTGCCTCCGGGGCATAGGCCACCAACCAGTTTTCTCCAGGCATCTTGGTTCTGGGCGAGTCTCTCCAACTTTCCCCACGTCTTGCCCATTTATTTTGTTAAACTAGACAATAACGTCGGTGCAATGTTCTGCACTGTAAAATGTCGTCTGTTTGGTCCAGTGTTCGAACCCTGCCTGCCGCCACTCCTCCGTTCGGACTAGGATTCAAAGACTAGATTTTTGTTAATGTACCTGGACATTAAGATAATGTTGGAGAAACTCACGGCCACTCGTAAAGTTAAAGAAAACATTAGTACTCGGTGACCTCTGAACTGCGCGTGCCTACAATCCCAGAGAAAATCATCAAGGTAGAAGTGAATCAATTACACTGACCTGTAAATGCTCATCTATGAGACGTCATCGACAAGGAAGCTAATCCAGCTAAGCTATGTCTAGCATCAGAGCCACTGATGAAATATAGACATTCTGTTTGAATATTGATATGTCTGTACCGGCTCCTGTGGAAGATTTACACATTTTCAGAAATTAAATTATCAAATTGCAAGGTTGTAATTTAAAATACTTATATATTTTTTCCGATTCATTCTTTAGCAGCACGTGATAAATGATTTAAAATTATGCTAATACACTACAAGTATTCTTTATACAAAAATTAGTGTTTTAAATATTTACATTTATGAAAGTCTTAGATTACATACCGTCGGTGTATTTTTAACTAATAAGCAGTACAGAAATGGAAGAATAGAGGCCTAAGGCCCAAGGATTCATATGATGATAAAGCTTAAATTGAATAGCGCAAATTCTGAGGTTTCCTATGAAAAAAAAAAGTAGTACAGAAATGAAATTTCGTTTATGGGCATTTAGCATACACGAACAGGAAAAGCGATTTGAATATATATAACATAATAAGTAGTTGTGGTTGAGATTTATATTCAAAGTAAAAAGGTACCCCTTCCAGACCTTGCAATATATAGGGCAGATTTCTTCTACTTCGTTCTCGCTCATGATGTAATGCTCATCTGTTTCTGAGGCGGACGGTTAACTAGGGTTTCATGTGGCCACCACAACGACTAAGCGTCTTTACTTTCTCACAACGAAATCTAAGAAATTTAGGTACTGGAAATTTAGGCACCGGTAATTTAGGTACTGGATATTTAGTCAATCGGAAATTTAGGCATCCGGAAATTTAGGCACTTTTTAACAAGGCGGAAAGTTCGACACATAGGCATGTTGTAGGCCTTGCATCGCTTTAAGGAACTTTGGTAGACAATAAAAAAAAATAGCCCATGGGAAACGCGGATTGTCAAAAAAAAAAAAAGAAAGAAAATAACGCCATTCAAATTTAGGGACGTTTTTGTAAAACCCGCCACAAAATAAAATGAGTTATTGTGATACATAAACTCTTGGGCAGCCCCTTCAAGTCAGTCGCACTAACATTGAAATGGTATAATTTAATTTAAAAACATGTTGAACTAATCTAAATCCAAGGACTGCTCCAACAATTCTCTTCCCTTTCAGCGCAGGGCAGATTAGCAACCATTGAAACAGAGACCACCTTCTAATCCCCCTCCCCTAGCTATCATCCTTTGACGGAGTCGTTCAAAGCCGGCGTGCTTACACTGATTGCAGGTGGCGTAGGAAATCACCTGGAGGCAAAGTCAGATGATTAATGAGTGTAAAAGAGGCGTCCATATTGATTATCGTATCTTTCGCCCTTGTTTTTTAGTAGTTCTTTTGAAACTTATTGGTATATGAATACTTCACAGAAGATTTCTTTGGGATGAAAGCAATGGACATGTGTTCAAGTATATTGCACTTAGGCGTTTTTATTGAAGTGGTAACTCAAAACGTGTTATTAGGTGTCAAACTGAAATACGACATAACTCCTTAAGAGCTAGCTTTATTAAATCATTTATCTGAGCGAGCTCGAAATCTGTGTTTGAGTCATACATCTATTTATAGATTTTGTAATTAACAATATTAGGGGAGGCTAGTAGATTGTCAAGCAGAAACAGAAAGTTAGAACACACAACAGCCATAACACACAAAGTCCGCAGATAACTAATGAATCGTTCAATACTCTCTTATACGTTTCGGGCAAATTACTGATCGTATGACAAGCAAGGATAAAAAAAAAAATCAATTCATATGTTAACATTATATTTCCGTGTGTTTGATATCCGAGTCCACCCACTCACTGGTCCATCAGTAGACATCGGAGTATGTCATTTTTACTGAAAAGTCTCATAAAGGGAAACATACGAGCAATAAGATTTCTTTTATTGATCCGAATTGGAGATATTCTTATTACATATTCTCAATTTAAAACTAGAACATTTCAATTAAAACCGCATGATGTGCTCAAAATCGATAGGTTCCATATGCTACAATACCGTAATATTTTTTCACGGTCCAATTAAAAACACAGCTATAATACAGTCTTGCATAGTAAAAGTTTCCATTTCAGACTTTGAGATCTATAGGGCAGTTGATGTTAAAGTCTTCTGTTTCTTTGACCAACTGTTAACGAGCAGGCTGCCATGTGGCCAGCACAACGACAAAACCGCGTTTACTTTTCCCAACTAAAGTTAGGTACCGATTATAATTTGGTAGACTTAAGAGGTGCCCTAAAATATCGCGAGATTCAAAATCCTAGTCTTCACCGAGACTCGAGCCCAAGACACCAGGTTAGAGATCCAAGCGCTTAACAACTCAGCCACCGCGTCCCCTTCTCGAAAAGTAAGAAACAAATAAATTGTACAGCGTTCAAAAGTCGCCCACTTTGAGAGCGAATGTTGTTGGTTCTATAAAAATACTGGTCTCTTTTTTTTTTTCATTGTTAGACGATTCGATTCGATCACATCAGATCTGGTCTGATTTTATTGGACATAAAGTGGGTACTGATTTTTGAAAATGGACTTTTTATGAGCTTTTTTAAATTGTTTCGCTTTTTTTCATTAAAAATCAAACTTTTTATTTTGCTAATTGATAGTTAACGAAGCTATGTGAGCATGGACGCCATAGAACGGGCCTGCCATTGAAAGAAGTTCTATCCAAGGCAGAAGACGGAGAGGAATGGAGAATGAAGGTCAGCAGATCTTGTGTGGTGCCCCAACGATCCAACAGATAAGCGAAGGTGAAGTTAATCAAGTCCTTCAACACAAGCTACCAAAAGGTTAAAAACGAAACATCTGTCTTAAATTGTACAGGGTTAGGGCCTAGATCTTGAACAAAACTAGTTGATATGGAAGGAAAACTCGAGTGGAGGGGAAATACAATTCCTGGATGAGCGCTACGTTAGAGTCGAACTTCCTTGAAGAAATATGAGATGAGAGTAAAGCAAATATTAATTAAAACATTCCGCCCTAAAGATCAATAGAACCTCATTAACGGTTGAAAAAAAAATTGCAAGTCGAATTGAAATTAAAGTAATCTATTGCTGCTCTCTGACAGAGCTCCTAGCTAGGCTGAGGAGACTTCAAATAGAGATTCAAATAGATAATTTTATCTGAACAAAAAGTTTCTGTTTTTCTTTTGCGGATCCAAAAAATAAATCATTCATGATTTACAGAATACAGACTGTTGTGTAACTGTTAATAACTAGACAAAATAGAATCCAGGTGTTTTGTGTCTAGTCCTTTCTGTCCAATCAAATTTTTTTGCTTGTCTGAAGGTCAGTCTGATTATCTGTCTGTAGGTCAGTCTGATTATCTGTCTGCAGGTCAGTCTGATTATCTGTTTGAAAATCAGTCTGATTATCTGTCTGTAGGTCAGTCTGATTATCTGTCTGCAGGTCAGTCTGATTATCTGTCTGCAGGTCAGTCTGATTATCTGTCTGAAGGTCAGTCTGATTATCTGTCTGTAGGTCAGTCTGATTATATGTCTGCAGCTCAGTCTGATTATCTGTCTGAAGGTCAGTCTGATTATCTGTCTGTAGGTCAATCTGATTGTCTGTCTGCAGGTCAGTCTGATTATCTGTCTGCAGGTCAGTCTGGAAGTCTTTACCTTTCTGTATCAGATGTCTGTTAAGGCACACTTAGCCTGAACTTTTTAATCTTATGTTTCCTGTTCTCAATTGTGTGAATTGTTAAACAAATATATATTATGACTACTAAACAAATCCACTTTATGACTACTAAACAAATCCACTTTATGACTACTAAACAAATCCACTTTATGTCTACTAAACAAATCCACTTTATGACTACTAAACAAATCCACTTTATGTCTACTAAACAAATCCACTTTATGACTACTAAACAAATCCACTTTATGACTACTAAACAAATCCACTTTATGACTACTAAACAAATCCACTTTATGACTACTAAACAAATCCACTTTATGACTACTAAACAAATCCACTTTATGACTACTAAACAAATCCATTTTATGACTACTAAACAAATCCACTTTATGACTATTAAACATATCCACTTTATGACTACTAAACAAATCCACTTTATGACTACTAAACAAATCCAATTTATGACTATTAAACGTATCCACTTTATGACTACTGGGAACACAAAATGAAAACATTGTATGGTAGGTAGAATTATTATATAATTTATTGCATAACGTACTTAAAACTATAAAACGAATAAAAAATTAACAAAGACAACAAAAATATGCAGTGGCAGATGTTCCAATAATTTAAAAAACCTTACTATGAAAGCTGTTATAAAACGAAAATAAATATAGACAATGGCAGACGTGTAAAGCTAAGTGGTAAAGAGTAACAATCCGATAACATTTTTTTAAAGTCTCAACTTCTATTGGCTTGCTTAAATAATGCAGCTAATGTATTGAGCCCAGTAATTAAGGATAACATGGATTTAAAAATATACATTACCGATTTCATAAAACACTTTGAGCCTTAGACCTGCAGCGTGCTTGTGATAAACATGTCGTTATCTTCACTTAAAGCAGTAGGACTAGAAAAATATCATAGTAACTACACAAATATACCTTCGACTACACAAATGTACCTCCGACTACACAAATATACCTCACATTATACAAATATGCCTCACACTACACAAATATACCTCCAACTACACAAATATACCTCCAACTACACAAATATACCTCCAACTACACAAATATAACTCAAACTACACAAAAATCTATTAGCTATACAAATACACCACTAGCTGCACAAATATCCCAATAAACTAAACAAATATACCCCTAACTTCATACATATTTTTCTAACTTAACAAATATACCTAAAACTATACAAATATATCTGTAACTACACAAATATTCGTATTAGCTACGCAAGGTATTATAGTGACATAAAAATACATAAACAACACGAGTACCCTGATAAAAAGACGAATATTCTTATAACAAAACAAATATATCTATAACAAAACAAATATCTATAACAAAACAAATACATCTATAACAGTTTTCTTTATTTTTTTTATATTCTCATTTCGAAGAATCTGTGTTCCTTTTATCGGAGCTCAGGTCACGCTAAAAGCCTATAGTATTTGTGTAGTTCCACTTGCCATACTGTTTAAAGTTTCTGTGCAACAGACTCCCTTCATTCTTTCTCCATCCTCGGCCATTCAGTCAAGGGAGATCATTACATGCTGTCATTTACCCTTTTTGTCATGAGAACATTTTTGTTAAAAAGTGCGTACCCCTTCACGCAGATTGCCGTACACAGGAAAGAAGTCAAATTATACGAACGAAAGAAAGAACAGGTTTATAAAACTATACGTTATGAGTGCGCCACAGATATTTGGATAAGAGGCCCGTAAGTACATAACTAACTATATTTTTAAAATAAAAATATGCAACAGTAACCTTAACAAAAGACATGTTACTTCTACCGTCATTGTAAAGTAGCAATAATTGAATGGATGTAGAAGTATAATGATATTTTATGACAACGGACTTGTATGGTAATATGACTACAATTAGAGATGTAGTTAAAATTTACTTATATATTGCATCATATATTCATTCTAGTGTATATTTAAAAAATTGTATCCCTTGTGTGTTGCACTGTTTATTTATGAAATCAAAATTGACTGGTGATAAATCAACATTTAAATAGCTATTGGTTTAGAGATGAATATGTGTAACCACTGTTAATACCTTTTGTCATGAGATGACGTATACTTGGAGTTTGAGAACCAGAGTTAATGTCCGTCTAGGAGTTGTTCCCCTTCTACAAATGTATGTACAGCAGAGCGTTCAATGGAAATGTAAAAAAAAGGTGGAGATAATTAGGACACATCGGACGTCAGTTTATTGTACGGATTATCATCCAGAAACCCTCTATGGGGTCTCTTAGAATATGTAAGAAATGAAACAATGGGAATTATTGTAAAGATTTGGACAAGCCTATTGCTCATCACACTGTTCCGAGATGCCTTGGCAGAAATGGAGCGCTTTCCAGGCACTCAGCACCTTTACAGCACTTTCACAGCCATCTTACAGCAGCCTCACAGCTCTTTCACAACTATCTTACAGCAGCATCACAGCACTTTCACATCTATCTTAAAGCAGCCTCACGGAGCGTTCACATCTATCTTAAAGCAGCCTCACAGCACTTTCATATCTAACTTACAGCAGCCTCACGGCACTTTCACATCTATCTTAAAGCAGTCTCACAGCACTTTCATATCTATCTTAGAGCAGCTTCACGGCACTTTCATATCTATCTTACAGCAGCCTCACGGCACTTTCATATCTATCTTACAGCAGCCTCACGGCACTTTCATATCTATCTTACAGCAGTCTCACAGCACTTTCATATCTATCTTACAGCAGCACATGAGACACGAGTTCTTTGAAAGGATTATCATCCAGAATGCTTTTATGGAGGCTTTTAGAATCAGAGCTCTAACACAGCACTTTTACATCTATCTTACAGAGTACCCTGTAAAACTTCAAGATTTAGGAAACAGCACTAAAAGAACAACAGCACAAAAGCTTCTTTGCAACATTTTCTTTCACATAATGACAAGCTAATCTCCAAACAATTTTTTTACAAGTAGTTGCCAGGCAACTGAACCAAACTGATTTAGAAAGTAGCTTAGGATGGCGCTTTTCAATGAGTCTATTAAAACCTGTATTGATTTGTGTACAGTTCAAAAGTTAGCACGCGCAGTTTCGCATCATTATTTATGAAAGACATTCGTGAATCCGGAAGTTGAGCTGAAAACAAAAGCCCAGAAGACGCTACAGAAAAATGCCAAATCAAATGACTAACAATGTCCTTAGCGATTTGCACCGAAAAAACTCTCGTTCAGAAACCTGCCGAACCTCGGAGAATCAAATCTTCAATTGAACTTACACAATGGCAAAATGTAAAGTAGACTTTGTAACGTTTTGGAGAGTGATTGAAAAAGACTAGTCGCTAAAATACTATTTTTTAAAATGAAATATTCTCAACAGTTATGGTCCATGAATTTTAGGACACATATAACATACATGACAAATACATGACTAAATACATGACTAAATACATGACTAAATACATGACTAAATACATGACTAAATGCATAACGCGTAAGACGTAATCTTCTTTTTTTGAAGTAACGTCTGTATTACATAAAACGATAAGAAGATAATAGATCCTAACGCTGTTTACGGAATGTGTTTTCGTGTTTCCGATGCAACTATGAATAAAAAAATTGGCCGATAATGTGTTTATCCGAGACTTATAGGCCTGAACACTGAGTGCAACGTCACAACCTGTGAGCAGTTTAGCTCGTTGCCAAGTCGCACAGACCTGTGACGGACCTGTGACGTCTAAACTAAACGTCTATTTGTCTTCACTGCCCACCGGTTGTGACGTTACAGGTCAGTGTTCAGGCCTTCTCTAACGAGTGGTCTCGGTTTATCTTAGCTGAATGACGTCATCACGAGTATTCCATTGCATGAGAGAAAATAATGTAGGCAACAAAAGGACAGAAACACTTATAGTTTCAAGTGAGTTGTATTTGGTTGTAAATTGTTGAACTTTACAGTTCTGTAAATAGAGTCTCAATACATGTTTTATTCTTTTTTTTTATTTGTTTAAGTTTTAATGAGGTCCTGCATTAAGAACTCAATATGCCTACAATGGTTTAGTTCGACTACAGGCCTAAAAACAGTGTATAAACATGCACCATTAGTCAAACGATACATTATAAAGACGCTCAAAACACAAAATGCAAAGCAATAATAATACAACATTGAGACAGAAGCGTTCAAATTATTTATACTATAAAAACATTAGTAAATAAATAGCCAGGAAAGTCTTGGTCATAAAAATAGTTATTTCATAAAAGAGGAAATACACTTATAAGAACTGTTTCCTAATAGGACATTTGATACTCAAACAAGCTGCCAGACTTACATAAGACTTGTTCTTTCAAAATAACTTCTGTAAATTATATTTATGAACACAATTTTTATAAATTCTTGTGACAATTTTAAACAGAAATAGCTCCACCTTTCTTTTAAATGAAATATACATCAATATCTTTTTAGATATTGCTTTTTTTTTATATTTTTCTCTGGAGGTGAATGTCTTAATGTGTATGTCATGAACTGAAAATGTCTGTGACTTGTCAGAGAGAAACTATTTCTTCTAGTGTACATGTTTCAAGTCTCTAAATGTCAGAAAACTTGAACCAAGACACGTTAGACAGCCCTAAATTTATCTGCCCACTTAAGTCAACTTTTGTGAATAGTTTGAAATGAAACTTTTTATTTTTATTTTTTACCAAAGTTAAATGACATTTACAATTTTTCTTTCTTTTAAACATTGTAAACAATTCAAATGGAACGGACTTTCCTGGTGTTACAATGGAATGATGATTTTGATTGGTCAATTTACTACCAATAAGCATTATTATGTGAGACGTGTTTTATATATATATATATATATAAACGTCGATCAAAGCTGGTCAGTGCTAAAAAAATTGTGAAAAAAAGGAAAGCAACAATGTTATTCTTGGTTGGGCCCCGAGATCTACACCTATTTTCTTGATCAATATGTCAACCATTAGAACTTGCCCATTGTCACCCAACTAAAGACATGATAACAAAATATCTCCTGGCTTCTCATCCACCACCGTCCATAATTTATTATGGCTCTTTAGGTTGGCCTCAAGGACTTAACAGTATAACAAAGTATTTTTCTGTCTCTTAAGTCGTACTAACGACTTGTTTCTTTTCTTATATATATTTTGTTCACGTACTTCCTCTTAGTCCGCAGGTCATGACATATTAGTGTAACTCAATCTTAGGACTAAGACACTAGAACTAGACTAATGAAATTATGTATCTTTGGGAAAGGTTCAATTGGTAGAAAAAGACTTGGAATGAAATAAGGAGACATAAAGAGACACACAGACATTATTAATTATGTATTTATTTCAGATGTGGCGAAGTTTTGGCTACTTTTAGGAGAGAGAGAGAGGGAGAGAAAGAGAGATGGAGAGAAAGAGAGAGGGAGAGAAATAAAGATAGAAATACGCCTTTAATTTCATTGTCTGGTATTCTGTGTGTTATGAAAAGAAAATGTCTCTCACTCTGTTTCATATATTCAGTAATATTAGTTCCTATCTTGGTCTATCATTGCCCACTACTATACTCCAGGCACTATAACAAACTGTTTGAATGAGGTGCCATTCCCTAGTCTAATCCTAAGGCTTATTCATACATTAGCATCAAAGTTACAGGAATTCCAGTTCTCCATCCGCAGTCGGGTGCAGCTTTAATCGTGCGGAGATGCTGCCTTCGTGACCGTCTGGGCCAGTGAACACTCAACATAGTGTTACCGAATGTCATTGGCTCGGCTCATACCTTACATTCAGATTAATGTCCTTATTGATTTTTAGAGCCATCAATCTCACGACAATCTGTTGTCATTGCATACATAATATGCCATGTCTTAGATCCCCTGTCATTAGTTGCTTTTTTTTCTCTCTACAAATTATCTTTCATTATTTTTTTTAAATTAAATATTAGCGCTCTTGTTTTCTAAATAGCGGTTAGAAAGTTTAAGATTTTTTATTTGGGGATTTTCGCATTGCTAATTCGTTAAGTCGGGACGAGCGAAACCTGCCCTTGTGGAGCAACACCAGAGAATGCTGACCATGTCCTTCAAAGCTGCACACTATATCAAGAGGCCCGAACAAGACTCAAAACCATCCTATAGAACAAAAACTATACGGAGAACTGCCTGATCTGGAAACCACTGCGCGGTTCATCTCAGATATAGGATTACTGATCTGAACTCTCCAGCATGTCCAATGAGAACGAGGAAGAAGTTTGTGTTCTGTCCATTGGTAGGTAGAAAGGAAGGGAAGTTGAGTGTTATCTGACCACACTGCATCCTCGTGAACTGGTCAAGGTTTCATTTCTTTAAAGTATGTTTAAGATCATAAGGAAATAAAACGTTTCTTTGAAATGGTTATGGGTAAGTCCATTGTTAGTTCAAGGTAATGGGTATGAAATATTTAGGGGTATGTAAAGTTTAAGGACAGAACAATGATAGGGATAAGACAAAATAAAGGATAAGACAAGGATAGGGGTAAAATGAAAATAGTGGTAAAACGAGGTTGGAAAGATGAATAGGTTTGGTCTATGAAAATGTTGAGGATAAATCAAGGTTAGCATCGAAGGGAAAATCATTTCAAGAACATAAACACAGACACAAAAAGAGAAGGAAAAGAAAAGAAATGTTGTGTGTGTGGGGGGAGGGAGGAAGGTGTGTGTGGGTGGGAGGAATAAACTGTCGCCATATGTCCAGGTCGTGAGCACGCACAGTCAACGTTCATTCCCAGCTCAGAGGCGGAAATACAGACCTGCCTTTTATTAGGAGGGGCGGTGGGAGGAAATCGATTTCATTAAATCCTTTTGAAGGAATCAACCACACGTTACTAGCACACACACAAACCCACACACAAGTGAACAGACGCTCTCTGACACGCAGCCACGGATCTTGTAATGGCAGGCAATACACACCGTAACAATATACAATGTAACAAAAAAAAAACCAACTGTAACAGTAATCACTGTAAAGTAACATAAAACTCCAATAACATTCATAAATGTTACATAAATAAAGAAGCAACAACACAGTTTTCCATTCAAACGACATGGACAACTTAAATACCCTTCCTACATGATTAATCTCTAAGCTCAGTCTAGAAATCTCAGCACAAACATGAATCTCAAATGCAATAACAAAAAAAGTCTCAACACTAATAAAAGATATTTTTAAAATGTCAATATAAATGACAGCGATGAGCCTGATCGAGCGTTTTCCGACATATAGTTCTACACTTAGAGAGTTTAATCCTTCTTTATAACTGTATAATGGATTATCCTTGTAAACACTGAATGATGTTTATATATGATGGCAGTACTAGATTCCATGTTCTGTAAAATGTTTGTTTGTAAAATGTTTTACATGTTTCGGATGTCCCTTCAGAGTTGAAAGATTACGCCTACAGCGTTTTAGTAGTCTACCAGCAGTTTGAAATACTACCGTGCAGAACAAGAAGGCGATCAATAAACTTTAGATATAGAGGCCATACACTCAGAGCTAAGGAACGAAACTAAATAGGCTTCATTTTTTTTTTGCGGGGGGGGGGGGGGGAGGAGGGGTGCGAAGTTCTTTAAACATACCAATAACTTAACCTGCAAACACCAGCCTCAAAAGTACAAAAGACAAAACAAATTTGATTAAAAAAACAAAACAAAAATAAAATATTAACACAGGCAGAATTATTATATTGTTTTTTTTCCCTTGGAAAAATGAATGCAAAAAAATCATTATGATTATATTACTGAATAGTTCTTACTATCCACTATTGATAGAACATGACCCATATGAATTAAGATAGTATAAGCAGTATGACCCTAAGAACTAGTGGATTTTTTACATTTTATTTAGAACAAAATGAATGCTTGTGGTTAATTCTGATCCTGAGATTTCATTTTGTGGGGATAACAATACATTCAAAGTTGGCAAGTTATTTTTATTATTTTGTTTTACTGTAGAGATAAAATATGCTTTTCACCTTGTCATCTTCATCCTTAAACATTCAAGATGATGTTTTTTAAAAGAAAAAAAAAAGGGGCATGAAAACAAGATGTCCTCACTAATGAGGATCTTGATGTATGACAGGCAGCTGGATTAATTATAACCTACAAGAAGAGAAAACTGCCAGATGAAAAAATTGTTTCCTAAAAGGAATTCCCGTCAACGTTTTTATTTATTTATTTTATTTACTTTTAAAATTATTTTTTTTTTGTTTTTAAATTTAGAAACGTGAAATAGTATTTTTTTTTCTTTGCATATTTATGAAAGTTTTATGGACCTCATAACGATCGCAAATAAGCCATGTCCATTTCAAGCTTTGGTATTTCATTGGTTTTTTCTTTCAATATGTATTTCTTGTTTGTAACTCATTCCTGTCTATTACATTACAGCTTATCACCTTATTCCGTGTCTAGTCACTTCTAGTCTATCACCTTATTCCATGTGTAGTCAATTCTAGTCTATCAACTTATTTCATGTGTAGTCACTTCTAGTCTATCAACTTATTCCATGTGTAGTTACTTCTAGTCTATCACATTATTCCATGTGTAGTCACTTGTAGTCTATCACCTTATTCCATGTGTAGTCACTTCTAGTCTATCACCTTATTCCATGTGTAGTCACATTTAGTCTAACACCTTATTCCATGTGTAGTCACTTCTAGTCTATCACCTTATTCCATATGGAGTCACTTCTAGTCTATTACCTTATTCCATATGGAGTCACATTTAGTCTAACACCTTATTCCATGTGTAGTCACTTCTAGTCTATCACCTTATTCCATGTCTAGTCACTTCTAGTCTATCACCTTATTCCATGTGTAGTCACTTCTAGTCTATCACCTTATTCCATGTGTAGTCACATTAAGTCTAACACCTTTTTCCATGTGTAGTTACTTCTAGTCTATCACATTATTCCATGTGTAGTCACTTCTAGTCTATCACCTTATTCCATGTGTAGTCACATTAAGTCTAACACCTTATTCCATGTGTAGTTACTTCTAGTCTATCACCTTATTCCATGTCTAGTCACTTGTAGTCTATCACCTTATTCCATGTGTAGTCACTTCTAGTCTATTACCTTATTCCATATGGAGTCACTTCTAGTCTATCACCTTATTTCATGTGTAGTCACTTCTAGTCTATCACATTATTCCATGTCTAGTCACTTCTAGTCTATCACCTTATTCCATGTGTAGTCACTTCTAGTCTATCACCTTATTTCATGTGTAGTCACTTCTAGTCTATCAACTTATTCCATGTGTAGTTACTTCTAGTCTATCACATTATTCCATGTGTAGTCACTTGTAGTCTATCACCTTATTCCATGTGTAGTCACTTCTAGTCTATTACCTTATTCCATGTCTAGTCACTTCTAGTCTATCACCTTATTCCATGTCTAGTCACTTCTAGTCTATCACCTTATTCCATGTCTAGTCAATTCTAGTCTATCACCTTATTCCATGTCTAGTCACTTCTAGTCTATCACCTTATTCCATGTTTAGTTACTTCTAGTCTATCACCTTATTCCATGTCTATCACCTTATTCCATGTCTAGTCACTTCTAGTCTATCACCTTATTCCATGTCTATCACCTTATTCCATGTCTATCACTTTATTTCATGTCTATCACCTTATTCCATGTCTATCACCTTATTCCATGTCGAGTCACTTCTAGTCTATCACCTTATTCCATGTCTATCACCTTATTCCATGTCTATCACCTTATTCCATGTCGAGTCACTTCTAGTCTATCACCTTATTCCATGTCTATCACCTTATTCCATGTGTAGTCACATTTAGTCTAACACCTTATTCCATGTGTAGTCACTTCTAGTCTATCACCTTATTCCATGTCTAGTCACTTCTAGTCTATCACCTTATTCCATGTGTAGTCACTTCTAGTCTATCACCTTATTCCATGTGTAGTCACATTAAGTATAACACCTTATTCCATGTGTAGTTACTTCTAGTCTATCACATTATTCCATGTGTAGTCACTTCTAGTCTATCACCTTATTCCATGTGTAGTCACATTAAGTCTAACACCTTATTCCATGTGTAGTTACTTCTAGTCTATCACATTATTCCATGTGTAGTCACTTCTAGTCTATTACCTTATTCCATTTGGAGTCACTTCTAGTCTATCACCTTATTTCATGTGTAGTCACTTCTAGTCTATCACATTATTCCATGTCTAGTCACTTCTAGTCTATCACCTTATTCCATGTGTAGTCACTTCTAGTCTATCACCTTATTTCATGTGTAGTCACTTCTAGTCTATCAACTTATTCCATGTGTAGTTACTTCTAGTCTATCACATTATTCCATGTGTAGTCACTTGTAGTCTATCCCCTTATTCCAGGTGTAGTCACTTCTAGTCTATTACCTTATTCCATGTCTAGTCACTTCTAGTCTATCACCTTATTCCATGTCTAGTCACTTCTAGTCTATCAACTTATTCCATGTCTAGTCAATTCTAGTCTATCACCTTATTCCATGTCTAGTCACTTCTAGTCTATCACCTTATTCCATGTTTAGTTTCTTCTAGTCTATCACCTTATTCCATGTCTATCACCTTATTCCATGTCTAGTCACTTCTAGTCTATCACCTTATTCCATGTCTAGTCACTTCTAGTCTATCACCTTATTCCATGTTTAGTTTCTTCTAGTCTATCACCTTATTCCATGTCTATCACATTATTCCATGTCTAGTCACTTCTAGTCTATCACCTTATTCCATGTGTAGTCACTTCTAGTCTAACACCTTATTCCATGTGTAGTCACTTCTAGTCTATCACCTTATTCCATGTCTAGTCACTTCTAGTCTATCACCTTATTCCATGTGTAGTCACTTCTAGTCTATCACCTTATTCCATGTGTAGTCACATTAAGTATAACACCTTATTCCATGTGTAGTTACTTCTAGTCTATCACATTATTCCATGTGTAGTCACTTCTAGTCTATCACCTTATTCCATGTGTAGTCACATTAAGTCTAACACCTTATTCCATGTGTAGTTACTTCTAGTCTATCACATTATTCCATGTGTAGTCACTTCTAGTCTATTACCTTATTCCATTTGGAGTCACTTCTAGTCTATCACCTTATTTCATGTGTAGTCACTTCTAGTCTATCACATTATTCCATGTCTAGTCACTTCTAGTCTATCACCTTATTCCATGTGTAGTCACTTCTAGTCTATCACCTTATTTCATGTGTAGTCACTTCTAGTCTATCAACTTATTCCATGTGTAGTTACTTCTAGTCTATCACATTATTCCATGTGTAGTCACTTGTAGTCTATCCCCTTATTCCAGGTGTAGTCACTTCTAGTCTATTACCTTATTCCATGTCTAGTCACTTCTAGTCTATCACCTTATTCCATGTCTAGTCACTTCTAGTCTATCAACTTATTCCATGTCTAGTCAATTCTAGTCTATCACCTTATTCCATGTCTAGTCACTTCTAGTCTATCACCTTATTCCATGTTTAGTTTCTTCTAGTCTATCACCTTATTCCATGTCTATCACCTTATTCCATGTCTAGTCACTTCTAGTCTATCACCTTATTCCATGTCTAGTCACTTCTAGTCTATCACCTTATTCCATGTTTAGTTTCTTCTAGTCTATCACCTTATTCCATGTCTATCACATTATTCCATGTCTAGTCACTTCTAGTCTATCACCTTATTCCATGTGTAGTCACTTCTAGTCTATCACCTTATTTCATGTGTAGTCACTACTAGTCTATCACCTTATTCCATGTGTAGTCACTTCTAGTCTATCACCTTATTCCATGTGTAGTCACTTCTAGTCTATCACCTTATTCCATGTGTAGTCACATTAAGTCTAACACCTTATTCCATGTGTAGTTACTTCTAGTCTATCACATTATTCCATGTGTAGTCACTTCTAGTCTATCACCTTATTCCATGTGTAGTCACATTAAGTCTAACACCTTATTCCATGTGTAGTTACTTCTAGTCTATCACATTATTCCATGTGTAGTCACTTCTAGTCTATCACCTTATTCCATGTGTAGTCACTTCTAGTCTATTACCTTATTCCATTTGGAGTCACTTCTAGTCTATCACCTTATTTCATGTGTAGTCACTTCTAGTCTATCACATTATTCCATGTCTAGTCACTTCTAGTCTATCACCTTATTCCATGTGTAGTCACTTCTAGTCTATCACCTTATTTCATGTGTAGTCACTTCTAGTCTATCAACTTATTCCATGTGTAGTTACTTCTAGTCTATCACATTATTCCATGTGTAGTCACTTGTAGTCTATCCCCTTATTCCATGTTTAGTTACTTCTAGTCTATCACCTTATTCCATGTCTATCACCTTATTCCATGTCTAGTCACTTCTAGTCTATCACCTTATTCCATGTCTATCACCTTATTCCATGTCTATCACTTTATTTCATGTCTATCACCTTATTCCATGTCTATCACCTTATTCCATGTCGAGTCACTTCTAGTCTTTCACCTTATTCCATGTCTATCACCTTATTCCATGTCTATCACCTTATTCCATGTCGAGTCACTTCTAGTCTATCACCTTATTCCATGTCTATCACCTTATTCCATGTGTAGTCACATTTAGTCTAACACCTTATTCCATGTGTAGTCACTTCTAGTCTATCACCTTATTCCATGTCTAGTCACTTCTAGTCTATCACCTTATTCCATGTGTAGTCACTTCTAGTCTATCACCTTATTCCATGTGTAGTCACATTAAGTATAACACCTTATTCCATGTGTAGTTACTTCTAGTCTATCACATTATTCCATGTGTAGTCACTTCTAGTCTATCACCTTATTCCATGTGTAGTCACATTAAGTCTAACACCTTATTCCATGTGTAGTTACTTCTAGTCTATCACATTATTCCATGTGTAGTCACTTCTAGTCTATTACCTTATTCCATTTGGAGTCACTTCTAGTCTATCACCTTATTTCATGTGTAGTCACTTCTAGTCTATCACATTATTCCATGTCTAGTCACTTCTAGTCTATCACCTTATTCCATGTGTAGTCACTTCTAGTCTATCACCTTATTTCATGTGTAGTCACTTCTAGTCTATCAACTTATTCCATGTGTAGTTACTTCTAGTCTATCACATTATTCCATGTGTAGTCACTTGTAGTCTATCACCTTATTCCAGGTGTAGTCACTTCTAGTCTATTACCTTATTCCATGTCTAGTCACTTCTAGTCTATCACCTTATTCCATGTCTAGTCACTTCTAGTCTATCATCTTATTCCATGTCTAGTCAATTCTAGTCTATCACCTTATTCCATGTCTAGTCACTTCTAGTCTATCACCTTATTCCATGTTTAGTTTCTTCTAGTCTATCACCTTATTCCATGTCTATCACCTTATTCCATGTCTAGTCACTTCTAGTCTATCACCTTATTCCATGTCTAGTCACTTCTAGTCTATCACCTTATTTCATGTGTAGTCACTTCTAGTCTATCAACTTATTCCATGTGTAGTTACTTCTAGTCTATCACATTATTCCATGTGTAGTCACTTGTAGTCTATCACCTTATTCCAGGTGTAGTCACTTCTAGTCTATTACCTTATTCCATGTCTAGTCACTTCTAGTCTATCACCTTATTCCATGTGTAGTCACTTCTAGTCTATCACATTATTCCATGTCTAGTCACTTCTAGTCTATCACCTTATTCCATGTGTAGTCACTTCTAGTCTATCACCTTATTTCATGTGTAGTCACTTCTAGTCTATCAACTTATTCCATGTGTAGTTACTTCTAGTCTATCACATTATTCCATGTGTAGTCACTTGTAGTCTATCACCTTATTCCAGGTGTAGTCACTTCTAGTCTATTACCTTATTCCATGTCTAGTCACTTCTAGTCTATCACCTTATTCCATGTCTAGTCACTTCTAGTCTATCACCTTATTCCATGTCTAGTCAATTCTAGTCTATCACCTTATTCCATGTCTAGTCACTTCTAGTCTATCACCTTATTCCATGTTTAGTTTCTTCTAGTCTATCACCTTATTCCATGTCTATCACCTTATTCCATGTCTAGTCACTTCTAGTCTATCACCTTATTCCATGTCTAGTCACTTCTAGTCTATCACCTTATTCCATGTTTAGTTTCTTCTAGTCTATCACCTTATTCCATGTCTATCACATTATTCCATGTCTAGTCACTTCTAGTCTATCACCTTATTCCATGTGTAGTCACTTCTAGTCTATCACCTTATTTCATGTGTAGTCACTTCTAGTCTATCACCTTATTCCATGTGTAGTCACTTCTAGTCTATCACATTATTCCATGTGTAGTCACTTGTAGTCTATCACCTTATTCCAGGTGTAGTCACTTCTAGTCTATTACCTTATTCCATGTCTAGTCACTTCTAGTCTATCACCTTATTCCATGTCTAGTCACTTCTAGTCTATCACCTTATTCCATGTCTAGTCAATTCTAGTCTATCACCTTATTCCATGTCTAGTCACTTCTAGTCTATCACCTTATTCCATGTTTAGTTTCTTCTAGTCTATCACCTTATTCCATGTCTATCACCTTATTCCATGTCTAGTCACTTCTAGTCTATCACCTTATTCCATGTCTAGTCACTTCTAGTCTATCACCTTATTCCATGTTTAGTTTCTTCTAGTCTATCACCTTATTCCATGTCTATCACATTATTCCATGTCTAGTCACTTCTAGTCTATCACCTTATTCCATGTGTAGTCACTTCTAGTCTATCACCTTATTTCATGTGTAGTCACTTCTAGTCTATCACCTTATTCCATGTGTAGTCACTTCTAGTCTATCACCTTATTCCATGTGTAGTCACTTCTAGTCTATCACCTTATTCCATGTGTAGTCACATTAAGTCTAACACCTTATTCCATGTGTAGTTACTTCTAGTCTATCACATTATTCCATGTGTAGTCACTTCTAGTCTATCACCTTATTCCATGTGTAGTCACATTAAGTCTAACACCTTATTCCATGTGTAGTTACTTCTAGTCTATCACATTATTCCATGTGTAGTCACTTCTAGTCTATCACCTTATTCCATGTGTAGTCACTTCTAGTCTATTACCTTATTCCATTTGGAGTCACTTCTAGTCTATCACCTTATTTCATGTGTAGTCACTTCTAGTCTATCACATTATTCCATGTCTAGTCACTTCTAGTCTATCACCTTATTCCATGTGTAGTCACTTCTAGTCTATCACCTTATTTCATGTGTAGTCACTTCTAGTCTATCAACTTATTCCATGTGTAGTTACTTCTAGTCTATCACATTATTCCATGTGTAGTCACTTGTAGTCTATCCCCTTATTCCAGGTGTAGTCACTTCTAGTCTATTACCTTATTCCATGTCTAGTCACTTCTAGTCTATCACCTTATTCCATGTCTAGTCACTTCTAGTCTATCACCTTATTCCATGTCTAGTCAATTCTAGTCTATCACCTTATTCCATGTCTAGTCACTTCTAGTCTATCACCTTATTCCATGTTTAGTTTCTTCTAGTCTATCACCTTATTCCATGTCTATCACCTTATTCCATGTCTAGTCACTTCTAGTCTATCACCTTATTCCATGTCTATCACCTTATTCCATGTCTATCACTTTATTTCATGTCTATCACCTTATTCCATGTCTATCACCTTATTCCATGTCGAGTCACTTCTAGTCTATCACCTTATTCCATGTCCATCACCTTATTCCATGTCTATCACCTTATTCCATGTCGAGTCACTTCTAGTCTATCACCTTATTCCATGTCTATCACCTTATTCCATGTGTAGTCACATTTAGTATAACACCTTATTCCATGTGTAGTCACTTCTAGTCTATCACCTTATTCCATATGGAGTCACTTCTAGTCTATTACCTTATTCCATATGGAGTCACATTTAGTCTAACACCTTATTCCATGTGTAGTCACTTCTAGTCTATCACCTTATTCCATGTCTAGTCACTTCTAGTCTATCACCTTATTCCATGTGTAGTCACTTCTAGTCTATCACCTTATTCCATGTGTAGTCACTTCTAGTCTATCACCTTATTCCATGTGTAGTCACTTCTAGTCTATTACCTTATTCCATATGGAGTAACTTCTAGTCTATCACCTTATTTCATGTGTAGTCACTTCTAGTCTATCACATTATTCCATGTCTAGTCACTTCTAGTCTATCACCTTATTCCATGTGTAGTCACTTCTAGTCTATCACCTTATTTCATGTGTAGTCACTTCTAGTCTATCAACTTATTCCATGTGTAGTTACTTATAGTCTATCACATTATTCCATGTGTAGTCACTTGTAGTCTATCATCTTATTCCATGTGTAGTCACTTCTAGTCTATTACCTTATTCCATGTCTAGTCACTTCTAGTCTATCACCTTATTCCATGTCTAGTCACTTCTAGTCTATCACCTTATTCCATGTCTAGTTAATTCTAGTCTATCACCTTATTCCATGTCTAGTCACTTCTAGTCTATCACCTTATTCCATGTTTAGTTACTTCTAGTCTATCACCTTATTCCATGTCTATCACCTTATTCCATGTCTAGTCACTTCTAGTCTATCACCTTATTCCATGTCTATCACCTTATTCCATGTCGAGTCACTTCTAGTCTATCACCTTATTCCATGTCTATCACCTTATTCCATGTCTATCACCTTATTCCATGTCTATCCCCTTATTCCACGTCTATCACCTTATTCCATGTCTATCATCTTATTCCATGTCTAGTCACTTCTTGTCTATCACCTTATTCCATGTCTAGTCACTTCTAGTCTATCACCTTATTCCATGTCTAGTCACTTCTAGTCTATCACCTTATTCCATGTCTATCACCTTATTCCATTTCTATCACCTTATTCCATGTCTATCACCTTATCCCATGTCTATCACCTTATTCCATGTCTAGTCACTTTTAGTCTATCACCTTATTCCATGTCTAGTCACCTTATTCCATGATTATCACCTTATTCCATGTCTAGTCACTTTTAGTCTATCACCTTATTCCATTCTAGTGACTTCTAGTCTATCACCTTATTCCATGACTAGTCACTTTTAGTCTATCACCTTATTCCATGTCTAGTCACTTCTAGTCTATCACCTTATTCCATGTCTAGTCACTTCTAGTCTATCACCTAATTCCATGTCTAGTCACTTCTAGTCTATCACCTTATTCCATGTCTAGTCACTTCTAGTCTATCACCTTATTCCATGTCTAGTCACTTCTAGTCTATCACCTTACTTCATGTCTAGTCACTTCTAGTCTATCACCTTATTCCATGTCTAGTCACTCCTAGTCTATCACCCTATTCCATGTCTAGTCACTTGTAGTCTATCACCTTATTCCATGTCTAGTCACTTTTAGTCTATCACCTTTTTCAATGTCTAGTCACTTCTAGTCTAACACCTTATTCCATGTCTAGTCACTTCTAGTCTATCACCTTTTTCCATGTCTAGCCACTTTTAGTCTATCACCTTATTTCATGTCTAGTCACTACTAGTCTATCACCTTTTTCCATGGAGTCACTCCTAGTCTATCACCTTATTTCATGTCTAGTCACTACTAGTCTATCACCTTATTCCATGGAGTCACTCCTAGTCTATCACCTTATTCCATGTCTAGTCACTTTATTCCATGTCTAGTCACTCCTTAAGCATTTAGCTTAATGTTGAACGTCATTCCAAAGTTTAGAGTTTCTCTTTAAAAATATAGTGAAATTTTAAGGTCATCTTAACCTGGGTCAGTTTGTCCAGTATGACCTTCGGTCAAAACATTGAGAGGTTTCTGTTAGTAAAAGCTTAATGACACGCCGTGTGCCAAAAGAGAAAACAAGCAGAATAAAAAAAAAAGATTATCTAAAGGGGAAGAGCTCTGCCCTAAACCTATATCTATCAATAATGTACAAGTTATTTCCCTTGATAACAAGCAACATAGTTAATAATCAATAATTAATTCATTATTTGTTTTTTTTTTAAATGATTCATGTTTTGTTAGCTACAATTAATAATTGTCTCAAGTATCAACTTGATCAACTATTTTTTAAGTGGATTAAACCTAACAATTTTATCCATATTTGTGAATACTGAAGGATTAGTTTTCATTGTTAATTTCAAACAAAATAATTAATTACCAGTATTTAATTGACTAATCGGTTACATATTTACTTATTGGTTCACGTCTTGTCTATGCCAAAAAATAATTGCGTGAAGTTTCAACTTGATCTGAGAAATGATGCGGGAGAAATAACGTGTTCACACTTTTTACAAGACAGACAGACAGACAGAGCGAGTTGATATAAGCCTTTTAAAAATGAAAGTCGAATACCTCACTCATAAGCAAAAGTTATTAGGGTGGTGCGAGCTGCACCTTATGACACCCATGATTATCACCATTAAACTCTTTTGAGGCTCAAATTTTACAAAAAGTCTTAGAAACACGAGAACACCCAATAATCGGAGATAATGTGATCAAAACAACGAAATAAAACAAAAATAGGCGGACATTATAAAGTTGTGTACCATTCAATGAATGCTCATACCAAGCCTAGCGACGCCTTTTGAAACTGCAAGAGAATGACTCCACCAAAGACCACCTACACTGTACTACTAACTTTCATGCTCGACTTATTCCCCCTTACTTGATCAAAATTTGAAGCACAGCATGTAAGGTTCCATAAAACCTATTGGAAACAATCGAAAACATTTTTTATGACTACTTTAAATGTATGGATATTTATATTGAAGCGATAATTTGTATTGTCAGACCCTTCCTCTCTGAATTCTAATATAGACTTTTTTTTTTCATTTTCCGTTGTTTAAAAATACTTGCAATTCCAGTGTACGAATGAGCAAATAAGGCGAATCAAACGCAATGGACCTACTTACAAATAAGAAAAAAAACAAAAAAACTTGATTTTATAAATCCACATGAAGACTCAAGTATAAGAACACTTTTCTTATTCCATATGCTAGTCCTGCTTTTTTTCCCTAGTACCATTACGACAAGGAACGAGTTGCTTGAATCAGCCAGAAAAAACAATGACTTTTCAGAGTTTAAGTCTTTATTTAGCATGTCCTGCTAGATTTACACACGAATGTATGTTTATACCAGCGATGAAGTCATGATCTTTTGAAGAGGTAGGTTTGTATTACAAATACTGTAGTTTGGAATCGAATACTACCGCCACTACTTAGTATACACTATAGTTGTTTTTAATAATATGAAGCTGTGGATCGATCCTAACAGTGCAGTAAAATAGTTTGGAATGATTGAATGCCTTTTAAAAAAAAAATATTATTTATTCAGGTCAGTGTTTTAAAACTCTCATTGCCCTATTTCCAAACATACTTCTGAAGTGTCTGAGAGTGCCACTTTCTTTTTGGTTAGGGATCTTTACGCCTGTCATCACCGGAAGGAGAAGATAAGCCAGTGTTATTGATGGCAGTTACTACAACATGTGTAGTCTCCCCTCATGATTTCTAAAAAATAAGGGAGTGTTTGCAGTTTGTCAAACCGTAGTTTCTATCGCTTCTGAGGCCATCACTTCAATCGGGTTGCCGTTGTTTGTACTGACACGAATGAAGAAAGATCTGCTGATAGTTTCAAGTCTCTGATAGATCAATAAATGATCTGTTAGAAATTAATGTGAGAATCTTTAGCGTCCAATCCTTAAATTCTAAATAGATTATTGGAGAGTTAGATCTAGATCTAGTAAGCGACGTCTCTATGCCGACACGCATGACGATATACAAAATGAGACCACTCGATAACAAATATTTTGGTAAATAAGAGAGAGAACGAGAGAGAGAGGGAGTGGAGGATGAGAGTGAGTTAAAGAGGATGAACAAGGAAGAGAGATCTGGTGGAAGAGACGAGAGTGCTGGAGAATGAAAAAAACTGGAGGATTAGAGAGGTTGAGGAAGGTAAAAGAGAGAGAGATAGAGAGTGAGGAAAGGTAAATAGGAGAGAGAGAGTGGAGAAAGGTAGATAAGAGAGAGAGTGAGGAAAGGTAAATAGGAGAGAAAGAGTGAGGAAAGGTAAATAGGAGAAAGAGAGTAAGGAAAAGTAGATAAGAGAGAAGGCAAACAGAGTGAAAGAGAAAGAGAATAAACGAGAAACAGAGAGAATGAATATGTCAAACATTGGAAACAGAGTGAATATGTCAAACATTGGAAACAGAGTGAATATGTCAAACATTGGAAACA
The DNA here is from genome assembly GCA_036873155.1 of Biomphalaria sudanica. Taxonomy (NCBI): domain Eukaryota; kingdom Metazoa; phylum Mollusca; class Gastropoda; family Planorbidae; genus Biomphalaria; species Biomphalaria sudanica. The sequence continues at coordinate 14,195 of JAZGLO010001747.1, read as the reverse complement.
GAGTGAATATGTCAAACATTGGAAACAGAGTGAATATGTCAAACATTGGAAACAGAGTGAATATGTCAAACATTGGAAACAGAGTGAATATGTCAAACATTGGAAACAGAGTGAATATGTCAAACATTGGAAACAGAGTGAATATGTCAAACATTGGAAACAGAGTGAATATGTCAAACATTGGAAACAGAGTGAATATGTCAAACATTGGAAACAGAGTGAATATGTCAAACATTGGAAACAGAGTGAATATGTCAAACATTGGGAACAGAGTGAATATGTCAAACATTGGAAACAGAGTAAATATGTCAAACATTGGAAACAGAGTAAATATGTCAAACATTGGAAACAGAGTGAATATGTCAAACATTGGAAACAGAGTGAATATGTCAAACATTGGAAAAAGAGTGAATATGTCAAACATTGGAAACAGAGTGAATATGTCAAACATTGGAAACAGAGTGAATATGTCAAACATTGGAAACAGAGTGAATATGTCAAACATTGGAAACAGAGTGAATATGTCAAACATTGGAAACAGAGTGAATATGTCAAACATTGGAAACAGAGTGAATATGTCAAACATTGGAAACAGAGTGAATATGTCAAACATTGGAAACAGAGTGAATATGTCAAACATTGGAAACAGAGTGAATATGTCAAACATTGGAAACAGAGTGAATATGTCAAACATTGGAAACAGAGTGAATATGTCAAACATTGGAAACAGAGTGAATATGTCAAACATTGGAAACAGAGTGAATATGTCAAACATTGGAAACAGAGTAAATATGTCAAACATTGGAAACAGAGTGAATATGTCAAACATTGGAAACAGAGTGAATATGTCAAACATTGGAAACAGAGTAAATATGTCAAACATTGGAAACAGAGTGAATATGTCAAACATTGGAAACAGAGTGAATATGTCAAACATTGGAAACAGAGTGAATATGCATTGATAAGCATAGATCGTGCATCATCATGCTACAAACATGACATGAGTTAAAATGTGTTCACAAATTATAATATTTTAAATTTAGAAACAGAGCCAAACCAAATCTTTGTTTTTTTTAACGTAATGTTATCATAAAGCGTAGGGATTATTTGCAGACGCGTAGGGACTATTTGCAGACGCGTAGGAATTTATTTATTTGCAACTCCTTGTTTTGAAGCACTAAACATATAGAAAATATTCCTTTTTTTATACCAAAATTAACTAAATAATTTGTCCTATTTGATTATTTTATTGGTTACCGAGTACGCATACTTTTAGAATTAAAATAAAGCCTTCAGTGCGAGAGTACTGTGCGGCACAAACTGAATCGCAAGACAGCCGAACGCGAACACAAACAGAAAGTCAAAAGTGTCTTAGGAAACTCAGAAAAGGCAAAGATTCATTGATTTGGGTAAGTAGCTTTTAATTTGATGCAAAAGTGCTTTCATTCATTTTTCTTAGATAATAATAAAATATAATATAGGATGCAGATAATTTATAATATTGGATCAGTAATCACATTTAAAAAAAAACCAACAAACTGGTTGTGATAATCATAATATTTTAATAGTAGTAGTAGTCGTAGTAATAGGAGCTTGTTGATGTGCAGGCTGTTAGGCCTTTTAGGTGTTTGGATGCATTAAATTTTCCTATTTCATTATCATTCGTCATAGCATCTAAACTGCAGTATACATTTTGGATTGCTGTCTATGAGATTTTTGAAAATGTTTATAATTGAGGGTGCTCGTTTTACATTGGTAGGCAAACTGTTCCAGTTTGTAGAAACTCGGTTACTAAACGTAGTTAAACATAGTTAATAACTTAGTTAAATAAGGTAAAGATTTTATTAAGAACTTTGTATTGGATCAGTATTCAACAAATTAAACATTGATTTTTCTCTTTCTTTTAGATTGTGCAGCCACTTTTTATTCAGCCATGGACAATCATAATGTAAGCCATGAAAACCAAGATGCTGCTAGTTTTCAACCCACTAAATGGGATATGTGTGCCCTTTGTCAGAAAAATACCAAAGAAAAATTACAGTGTCCCGCAAATGCCAGACAAACAAATCAAGGATCTACATATGTGACTTTGGCTAAAAATCTGACTAAGTTTGGTGAATGTGGTGCACTGTCACCTGGCATTTTAACTAGACTGGATGATGGAGATGGTGTTGAGGAAACATTCATGAAAAAAAAAGCTTCATTTCATATGTCATGTCGTTTAAAATATAATACAACAAAACTGAAGAGAAAACTTGCATCTTGCAACCCAGGTGAGGAAAGTGTACCTGCTAAAAAAGTTACTCGCAGGGAACAGAGATCATCTGGAGATGAAGTAGTTGATAAGGATCTCAGTTGTTTTTTGTGTGATAAGAAAGCACCAGCAAAGGATCTTAGACATGCTTCTACTTTTAAGGTAGATGAAAGGATTAGGAACTGTGCTCTGATTCTTCAAGAAAGCCACCTTTTGGCAAAATTAAGTCGAGGTGATGTGATTGCCCAAGAACTGAAATACCATCCTGCCTGTCTCACTAGCCTATACAGGAAGGCTCAGCCTAAAGTAGACTGCACAGATCAGAGATCTGATCAAATTAGAAAAGCTTTGGTCTTTGCTGAATTGACAGAGTACATCGAAGAAAGTGTTAAAACTGGCTGATCTTTCTAAAATGTACCTTAGTCGTCTACAGGAAGTTGGATTAGAAACTGGCTGTTTGCACAGTAGCAGACTGAAAACACGGCTTTTAGCACATTTTCCAGACCTTCAAGCCCACAACAGTGGCAGAGACATTCTGTTAACATTCACAGACAGTTTAAACACTACCTGACAAGAGGCCTATGCTGAAACCATAGATGACGAAGCTGTACATCTAGCAAAGGCAGCAAGGATAGTACGCAGGGATCTATTTAGTTGGCAGGCCAGATTTAATGCTTCATGCACTGAAGATGTTCAGAACACAAGCATTCCAGAGAGTCTATTGGCTTTGATGCAGATGATATTACATGGCCCAAGCATTACATCAAACAAAGGGAAGAACCAAGCAGCACTGTCGCTTGCTCAGCTTGCAAGTTTTAATGCAGTGAAAACAGAGGGGAAGAGATCAAGGGCCAACACTTCCACAACGAATAAACATTCCAAAAATAGAGAACCACCTGTCCCAGTCTATGTTGGTTTAACGATACACGCACAGACAAGAAAAAAGGAACTAGTTGAACGCATGCACAGTCTAGGCTTGAGCATTTCATACAAAAGAGTGTTAGAAATGTCATCAGAATTGGCAGCGAAGGCCTGCAGACAATTCCAACATGACAAAGTTGTGTGTCCTATGAAACTTAGACATGGTCTCTTTACAACAGCTGCAGTTGACAATATAGACCACAATCCTAGCTCTACAACTTCCAAGGATTCATTCCATGGCACTGCAATATCTCTATTTCAACATCCTAGTGAACATTGCAAAGGAACTGAGAGAATACTGTCACCTGAATTAGAAGTTGAAACAATAAGTAAAACATTATCAGCTGCTGAGTTACCAGATTTCTTCACAAGTATCCCACCATTCTTGCTGAAAATGCCAGTGGAACCTCCCCAACCCCACAATGCAATTGTGGGTTCACGGAAAATGGTGTCCTTGGAGACGTTCTCAAGCAGGCTATCTCATCGGAGCTTGACTGGATGGAGGCTGTGCATTCTGCTGATACAGATTGTGTTTCCTGGGGGGCCTTCCATGCATCAAAAAGCCAACAAAACGATCACACACCAGGAATATCTAGTCATCTTCCATTGTTCCATGAAAGTTCTAAATCACCAGCTATGATGAAGCATGCTATGGACTTGGTGATGCAAGCAGTCAAATTTCTCAACCCTGGACAGATTCCTGTTATTACTGCTGATCAGCCCTTGTTTGCCATTGCTAAGCAAATTCAGTGGAAATGCCCGGAATTTTATGGAGAAAACAAAATAACATTGTTGCTTGGAGGACTGCATATTGAAATGTCTTTTTTAAAGACTGTTGGAACCCTTCTAAAGGACAGTGGGTGGGTAGAAGCCCTGGTTAATGCCAAAGTAGCCACATCTGGATGTGCTGAGTCTTTTCTTAATGGATGTCGTGTTACAAGGACTCGCCGTGCTCACCAGTTGACTGCATGCGCCCTCTTCATGTTGTTAAAACATGCTTATAGACAGTACTCATTGTCTTGTGCTGCACTGGAAGAGAATGTGCTGTGTTTTGAGGACTGGAAAGAGTCTATGATCACAACAAGTCCAACATTCAAATACTGGACACTGGTCCTGCAGTTAGAGATGATTTTACTGGTGTTTGTTGCCTCATTGCGAGATGGAAACTTTACACTGTATCTTCAAACTCTAGAAGAGCTAGCGCCTTGGTTTTTTGCACTAGATCAACAAAATTATGGAAGATGGCTCTCCGTGCACATTCATGACATGAAGAAACTGCAGGGTGGTAGTTCAATGTGCTACGAAGACTTGATGCAAGGTCGATTCGTTCTGCAAAAGACATCTCGCCCCTTCTCAAAAATGGCACTAGACCAAGCACATGAGCAAAACAATGCCATGATCAAAGGTGAGGGAGGAGCAGTGGGACTAGCTGAAAACCCCTCAGCATTGAGACGCTGGATGATTGGAGGGCCAGAGGTCTCCAAAGTTCTTCAAGACCTAGAGTTATCTTTTGAAATAAAACGCAGCAAAGAATCAGACCAGCATCATGAACAAGACAAAGGATTCCAAGAAAACTTCAAGGCTGCCGTGTGTAGATTAATGGATGTGATACAGGAAACTGGCAACCCATTTCTAGAAAAAAGCGCAGAGTTAGTCACTCTTCATGATAACAACATTGTTGATGCTGCTGTACACAAGATCTTGAGTAATATACACAAGACTGGTGTAGCTCAATACAACGAATTTATGCAAGAAAGACTTGTTGACATGACCAAGCCAGTTTCAGCTCCAATCAGGCGAAACAATTTCATCTTGATCGCTGGTGCAAAAAGAAAGAAGCGATCAGCGCCACAGTATAGGATTTCATCACTGAAAAGTGACTGTTACCTCTTTTCGAGGTTGTATGTAGCATGCCAAACCAGAAATGGGGGCTTGACAGACTTTTTTTCATATGAAAATCAGTCGGCTCCTCCATCACTGTCCTGTGATGGACGAATGAGACTGTCAAACAAGTCGGGGTTGCTGGAGTGTTTGGAACCTCTCCAAACTTCATCAGCAGTGCCAACAGTCACTGACATGACCATCCTTGATGGAGCGGCTGTTGTCAATATGTTGAGGCCAGGATCTGCAAAAACATTTGCTGACTACGCAAACCAGGTGTTTATCCCCTATGTGATGCAGACCCTGCAAAATGTCTCCCATCGTCTAGATGTAGTGTGGGACTGTTATCGAAGTGACAGCTTAAAAGCTTTCACAAGAGAGCGACGAGGACTAGAGAAGAGAAAGCGTGTGACACCAGAAACCGTATTACCATCGCAGTGGGGAAGTTTCTTGCGGGTGGATGCGAACAAGACCCAGTTGTTTGCATTCCTAGCACAATATCTTCTTACAGTACAATCAGAGAAACTTATTGTTACCACTCAAGGTCCAGATGTAATCTCGAATAAACCCATTGACCACACGAATCTTTCACCATGTAATCACGAGGAAGCAGACACACGGATGATGCTTCACCTGGCCCATGCAGCTGAACATTGCCGCAGGATTCTGATTCGCACTGTCGACACAGATGTTGTGGTTCTTTCTGTTGCTGCCATGACTCGCCACCCTCACCTGCAATTATGGATTGCCATGGGTGCAGGAAAAGACTTCCGATACATTGCAGCTCATGACATAAGCAAAGTTTTAGGTGTTGCCAAAGCCCAATGTCTGCCTTTGTTTCACAGTTTTACAGGTTGTGACACCGTCAGCTGTTTTAATGGTATCGGCAAGAAGACAGCTTGGGAGGTCTGGAGCAAATGCGACCATGTTACAGACACATTTCAAAAACTGTGTTGTGCTCCATTTGAACTAACAGCTAATGACATGTCAGTTCTGGAGCGTTTTGTGACGCTTTTGTATGACAGAGGTAGCAACTGCCATGATGTCAATAGTGCCAGGAAATACATGTTTACAAAGACTGGCCGCCAAATTGAAAACATTCCTCCAACGAGTGAGGCCTTGTTTCAGCACTGCAAACGGGCAATTTACCAAGGAGGCCATATTTGGAGCCAGGCACATGAACGACAACCAGTTCTTCCAGATCCAAGTGACTGGGGTTGGCAGTTTATGGACAGACAATGGCAGCCTTTTTGGACTGTTTTGCCACAAGCATCTTTGACTTGTCGTGAACTGTTGAAATGTGCTTGTAAAAAAGAATGCAGATCCAAGCGTTGTAAGTGCAACAAGGCCGGATTAAAATACACTGCTTTATGCAGCTGTGTCTGTGGAGCCGACTTTCCAGTACAACATCCAGTTCAAGCATTTAACACTAATTGAACTAATTGAACCAGATTAAAAAATGTAGGGTCAATTTATCATCATACTCAAAATTTACCTTTGTGGCCATTGTCGCAGTTATCTATGTAACTGTATAGTAGAATTATTTCTCTATTTGATAGTGCGGCGTTGTTCACTATATTGATGACGTCATTACACTATTTCTTGTGTAGACTAGGAGAAGGAAATTTTATTGCTTGTCACAACTTCGAGTGACGTAAAATTAGTGTGTGTGTGTGATTTGCGTCATTTATCGTCAAGTTCAGTCTCTCCATCTTGTGCTGTATAGAGGCAAGACATGTTTTGAGAGCTCTTGAATTTCTCCTTGGTTATTGTTACTGGATAGCCTTAACGTTTGCCTTGGACATTTTCTTGTTGGATTATCTTGACCCCTGTTTAGGGGTTTTAGCGACAAGTCTAGGTTTTGGTCGTAGTCTCAGTCAAGACTCTATTTCAAGTTTTTGGCGTCAAGTCTAAGTAGTGATCTTAGCTTGGTGTCAAGTCTACGTGTAAGACTCAGTGTCAAGTCTTGGTGTCAAGACTTGTTTATCCAGTCTCATTTTTCTTATTGAGAGTACAACTCTAGGTCTACAGTCTACAGGACTGAGGTCTTCACCTCACTAATGTCAATTAGTCGTTTGGTGTTCAAGTTGACTTTTTCATGAGTCTGAGGTTCAAGATTCCAGATTGCGGGTTGCCTTGGTCAGACCTGATGTTGCAGTGTGAATTGTGAACTCTTTGGAATTATCGTCAGTGAACAGTATTGGATTTACAGACTATATCTATGTGAATTCCCAGTTGTTGCGTTGAAAGAATGTTTGAACAACTTATGATGAATATGTTGAGGTAATGATATTATTCAAATAATTGAACATTGATATTTTTATTATCATTCATCATACATCAATTCATTTGTAAATATATCACTTTAATAAATGTTTATTGTTATTTAACATTACACACTGAGTTTAGTAATTTAGTACAACTATATGTGTGTGGTGTGCTGTGTCAGGCTGAACTTGGACCAAAATATTATAAGTTCAGAAAAAGAAATAACAATAATACACATTGAATTAAAACTATGATAGATACAATAAAACACAAGAACCTGACAAGTATTTTGGGGGCTCGTCCTAAAAAGTTAATCTCAGTCATAGTTTGTAAATTATTTGCTAAGTTTAATTGTTTAGATTTGTGTACTTGTAAAAGTATATTTCAGATTCTAGACACCTGTTTGTGTCACAGTACCATGTGATTGTACCTTATTACTCAAGAAAAGCACTGTATTAATTTTTTTGTGTGAGACTTTAATGGTACCATTATATCGCCATTGCTAACATTGTATCTTATATATAATATTTTTTAAATTTATACTAATAAGATATAATTTTGTTACATGCCAAACTGATTGGTGTCGGACTTAAATTGGAGCTGTGATCTGTTTGTTGGGATTCTCAAGTTGTCCTGGTGTACCTGGCTGTACCTTGTCATCACTACTCTATCTTCACTGGTGCTGAGGCAGATTCTATCTTCGCAGGAGAAAGCACAGCTAAGTGTATTTTTTTTTTTGTTGCTAATAATATATCTTGTGCTCTAGTTGATTTTTCTGATTTGACCTTTGGAACTTATATTGTTGGAAATTCTGAGGATGGAGACTAGGTTTTCTATAAATTCACAATTTATAGCAGATGGGAAGGCGTTGGGTTTTTCAGGAGTTGACTTACAGAATTATGTGAAGGAACAGAAGGAGGAATATGTCAAGGCAGAACAGCTTAAGAAGGAGGAGGAACGGGCAAGATTGGATAGGGAGGAACGGCTTAAGAAGGAGGAGGAACAGTTTAAGAAGGAGGAGGAACAGCTTAAGCATGAACGATGGAAAGAAAGAGAAGCAGTGGAAGCTAAAAAGAGGCAGGATGAATTGGAATTGGCTAGACTTCAGGAGAAAATTGGTGTCAAATCTGAAAACAAAGAAGGAGAAGCTATGATCCAGGATAAACATAGGCATATAATTGATAAGTTGGACAAGAGTTTTCAGAATATGAAGGAAGATGAGGATTTGATTGGCTTTTTGACTTTATTTGAGGCGGTAGCAACAAGATGTTGTATTGATAAGAAAAGTTGGGCTATGTTGTTATCTTACAAATTGACTTCAAAACTCAAGAATTTCATGCTACAAGATGATCTGTTTAAAAGGGAAAAATTATGATGAAGTGAAGGTTTGTTAATGAGGCAGGCTGATATAAATGGAGAATCGTGTAGGAAGAAATTTCACCAAATCAGACCTAAAGAAAATGATTTCAGGGGATATGTAGCAGAATTGAGAAGGGCACTAGATAATTGGATGAAGATGGCAGAAGTAAAGGAGACCATAGAAGGCATGAAGAATATGATTGTGACAGACAGATTGTTAGAGAGTGTTTCAGGTGAAGTATATCGTCAACTTATCTTAAATAAAAGTGATAATGTAGAAGACATGCTAAAAGTAATTGAAAGCTTTAAGACTGCAAGTTCAACCAAATCATTATGTAAAGAGGAAAATGTGTATGTAATGGGAGCTGCTGAAGCTACAAGTCAGAACTATGTTAGTGACGGGAAAGTCATAACTTGTTTTAAGTGCGGAAAAGTAGGTCACAGGTCAACGGAATGTTATGTGGGTGGAGCTAGAGTAAAACCAAGGCAGATGTTATATTATAAGGATGGACCAAGACATGTGTCAGGCACAAGGAATGTGTCATATGGAACTTACAGGAGGCAGTTTGATACTAGAGGAAGGAGAATGGATGTAGGAAACTGGAGAGGAGGCCTACAATAATGTGAACCATGGTGGAGGAAATAACAGAAGGAATTATTCAAGTGTTGATTATTCTAAGGAGAAAAACACAGACAAGCCAAGGAAAATTAAACAGACAGGTCCACAGAGATGACTAAATTGTTCACGTAAAATTCAAAGTTGTTGTCATTCTAATTTGGCTGATGAAATAGAATATTTTACTCCATGTAGAAAAGAAAACTATGTCTATTGTTGATCAGAAATTGAGGAAAAAGTCTGTAGGTAAATTACGTTTTGAAGAAGGATTATTAAATAATAAAATAGTGTCTATATTGCGTGATTCAGGATCTAGTGTGATTGGGGTAAGAAATTCGTTAGTTGAATCCACAGACAAAATTCCAGGTAGCTACAAATTAAAATTGATTGATGGTACTATTAAGGAATATCCACTGGCATGTGTTGACATAAATTCAGACTATATCACAGGGAAATATATTGTAGCTTGTTTTGATAATCCAGTAGCTGATTAATCATAGGAATGTACAAGATGAACAACATTGTGAACATAGTGGTGCTGCTGTTACGAGAGCAATGAAACAAAAAGAGAATGAGGCCGATATTATGAAACATTCAGAAGTTATTCAGGATTGTTATAAGTTGTTTGGATCATGTGAGGATTTCTTGAGAGAACAAGTGAGTGATCCCTACATTACAAGAATTATGGAACAGGCAGAAGGAGAAGAGTGTGGATAATAAGAAAAATGGAGGTGTTCGATTCAAGGTATTCGATAGATTATTGTATCGTGTATTCAAAAGTCAAGTAGGTCAGGAAGAGAAACAACTCGTGGTTCCATTGTCAAAAAGGGAAGTAATTTTAAAAACAGCACATGAAAGTATATTTGCTGGTCATTTGTCAGTGAGAAAGACTAAGGGAAGAATATACCAATATTTCTTTTGGCAAGGAGTTGATAAAGATGTTAAAGATTTGATTAAGAGTTGTGATATTGTCAACGGTGTAGAATGCCAAGAAGATGTGACAGAGTTGAACTTGGAAATTGAATATAGTAACAACACCATTTTACAAAGTGGCAATAGATATTGTTGGTCCGTTGGAGGTTACTGAGAACAAGAACAGATTTATTTTAAACACTTGTTGACATTGCTACGAGATGGCCAGAGGCAATACTTTAAGAAATATTACTACAGAAACTGTAATTGAGGCATTAAACACAATTTTCAGTAGAATTGGTATACCGCATGAGGTACTAAGTGATAACGGAAGTCAGTTCACTGCGGATTTATACAAAGAAGTTTGTAACTTCTACAAATATTAAAATAGTGCACTCAACTATTTTCCACCCTTCGTCAAATGGGATGAATGAACGTTTCAATTCTTCATTGAAAAGTTTTCTAAGGAAAGTGACACAAGAGAGTCCCAAAGGATTGGGATAGAAAGGTTAGCGCTGCACTTTTTGCCTATAGAGAGGTCCCAAATGAAACTACAGGAATATCGCCATTTCAAATGGTATATGGAAGACAGATGAGAGGACCATTGGCCATTCTGAAACAAGTATTTGTAAACAAAGAGGAGGAAGATGAATACAGGAATGTTTACTCATACTTAATGGGATTTGAAGAAGAGGTTATTTCATGTAACATCAATTGCCAACCGAAATAGTGAGGTTCAAAAGCAAAAGTACAAAATTCAGTATGATAGATACTCTACAATGCGCAAGATTGATGAAGGTGATTGTGTATTAATACTTAAACCTCAAAGAGAAAACAAATTATCTGTTTATTGGCAAGGACCATTTCAAGTTATACGGAAGGTATCAAGATTCAATTTTCTAGTGAAAAAGGGAGATAAGTTGAAACTTTACCATATCAATAGATTGATGAAATACCATAGCAGAGGTAAAGACAATACAAGTGAAACTGTTACTAATATTGAAAATGAGAACAATATTTTGTCTGCTAATATGGTGTCTGTTGTGGATGATGAGGAGGAATTTGATGAAGACTTGACAAATGAAGATATTTTACCAAGCATTCCGACATTAGAAATCAACAATAACAATCAGACGAATGAAGACATTTTATCTCAAGTGAAGATTAACCCAGATTTAAACCATAATCAGAGATGTGAAATTATGAAGGTGCTGGATGAATTCAAGGATATGATATCTGACATTCCAGGTAAAGCAGATGTGGAAGAATTTAAAATTAAGTTGCTGGACACTAAGCCTATAGCATTAAAGCCATATACTGTACCAATAAATATGAAGGAGAAATTAAAAGAGGAAATTGATAGTATGTTAAAGTTGGGTATCATAGGACCCACAGATTCACCGTATGCCGCTCCTGTTGTGGTTGTTAAGAAACGTGATGGTACACTACGTCCATGCATTGATTACCGCAAGTTAAACAATGTTACACAAATACCAGCTGAATTAATACCAGATCAAGAAGAGTTATTTAATAAACTCTACAGGGCTAAGTATTTTACGTTAGTTGATTTAACTAAAGGGTATTGGCAAATTCCTATAAGTGAAGAATGTAAGGAGTATACAGCTTTTAGGGTTCTGGGGGAACACTACATGTTTCATTTCTTACCATTTGGTTTAAGTGGTGCTCCTAACCATTTCAATAGAGTTTTAAAGAGTATTTTAAGAGATATTGAGAATGTATTGTTTTATTTTGATGACATCTGTATATTTAGCGAAAGTTGGGAGACTCATGTTAGAGATGTACACAATGTTTTCGGTGTATTGAAAAGTCATGGATTTACTATAAAACCATCTAAATTAGAGGTTGGCTTTACTAACATTAAATTTCTGGGACATAATGTAGGTCGGGGAGAAGTGAAACCAGACAGTAGAAATGTTCAGAAGATTCTGGAGTTTAAACCACCCAGTACTAAGAAGGAAGTACGATCATTAATTGGGTTGGTTAACTATTACTCTAAATTTATACCTTGTTATTCAGACTTGGTATTTCCATTCACAGAGTTATTGAAGAAAGGGAAATCTGTGAGAATTGATTGGAGTAACGGTGTGTTGTGGCACTGAAAAGAATACAAACTTATTTGTGTGATTATCCTATTCTGAGATTGCCTGATCCTTCTCTTTCATTCTTTTTGCAGACAGATGCATCAGATAAAGGCATTTCAGGTATACTTAGTCAGATGAGAGATGGTGTGTTACATCCAGTGAAGTTTGTCAGTCGCAAGTTGTTGCCACGTGAACAGAAATACTCTATCCTTGAGCGGGAAGGACTGGCCATTGTATGGTCGATCAAAAAGCTAGATCGTTATTTGGCAGGAGTGAAGTTTCATCTCCAGACCGATAACAAAGCCTTGTCATTCATAACTAATAGTAGTTATAGTAACAAAAAGAATAACTAGATGGTGTTTGGCGCTGCAGGATTATGTTTTTGATTCTGTCCATTTGAAGGGAGAATTAAATGTTTTTGCTGATGTTTGTTCACAGACTTATATAATTTTTTTTTGGTTCATTGAGCAATCATGTACTTAAGTTGTATTAATTTTGATATTGATCAATTTTGATAATGTAACTATGTAACATGCAAACAGTTGTAACTTTAACTGTAGATTTTTTGAGACAAACATTATTTTGTCTATTGAAGTGTATAATGAAGACTTTTTAGTATTGAGGTAATCATTGATGATTATTGGTTATTGAGGATTTCTCAGTTGTATTTCTCAGTGAGATCTTGAAGTCTCTTCTTGTAATTCTTGGAAGCATATTTGCAGTTTTGATCTTTGTTATATCGATCTTGGTGAAGTTGATTTTCTGGAGAATTTTCTTGCAGTTTTTTATGATAACTGGAATTTTTTTTCAAAATTGCCAGTTCGTTGAGGAGGGGGAATGTCGCAGTTATCTATGTAACTGTATAGTAGAATTATTTCTCTATTTGATAGTGCGGCGTTGTTCACTATATTGATGACGTCATTACACTATTTCTTGTGTAGACTAGGAGAAGGAAATTTTATTGCTTGTCACAACTTCGAGTGACGTAAAATTAGTGTGTGTGTGTGATTTGCGTCATTTATCGTCAAGTTCAGTCTCTCCATCTTGTGCTGTATAGAGGCAAGACATGTTTTGAGAGCTCTTGAATTTCTCCTTGGTTATTGTTACTGGATAGCCTTAACGTTTTGCCTTGGACATTTTCTTGTTGGATTATCTTGACCCCCTGTTTAGGGGTTTTAGCGACCAGTCTAGGTTCTTGGTCGTAGTCTCAGTCAAGACTCTATTCAAGTTTTTGGCGTCAAGTCTAAGTAGTGATCTTAGCTTGGTGTCAAGTCTACGTGTAAGACTCAGTGTCAAGTCTTGGTGTCAAGACTTGTTTATCCAGTCTCATTTTTCTTATTGAGAGTACAACTCTAGGTCTACAGTCTACAGGACTGAGGTCTTCACCTCACTAATGTCAATTAGTCGTTTGGTGTTCAAGTTGACTTTTTCATGAGTCTGAGGTTCAAGATTCCAGATTGCGGGTTGCCTTGGTCAGACCTGATGTTGCAGTGTGAATTGTGAAACTCTTTGGAATTATCGTCAGTGAACAGTATTGGATTTACAGACTATATCTATGTGAATTCCCAGTTGTTGCGTTGAAAGAATGTTTGAACAACTTATGATGAATATGTTGAGGTAATGATATTATTCAAATAATTGAACATTGATATTTTTATTATCATTCATCATACATCAATTCATTTGTAAATATATCACTTTAATAAATGTTTATTGTTATTTAACATTACACACTGAGTTTAGTAATTTAGTACAACTATATGTGTGTGGTGTGCTTGTCAGGCTGAACTTGGACCAAAATATTATAAGTTCAGAAAAAGAAATAACAATAATACACATTGAATTAAAACTATGATAGATACAATAAAACACAAGAACCTGA
>JAZGLO010001746.1:242500-404260 GCA_036873155.1 Biomphalaria sudanica | reverse complement strand
ATTAAAAATACAAATATTTGTACATATTATTAACATGACTAATAAATTCGTATGTGAATAGTGTGCTTTCTTTACTAATATTCGTTCGTTCGGCTACTATGTAAGCATTTGTTCTTACTGTTATTATTATTATAATAGTTAATTTCGACATTCCTTCAGGAATGAAGATGTTCCAGCTTAAACTTCCAGGCCAGGGAAAGGGCAGCGCCCAGGGATCAAGCTTTGGACCATCTTAATGACAGTTTGAAATGCATTCCCCACAACCCAGCATCCATTCTACCTTTGATGTTTTAAGGCGCATTCTGAAAATATGGTGTCAAGATGAAATCTCCAATGAGGAAGACACCCGAAGAGCTGGGTAAAATAAATACATGTCAAGATCTTCTGTCTTGACCGAGAGAGTCAATTTAATCTTATGTGAGTATAAACTGTTCTTATAAATGACGTGTACAATTTCATTATATTTTTGTTGTTGAATCATGTTCCATGGTTGAATACATTATTACGCAATCTTATATGCACCGTGGACTCGAACTAATGCACACTGTAGGCCTACTATCAGCATTTCGAGATATATATAGAGACCTCTAAACTTTCTTTTTATAACATTTAGGAACCTCAAAATGTTCCTTTTGCAAAGTAGTTTCTGATCTCAGATAATTGCTCTTTTAAAAGTTTCTCTTTTTCATTTGCTTAACAATGGCGTCAGACCCATCTCCATCAAACTAGATTTACAGTAGCGTCTTGAAAACAAAATGCTGACTAAAGATTTAAACCAGTCTTTTATCTAAACCTGACAGAAGTAAAACATTGAAAATGTCAGGACCGTACATCTGTAACACTTCCTTTTCTCAGAGTAGCCAAAAATAGCTGTAATGGGAATTTCCTCATTTTGTGCCAATCATTTTGAATGTAGTCATGCACTTACCCTTTAGAAGAGAATCTTGCCAGAACGAACTTGTCCTCTTCACGAAATAAAGTTAGTTATCTTCTTTAAGAAAATGTTTCTTTGAAAAGTTAAAAAGGATTAACCTCGTCAACGTCTGCTTGTTTAAGACTTCGTTTAATCTACTTTTGAATGCCCCGAGAAGACGACAGCCTTTTATTCTTTAGGTCCAGATAGAGTCATTTGTCAATTTGTAAACTTGATCCAATTGAGTTATCGACCCTGGGATGGCTTCGGTGGCTGAGGGTTAAAAAAAAAAGGTCAGTTTGTATCTTTTAAACAGGAAATTGATTTACGGCATATCGCCGTGGGCGAGGGCACAGCTACCGTCTGCTCTTAAGTACTTGGACTCCGAGCATTAAAAGCCGTCTACTGTCTCGCGCGATTTTTTTTATCCAATCACTGCGCAGTAATCTTTTTAGCTGAACTTTCAATACGAACAAAATGGAAACTATCTGTACAGAAGACTTATGAGCGAGAAGCCTTAGAACTAAGATTCAGTGGAAGAGTAGTGAGAGCGTTAGAGAGTGAGGTATTTAAATATGGAAGAATAAAATGCACTGGGGAGGAGAGATTATCATATAATGCAGTGGCGTAGCGACGATGACGCGAAGGGGTTCATTGCACCCTGGCCCAAGACCAATAGTAGCTCACCTCACATGGGGGAAAACGAGTAGGGTTTTAGGAGTTTTTGTGCCATATAGTCTGACCTAATGGTAGTTAAACCAATTGTATATTTATTATACACTGAAATAAGTATCAAATGAGCCCAAAAAAATCGATGCGATCTTATTTATTAATATAATCTTATTTATATAATATTTATTAATAGTCTAGTGATGACTTTGTCTTCGATTCTGAAGATTAAGGATTAGTGCAATGTTTCGTATGACTATGTAAGCCCAGATGTGACCTGCATATTTTCCACACATCTGATGCAGGCAAAGTAATCTTATTATTGGTGAATGAAATCGCTTAAAGTAACTCTTAAATTTTCAGAACAGCGTTTCATTAACTTTTTAAATAAAAATAATAATATTAATAATTACGATAGCGTAAACAATATAAAATTATGATAAAAGTATGTTTTTGTTTAATTACTTTCTTTCTTTAATATTTCATCATGTGTTCACTTATTAAGATACATAAATTAATTTTATGAAATGACCTATAAATTTAAATGCTTTTATTGAGAGTAGTAATCATTGTAACCTAATTAATGCACCTCAAGTTACATGATCCAACAATCACTGGGACTATGTCCCATCATGTTTGGCCGTGACTCTTGTCCAAGCCGTGTGTTTCCCAAACCTCAATGGAACACATTCTGAGTATTTAGCGGAGCACTTTCTTCGGAGAGATTACTTCCCGAGGTGGCCTAAGTCAGAGTGACAGTGACAAGAGACCTAATGTGTCTTCTCATAAGTTTATGTCCAATGTCACTATCCTCTGCCGTTTCATAAGGAGTAAGTATACATTAACATCGGAGAGGCGGTTGACATCTGATATCTTCCAGTCTTCCTGTCACGTGGTAACGTACCTCGTCATGTCACGATGTACTAACGTGAGTCAAAACAAGACATAGCGATGAAGTAGTTGCAAACAGTTTAAAGTCATGCTCTAAAAATAGAAAGCACAATAAAGCAATACACCGCTCTTATTCTCCCTCTTTTTTTTTTTCAACTCACACTCACTCTCTCTCTCTCTCTCTCTCTCTCTCTCACTCTCTCAAACATTCAAACAAGCCAACACACTTCTTTTGCTAAAAAAAGAAAGCGACTCGTCTCTCTTTCTGGCTGCTAATGCCATAAAGATTACTGATAGGAATCGAACCGAGGTCTGGAAGCCTGAGGTTTTAGTCGTCCAATCAACGCCTGCTGTGAGACTTTGGCCCCGGTAAACCTTTTCTGTGTCTCACCCACGGCCGCGCTCAATCCCCTGACCTGATTAGATAGCAGACGTTGACTCTGTGTCTCGCCATTAACCGACGAATGAAAACAAAACAAAAGACAGACCCCAAACTGAGCCTAGACTCACCACTCTATATCTAGAGTTATCACGATCATAGTAAGTTATAGGTTACTTTTTACAACGGTCGAAGTAGGTCAAATTGGTTGAGTAAAGTCATAGACGTTCTATAGCGCTACTACGACCATACTGTCATAATTAGTTAAGCCCTATATTGAGCTACTTCGATCAAAGTGTACCAGAAATCGATTTTAATTTGAGACTCCCATCGAAGAAACAATTTTTTAAAATTTTCTAGTTAATTTTTAACTGTAATTATTTTTTTTTTCTGTGATCTAAAAGGCTAAAAATATATTTGGAGACTGGAGTTAACCGAATGGAAATAGATCTCCCTGTGAGTTCTGCTGAAATTAAACGATAATTATATCAACATATCAGAGAAAAAGATGCAAGAAATTGCTAGAGATTTTCTAAGACTAAGACTGAGACTAAGACTGCTTTATTGATCCTTACGGAAATTTGTTGTGATTACAAGGACTCTTTTGTCATATAAAGACAACACAACAGAAAAATACACATAAATACAACAGGCAACATAAAGAGTTCATTCAGCGACTACACACAGGTATCTTGGTGCATTTCATGTTCCCTGATCAATGAGTGGCGGTGATAGAGTCTGACCGAGTGAGGTACGAACGAGTTTTTGTACCGCTCCGTTCTTGTTTTGATTGACAGCAGTCGATGGAACAGAATAGATCTATATAATAAAAGGAAAGAACTAAGGCCGGAAAGTACCAACATAAAAAGATTCCTATCTGAAGACTGCACAAGACCGTTATCAATACCAAATGTTCAGTGGTTCGTAACGAAAATGCTTTGAAAAATATATCTAGATAGAGAATATAAATAAACCTAGATAAAAACATCGGTCTTATAAAATTTACAGTTAAACTAATTATAGGCCTTACTAGATCTAGATCATAGACTTATATATTATACTAGACTGGCAATCGAAAATAAATTCTTATCCCCGACCGATTCACAGACCTATATATATATATATATATATATATATATATATATATATTATATATATGTACGTAAACTCTTTTTTCAGGCTCTAAGGGGAGTCGCCCCAATCAATCTTTCTGTCTTAGAAAAGTAATGATCTTTAGTTTTCAAAGTTTAGAAATAATGCAAAACAAAGCCTTTTCCTGTTTGTTTCCATTGAGATAATGTTTCAAAAATCCTAGATCGAAATAATTCTTCTTCTTATCTTATATAATACAGACGTTACTTCAAAAAAGAAGATGATTACGTCCTACGCGTCATGCATTTAGTCATGCATATTAACCAATGACTTAAATTCTGCCAAGTCACTGGTTTTTCTGGCTAGCTCAGGCAACCCATTCCATGCTCTAATAGCACTAGGGAAGAAGGAGTATTTGTACAAATTTGTCCTAGCATATGGGACGAGGAATGTGCCTTTATTTTTGTGTCTTTCAGAGTATTTTATTAAATTTTGTTTTTGTATTTGAAGATTATGGTTCAGTGTTTTATGTATAATTGCTACTTTACTTTTGAGTCTTCTGTCCTGAAGGCTTTCTAAATTTAGTGATTTTACTAATGGTGTTACCCTAGTCAAATGTGAATATTCGTTTGTTATGAATCTCACTGCTCTATTTTGTGTTTGTTCCAGTTTCTTAATGTTTTCTTGAGTTGAGGGGTCCCACACGGTGGATGCATATTCTATTATTGGCCTAACCAAGGTTAAATAACATTTTAGTTTTATGTTCTTATTTGATTTATAGAAATTTCTTTTAATAAACCCTAATGCTTTGTTGGATTTTTTTATAGTTTCATCAATATGTGGATTCCATGACAGTTTTTCATTTATTATAACACCTAGGTATTTTGAGTTTTTAGTCTGTGTTACTGGTTTGCCATGAATAAGATAAGTGGAATTAATTTGTTTTAGTTTTTTTGTTACTCTTAACAACTGACATTTTTCTGGGTGGAAAGACATGCTCCAATTTGATTCCCATTTCTGTAATTCATCTAATTCTCTTTGTAAAATATCTGTGTCTTGTTTTGTTTTTATTGTTCTATATATTATGCAATCGTCTGCAAATAATCTGACTTTTGTTCCTGAACTAATGCAATTTGGTAAATCATTTATGTAAATTAAAAATAGTAGTGGACCCAAGACTGTTCCTTGAGGTACACCTGAGTTTACTGTTATTGGTGTTGATTTAGAGCCATTTATTATTACAGTTTGTTCTCTCCCTATCAGAAAATCTTTAATCCACTGATGCAGTGGACCGTTAATGCCGAAATATTTTAATTTTTTAAGCAAACTATGGTGGTGAACTTTGTCAAAAGCCTTGGAAAAGTCTAGTAAGATAGCATCTATTTGTTCACTAATTCATGTTGATTTAAATCATCTTATGTACATTTAAATAGATTGATTACCTAGATCTTTCTAGATAATGTAGGCCTATCTAAAAATTGCAAAATAATAATTATGAGGCGATAGTATTCTTATTTTTGATGTTCAATTACTAGATCTAGGTCTAAACATAGTGTTAGGGTTGAAAACAAAACTTTCCCACTTTTGAACTACTTTACAAAACAACGCCTTGATCCAACTTTCTAAAATATTTTCACATTTTTTGTTGTGTTAAAAAATCTCGGTCTATGATCTAGATGTCTAGATCCAAATCTTCTGTTGTTGAAAATGATTAATCTAAAAAGTTATCCCTTGATCTTTATAGTGCTTTGAATCGCGCCACTTGACCCTTAAAGTACTTCTGCTGATTTACACAATAGTACATACGTAAACACTGGCTTACTTGTCTGTCAAATGGCTGTGTGAAGCGTCTAGTGTGGTAGCTTGACTTGTTGCCACCGCTGGCTAGCATCTGTGAAAGGGGAGCAGTTTTGTAAGTCTCTCTTGCCAGTACATAGCCTCTCCACAGCAAGTCCTATGCAGTACCTCCTCGTGGTGGCAGATGGAAACTGAGGCTGCGAAGCCTCAGGCTAAACTGCAAGGGTCTCGGAGGAGGTTTGGCCCCAAGATGTGAGGCAGGCATGGCCCGTCGGCGTGCGGACACGCCCTGTTGCCCACAAACCAAACCCCTAGCTATAGGTCAATAGCCGCACTGCCTTGTGTGTGTGTCCCTGTAAGGTCTAAGGCTAAGGGAGTAAACCCTAACAGAAAATCCGGTCCTGGAGCCCCGTAGGCGGGGGGACAGTAGTAAGACTACTGCTCTCTGGCAAACTCCTGCAGCCACCTGTCCCCAAATTGTGATGGCTCGCCATCCCTTTGGACCCGGTCAGTATGGAAGAGAGGCGTGTGCTGACGTGTGGGCAGCCCAGCACTCGCAAATTTACCGCCCAGGCTTTCCCCCAGCAATGGAGAGGTCACTCCATCTCTGACAGTAATGTCTTTGGAAAAACACGGAGAGTGGTAGTTACCGGTGATAAGTTCCTAGCTGATTGGCGTAAGCTGGAACGCCAGGGACCACTCTTGACGGTAGGAGGGGCTTTTTAGCCTCACTGGATAGCTACTGCCTGCCTTAAGCCGAGCAGCCCTCGGACAGTAAAGTGCTATCCCGCCACAGCTTGCCGCACCACTGGGTGCTTGGTGCTAAGACAAAATCAAAAAGCAAGCTGCTCACCCGCACCTGCAAATACAATCAAAAGAAAACCATCAACATTAATGCGTTTAGCAAGCTGGAACATACGGACAATGTGTCCTGGCTTCAATACTGACCCTGAACTAGTCACAGACATGCGTCAAACAGCTATCATCGACAGAGAACTCAGCAGACTAAACATTGATGTGGCCTGCCTGCAAGAAACCAGACTGGCAGACAGCGGATCTCTTACAGAAAGCAACTTTACATTCTACTGGCAAGGAAAACCAGAACAAAGCCCTAGAATACATGGCGTCGGCTTCGCAATAAGAAACAGTCTCGTCCCCTGCATCGCGATGTTTCCCATTGGCAATGAAAGAGTATCACACATGAAATTTGCATCACCGCAAGGCAAAGTTAATATAATCTGTGCTTACTCACCAACCCTTGCTGCACCGGAAGAGGACAAAGACAGATTCTATCAAGCTCTAGAAGACGTAATTAAAAGTATTCCAAAATCCGAGCACCTCTATATAAATGGAGACTTTAATGCCCGTGTTGGTGGTGGAAATGATGCATGGCCACAATGCTTGGGACCTCATGGTGTTGGCAAAATCAATGACAATGGCCAAAGGCTACTCGAGTTTTGTAGCTCTCATGAACTGTGTGTAACAAATACATTCTTCTCTGGCAAGGAACGCCATAAAGTCTCTTGGCAGCACCCACGCTCAAAAAGGTGGCACCAGCTTGACCTCTGCATCACCCGAAGGATGGATCTGAAAAGTGTCATCCACACCCGTTCATACCATAGTGCGGACTGCAACTCAGACCATTCACTAGTGCTAAGCAAAATCAAACTACTTCTCAAGAAGGCTTATACTTCCACTCAACCCAGAACTAGGCGAATTAACGTCAACCATGTAGGTGACCCAGAGAAGTGTGCACTCTTTGGCGAGCTCCTGAACAGTTCAATCCCCTCGTTAAGTAATGAAGAAGACATCTCTATCAGATGGGAGAAATTAAGAGATGTAATCTACAGTTCGGCAATCACCGCCCTTGGGCCTCAAAAACACAAAAATGTAGACTGGTTTGAGGCGAATCTAGCACAAATGGAACCTTGCATCGAGAAAAAGCGATCTGCACAACTCGCTCTCAAGACAAAGCCAAGTACAAGATCTTTGGAGGCCTTCAAAAGTGCTAATAAAGAGGCGAAACAAATGGCTAGAAAATGTGCTAACAACTTTTGGAGGGATACCTGCAACAGAATCCAAGACAGTCTCCACTCAGGAAATAGCAAAGCTCTATTTGATGGCATTAAAGCGGCCCTGGGTCCAACAGTGTCTAAGCCCCTTCTATCCAAATCAGGAGAAAAAATTACAGATCAAACCAAGCAGCTAGAACGTTGGACAGAACACTACCTCGAAGTCTATGCCACACAGAACACAGTAGACGATGTCGCCCTGGCTTCTCTACCAGATCTTCCAGTACTGGAATGCCTAGATGATCTTCCGAGCCTCAGTGACCTTAAAAAAGCAATTAACTGCATAAAAAATAGAAAATCTCCTGGGAGTGATGGTATCCCAGTGGAAGTAGTGAAAGTCAACGAATCACTCCTGCTCCCTGAACTCTATATTCTCCTCTGCCGCTGTTGGGAAACAGGTCATGTCCCACAGGACATGCGTGACGCAACTATAGTCACAATATACAAGAACAAAGGGGATCGGAGTGACTGCAACAATTACAGGGGTATCTCTCTCCTCAGTATAGTGGGCAAGATCTTTGCTAGAGTGGCACTATCCAGGCTGCAAGTGATAGCTTCTAGAGTCTACCCAGAGTCTCAGTGTGGATTCAGGAGTGGTAGATCCACTGTAGACATGATATCTTCTCTACGACTACTGCAGGAGAAGCTCAGAGAGAGAGACAGACCCCTTTACATCGTTTTTGTTGATCTGACTAAAGCTTTTGACATGGTCAGCAGAAGTGGCCTTTTCAAACTCCTGAGGAAAATAGGTTGCCCTCCCAAACTACTGCAGTTCATTGAGTGTTTTCACGAGGAAACTAAATGCACTGTCAAATTCAATGGAGCCCAATCAGCACCTTTTGAGGTTTGCAGTGGTGTCAAGCAGGGATGTGTGCTCGCACCTACTCTGTTTGGCATATTCTTCTCCTGTCTACTGCATTATGCGTACAACGACATAAACGAAGGTGTGTTTCTCCATACAAGATCCTCTGGAAAACTATTTAATGTTTCAAGGCTGCGGGCAAAAACCAAGGTTAGGAAGCTACTCGTCAGGGAACTCCTGTATGCTGATGATGCAGCTATTGTGGCTGATTCTGATATTCAGCTACAGTGCCTGGTTGACAAATTATCTGCTGGTTGCCAGAAGTTCGGCTTAAACATCAGTCAAAGCAAGACTAAGATACTTGTCCAAAACACAAACACTGCACCTCAAGTAAGCATTAATGGCCAACCACTAGAAATTGTTGATCACTTTTGTTACCTTGGCTCCATCATATCCAACAACACTCTACTGGATAAAGACATAAACAACAGGATAGCCAAGGCAATGGCCACCATGTCACGGCTGCAGAAAAGAGTCTGGGACAACATATTGCTGACTAACAGTACTAAAGCCCTAGTCTACCGGACCTGTGTGTTGAGCACCTTGCTGTATGGAAGTGAAACATGGTCAACCTACTCATGGCAGAAAAAAAGCTGAATGTTTTCCACCTCCGATGCCTAAGGCGGATCTTTAAAATAAGGTGGCAAGATAAGATAACCAATGAGGAAGTGCTACAAAGAGTAGGGTGCCAGGACATCCGCTCTGTTATCAGCAGCAGACGCCTTGGCTGGCTTGGCCACGTTCGTAGAATGCCAGAAGGTCGACTTCCACAGGACATCCTGTATGGCGATCTGATAGAAGGCAGGAGAGCCGCTGGTCGCCCACTTTTACGTTATACGGATGTATGCAAACGCGACATGAAGCTCTTCAAAATCGACACTGGCAACTGGGAAGAGGTGGCACTGGACAGATCCTCATGGAGAGAGAGCATAAAGGAAGGGTCAAAGATTGCAGATGCCATACACAACAGAAGCAGAAAGAAGGGTGAAAATGCAACGGCGCCTGGTGATTATATATGCCCAACCTGCGATCGCAGCTGTGTATCAAGGATTGGCCTCTTTAGTCACACAAGAAGTTGCAAAGGGAAAAGATCGTCTCTCGAGACGTAAAATGCCACAGACTTGAAAATTTAAAATACGAAACTATTTATTAAATGTTGTTTAAAAATTAAAATTTTATTTTGTATAACGATTAATGACCTTCTGGTTCTAACCAATGTAAAAAAACAAATGCAAGCCAAAACTTCACGGCCTTATCATCAGATCCATAGGGCGTGGTAAGATCTTTCTACAGGGAACAGTACCAAGGAAAAGAATAGAGTTAGACAAAAGAAAAGATGAGAAGCCCTGTTAATAAAAACGACTCTAATTGTGGCAAAAAAGAGAAATGGACAGAGGTGATCAACAGATCATGTGTGGTAACTCAACGGTCCAAAAAGGTAAAACAATATGAGCTTTTAAAATTTTTAAATGAAGAAAATGCAAGCCCGCATTCTTCTCTGATTTACAGTTAACATGTATAAATAGTTGGCATGTAAAAATAGTTAACAAGTACAAATAGTGATACAGACGTGAGTACAATGCACATAACATATTTAGGTTAGTGCTAAGACTAGCAGTACATTGTGTGCAGTGACCAGATTCTATCACAACCATTAAAACATCCTCCAGCCATGTTTAACGTAACAGAACTCCACAGCTGGGTGGAGTGTAACTGTCAACCATGTGTTTTCACACATGTACAAATGTCAAGTCGATAGTGTCATAGCAGCCATAGCTGTGATTGTTGTTGTTTGTTTGACGTGCACACGTTTGGACGTTGTCAGCGTTAAACTGACAAGTGAATCGATACATCGCACGAAATGTTTGTATAGAAACTTTGCTTTAGGTACGCAAATAATAATAATAATAGAGTAAATAAAATTCTCAACACAAGAGTATTATGTAATAACCCCATCACTGCAATAAATAGCTGGGCTATCCCAGTGCTCCACTGCGAGTATGTTCACATCAAATAGACAGACGCCGAACTACATGACATTGACAGACTCCCGAGGAAATTACTAACCAAATTTCGATGTTTACACCCCAAGTCCTCCAGCATAAGGCCATACCTGCCCCGGAAGTATGGGGGTCGTGGATTGCAGAACATCTTCAAACTATGTAAGACGTAAGTTTCAAAAATACGATCACAACTGCACGCCTCCAGCAATGAACTAGTTTCCTTCCTACGCAAATACGACCATGATGCGACCCCCTTGAACCTACACAATGTTGATGTTAATCTCGGTTTGGACGACGTAGGGCATGAGATTCGCCAATGGGAAGAAAAACACTCCACGGAAAATTCCCGGCTTTATTAGATGGGGACAACATCGACAAGGCTGCTTCCTTAGCATGGCTCAAAGCAGGTCATCTCTACCCTGAAACTGAAGGTCTTGTTACAGCAATACAGGACGGAGTAATTAGGTGCAGACCTACCAGAAAATTCCTCAGTGGAACCTGATAAAGGGACTACAATGAATTTTATTTCTCTTCAGCGAAACTCGACCCTGGCAGCACCAGAGAATGAATGCTCGTTCGTTTCTAATAATAATTATTATAATAATACGTAATGAAAGGAATGAATTGATTCGCACTCTGGAAACATTTTTATTTCCTAGAGCTCTAGAATATAGTTAATTAAATGCTTCGTTTATCCGTACTTCCGTATTCCGTACATAGGTTACACCGAAAAGATTACTTCTGATTGATTTGCCTCAATGCATGAAACTGTTCAATACATCCAGAAGAAAGTTCAAATACAGAGACTAATGACCAACAAATATGTACTATAGTGTATAATATATTGTATATCAATATTATTAAATTATAAGGAGAATTGACTATAATTTTGTTTTAGAGAATTATTTTGATAACTGATAATTTTGATAAAATGATTGGTATGCATCAATTTTGTAAGTAGCAATCAAAAGGTGACCTGGTCCACTGCCGCCTTTTTTTTCTCTTTGATCCGACTCAAGTTAGGTGGAAAAAGTTGGTATATTTTTTTTGTATTTTGGGTTTTTGGCACATTGGCACAATTTAGGCCATGTCGTGCCCGTAATCCCTCAAGGGGTTATTTTCCCTTCATACCACAAGCGCTACATTGTATACAGTTAAGTCATTACAACAAGGTCAATTTACAATTCGTATAGTAAAGATAGTAAAAAAATATTAATTTATAAAAATCTGTTGTAACTATTATATGTTCACAATTTCTTTGCCCTATCACAAATCCAACCTCCGCAGACAACCCCACCTCCCAGACAAAGCCCAGTACCTTAGCAGGGTCGACATGATCAAATAGTGTTTTGAAGTTGTGTGCTGGAAAAAGTTGGACAGCATGCATTAACCTCATCACTCTTTCACCACCGAATATTTTGAACTTAACTCCCTTTTAGAGGAAAAAATCTCAAACATGACATAAAAAGAGGATATACTATTTATTTACAATGTACCCCAACAGCGCAACGCCCCTGTCCGTTCACATAATGTACCCCAAGAGTGCATCGCCCTTGTCTATTTATACAATGTACCCAAACAGTGCAGCGCCCTTACCTATTCACACAATATACCTTAATTCAATGCACAACAAACTTTTAAAAAAAAAATCTTTTTCTCTCTCCTCCAGGTATCGATCTCTGGCATAAACAAACAAAACCTGTCTATTTTTTGACGTTTTCAAGATCAGAAAATGTTTGAGACAAGTCACAATGGGTTAGATCCGGGCATGTGCGCACTAAGTTTTTTTGTTTTTTTTAGCTCTGATTCCACACTGTACAAACAACAACACCCATCTAAAGGAAAAAGAATATTGCACCAATGCAGCGCCCTAAGCATGATGCCACCCACAAGTGTTTTTTGAAATGCTATTTTCTAACCAGTTGTTGTATTCACACTTCATTAGCATTGTGGCTGTTCGGTCAGTGGGTGTTAGGTCAGTGGGTGTGAGGTCAGTGGCTGTTAGGTCAGTGGCTGTTAGGTCAGTGGGTGTGAGATCAGTGGCTGTTAGGTCAGTGGGTGTTAGGTCAGTGGATGTGAGGTCAGTGGCTGTTAGGTCAGTGGGTGTAGGCTGTAGTTGTCACGTGTTTACATCCTGGTGTCACAGCTCAGCAATACCTCCATCAACAAGAAGTCACAGTTTTAAAGACTATGAACGATTTTATTTTGTGTGGAAACCTTCAAGCACTAGATTATATTACTAGGAAGAGAGAGAGAGAAAAATACTTTATGTTGAAAGTGTACATGAACGTAGATCACACGTTCTGTTTTAACTCTATGACATGAACATGGCCAGGCTAGTTTAATTTTTTGTTTAAAAAAAAAAAGGTTTTTTTTTCCCACTGAGAACACCATCGTCTCTTTATAAATGTAATTTTCTGTGACAGACATATCTAACAGACATAACTAACAGACATAACTAACAGACATATCTAACAAACATATCTAACTGAAATTACTAACTTACATAACTAACAGACATAACTAAAAGACATAACTAACAGACATATCTAACAGTTTGTCTGGTAAAAAGTTTGTACACGCATAAATTTTGCGAAATTATTTCTTTCACATGACAACACAAGAATGAATTTTAAAAATTAACCAATTAACTATTGTTATCTCAAAAAAGGGAAAGAATTTGTATTTGACTGAGGTGGAGGTTTAAGCTGAATTAGTTCCCTTTATATGTCGTCTTCTGAGTCTTAGTGAACTCAACATGAAAAATAGGACGAGACTATAGAAACAATAGATAACTATACAGTCTTCCATATTCATAGGCTCTCTACTAGCAGAGTGGTTAACGTGTTGGCTTGAGAAGCCTGAGATGGCTAGAGTCATGACTTCGAAAACAGGTCATTCCCCATTTTTTATTTTTTATATATGCTTTTTTTTTATTGTCAGTCTAGATCTATTACAAATTTAATTACTTGACTGATCGAAACTAATTGATACAGCTATGCTTAATATAAGATTTATATATTTTGTTTTTCTTCAGCCTTTTATAAACATGTGTGGGCGAGTAGACAAATTCGCGTGTGGGAATGTATGCTGCTGTTAGTTAATAAATTCAGGACATTATGTATGACTCTGAATGTCCTCGACAGTGCTAATACTTGGCTGAATCTCTTTCAAGCAGAGAAAACAGTTAGTTACTTCTCAGTTTTCTGCACTGGCCGTTTTCAAGTGACGCTTGCTTCAAAAAGCTCAGACGTTCGACCTAATGTTTAGATTAGATAGGTTATAGTGGACGGGAAAATATATATATATATACAAGGGACGATCCGCCCAAGCTAGTGGGACAAAAGATGATAGTATGTATGTGCATACGCTATGAATCACAGGTTTTCATGAAACAAAACTACACTGCTTCGGAAGACAACAAGAGTATCTAATATCTAGCGTAAAAATTAAACTAAGTTTGTGTGTTTGTGCTGTGTATGTGTGTGAGTTACTAAAGACAATGCTTGATTATCTGCTGTCATAGTAGTGAGCCCTGTGACTATACAGTGGTAGAATAATTCATTAATTCAAATCTTGTTTTTAAAATGTATGTAGAAACAAAACAAAACAAAAACATTTGCATATTTAAGTTTAGAAACTTTCTCTTTC
This sequence comes from Biomphalaria sudanica, assembly GCA_036873155.1. NCBI lineage: Eukaryota > Metazoa > Mollusca > Gastropoda > Planorbidae > Biomphalaria > Biomphalaria sudanica. The sequence continues at coordinate 389,931 of JAZGLO010001746.1, read as the reverse complement.
AGAACACCAAAAGTTTCCGTCTGACCAATTAAAGTCACACTCCAGGTCTAAAATACGAATATATAATACAAACGTTAAGTCTATGCGGTTCAGAGACGTGGGGAGTCACTAAAAGAAATATGGAAAAGCTCCAGACCTTTGTTAACGGGTGCCTACGCGGATATTAGAAATTAGATGGCCAGAAAAGATAAAAATTCTGACAATTTGTGGGAGAGAACTAGACAAAAGCACATAACTCTAGACATCAAAAGCGAAAGTGGAGCTGGATAGGACACACCCTCCGAAAACCAGCTACCAATGTTGCAAGGCAGGCACTTGATTGGAATCCGCAAGAAAGGAGGAAAGTGGTCAGACCCAAGCCAACCTGGAAGAGGTCAGTCATCAGTGACGCTATGGATACTGGAATGACATGGGAGCAGATACAGAAAGCTGCTCAGAACCAAGTTCGGTGGAGAGGTGTGGCTGCGGCCCTCTGCTCCCCTGGGAGTGCACAGGATTATGTCAGTCCGGGCTAAGGATATAATAACGTTTGCAATAGCCTAGTGTTTGAGATCTTAAGATGACGGACCGACGGTCAGGTGTACAGCGCAAAACCAGTGCCAGCCTTTCCCTACTTGCCACACAAAAAACATGAGTTAAATATGTTACATATGTCTGTTAGTTATGTCTTTTAGTTATGTCTTTTAGTTATGTCTGTTACATATGTCTGTTAGTTATGTCTTTTAGTTATGTCTGTTACATATGTCTATTAGTTATGTCTTTTAGTTATGTCTGTTAGTTATGTCTGTAGTTATGTCTTTTAGTTATGTCTTTTAGTTATGTCTGTTACATATGCCTGTTAGTTATGTCTTTTAGTTATGTCTGTTACATATGTCTGTTAGTTATGTCTTTTAGTTATGTCTGTTAGTTATGTCTGTAGTTATGTCTTTTAGTTATGTCTTTTAGTTAGGTCTTTTAGTTATGTCTGTTACATATGTCTGTTAGTTATGTCTTTTAGTTATGTCTTTTAGTTATGTCTGTAGTTATGTCTTTTAGTCATGTCTGTTAGTTATGTCTTTTAGTTATGCCTTTTAGTTATGTCTGTAGTTATGTCTGTAGTTATGTTTTTTAGTTATGTCTGTAGTTATGTCAGTTATGTCTTTTAGTTATGTCTGTTAGATATGTCTGTTAGTTATGTCGTTTAGTTATGTCTGTTAGTTATGTCAGTTAGTTATGTCTGTAGTTATGTCTGTTAGATATGTCTGTTAGATATGTCTGTTAGATATGTTGTGTCAGATATGTCTGTTAGTTATGTCTGTTAGTTATGTCTGTTAGATATGTCTGTTAGTTATGTCTGTTAGTTATGTCAGTAAGTTATGTCTGTTAGTTATGTCTGTAAGTTATGTCTGTTAGTTATGTCTGTTAGATATGTCTGTTAGATATGTATGTTAGTTATGTCTGTTAGTTATGTCTGTTAGTTATGTCTCTTAGATATGTCTGTCAGATATGTCTTTTATATATGTCTGTTAGTTATGTCTTTTAGTTATGTCTGTTAGTTATGTCTGTTAGATATGTCTGTCAGATATGTCTTTTAGTTATGTCTGTTAGTTATTTCTGTAAGTTATGTCTGTTAGTTATGTCTGTTAGATATGTCTGTCAGATATGTCTTTTAGTTATGTCTGTTAGTTATGTCTGTAACTTATGTCTGTTAGTTATGTCTGTTAGATATGTCTGTTAGTTGTCTTTTAGTTATGACTGTTAGATATGTTTGTTAGATATGTCTTTTAGTTATGTCTGTAAGTTATGTCAGTTAGTTATGTCTGTTAGATATGTTTGTTTAGATATGTCTGTTAGTTATGTCTGTTAGATATGTCTGTCAGATATGTATTTTAGTTATGTTTGTAGTTATGTCAGTTACTTATGTCTGTTAGATGTCTGTCAGATATGTCTTTTAGTTATGTTTGTTAGTTATGTCTGTTAGATATGTTTGTTAGATATGTCTTTTGGTTATGTCTGTTAGTTATGTCTGTAAGTTTTGTCTGTTAGTTATGTCTGTTAGATATGTTTGTTAGATATGTCTGTTAGTTATGTCTTTTAGTTATGTCTGTTAGTTATGTCTGTTAGTTATGTCTGTTAGTTATGTCTGTTAGTTATGTCTGTTAGATATGTCTGTCAGATATGTATTTTAGTTATGTCTGTTAGTTATGACTGTTAGTTATGTCTGTTAGATATGTCTGTTATATAGTTCTGTTAGTTATGTCTGTTAGTTATGTCTGTTAGTTATGTCTGTTAGTTATGTCTGTTAGATATGTCTGTCAGATATGTCTTTTAGTTATGTCTGTAAGTTATGTCAGTTAGTTATGTCTGTTAGTAATGTTTGTTAGATATGTCTGTTAGTTATGTCTGTTAGATATATCTGTCAGATATGTCTTTAGTTATGTCTGTAGTTATGTCTGTTAGATATGTCTGTTAGATATGTCTTTTAGTTATGTTTGTTAGTTATGTCTGTAAGTTATGTCTGTTAGTTATGTCAGTTAGTTATATAAACTTTGGCAAAAAAGGATTATGCAATGGTGAAACTACGCCGCCGATGGCTTTTACTGGACTATATTGTAAAGCTGATAACACTGAAACTCCTAGTTCACATATACAGAATAAAGCTTTCACTTTCACGAGCCTAGCGAGAGTATATAAGAAGTCAGTCCAATGCACTGAATGAGCTTGTTCATGTTGCGTATTGTATTTGTGTATGGTGTACTGACTCTGTATGCTTTGCTCCAGAGAATTTTTATACTATCACCTTAAGTAACAGTAGGTAGGGGTTCAGTCAACAATATTTCTTTCGACATATTAAAGTCAATTTGGAAATTATATTAAAAAACATTGTGGGCAAAGCTATAGTGTAGTTATTAGCTTTGTTTTATATTTAGTTTTTTTAAATAAAAAAAAGGCACGGTCGTTACACCACATTCCATTCTCCGTTGAAATGCATCAAGCGAGTTCTTTCCCACAAACAAGCCGCCCCGTTTGGGCCATCGTATGTCACAAGATGGCGCCACGTTAGGCAACTAATAAAAGAAAGATAATAAAAAAAAAGATGACTTTGTTTCGATTGTTTCCCTTTGTATGCTGTAAAGTTAGCTAACATTTAGAATGTCAATAACAGATAATAAAAGAGATAAGATACAATCAAAATATGAGATTTTTTTCTAAATAAATATTTGAAATTCAGCTTTTGAGAATATAATACTAGTTTGATTCGTCAGACTTACGTATTTTAATTTAAATCCAAAAATTATATTTTATAGTCTGCATATTACATTTTGTATTGATCATTTTAATAAATAATAGCTAAATGTATTAATATATTCAATTATTTGCTTGAATGAAATTAATTACTACATCATAAACATATGCCTCAAGTTATAGCATAAGCTATATGCACGAAGTCCTTCACAACTCATATAATTATTATCTTGAACAGTGTAGCAATGTGTTAGGATCATTGAAATCAAAATGCAATAGAATCTAAAAAAGAAGGCGCAGAAAATGAGTAAGATGAAAAGCAACTATTGCTAGAATTCTTTGCAAAAAATGTAGTACAATTCTGAATGTTTTCTCGCAAGTGCAGGAGATTCACCAACGTTATGATGAGAGCATTGATGAATGAACAGGCTCAACGCCATAAAACGACAAAGATTTATACTTAGGTCGAAATACATAGAGGCTTTGCTAAAATATGAAATAATCTGGACAACATTAGTTTTACTGAACGTAAGGATATTAACTTACCGTCAAACATGTGGACCTAATGTTCTGGTCTGTGTGCGTAGACAGCTCTAAGATGCAGACAGTCAAACTAGGCTTCCACGTCATTGAGAAAGCAGTATTTGACCTTGGGAGTAAAGTGAAATTCCCCTTGCAGGTGATGTGAAGGTCATCTAATGACTAACAAGCAGCAGACCAACCGCCTTTGTTTTCCCTAACTAAAGTCAGGTAACCGTTACAGTTGGGTGCACTGAGTGGCGCCATAAACATTCCGAAATTCAAAAAGTAATGGACACTTATAGAGTTCTGTATGTCCTTTACTACAAAAATAAAGCAAAACTAGGTCATTCTTTCGAAGGTAGATAACCTTTGGAAATAATGTCTTCAATGTTAAAGTAATTAAAGTTTTACTAAATTTAGAATCTTGAAAGTCAATATAGTGTAAAGACTATACGCGCTCTTTCTTTTGACTAATAATGTTTTAAAACACATAAAAATGTTTTCATTCAGATAATGTTCAACATTTAAAAGCAATAGTTACAAATACTGAATTATAAAATTGTAGATTTATCTTTCAGAATTTTTTTTAAATTTAAAGTAAGTATAAATAACCTTGAATTTCGTTTACCTTGTTTGTCGTGTGGCACTTGAGTAGAGCATTGGCTTTCCATACCAAAAGTCTGTGGCATTTTACGTCTCGAGAGACGATCTTTTCCCTTTGCAACTTCTTGTGTGACTAAAGAGGCCAATCCTTGATACACAGCTGCGATCGCAGGTTGGGCATATATAATCACCAGGCGCCGTTGCATTTTCACGCTTCTTTCTGCTTCTGTTGTGTATGACATCTGCAATCTTTGACCCTTCCTTTATGCTCTCTCTCCATGAGGATCTGTCCAGTGCCACCTCTTCCCAGTTGCCAGTGTCGATTTTGAAGAGATTCATGTCGCGTTTCCATACATCCGTATAACGTAAAAGTGGGCGACCAGTGGCTCTCCTGCCTTCTATTAGATCGCCATACAGGATGTCCTGTGGAAGTCGACCTTCTGGCATTCTACGAACGTGGCCAAGCCAGCCAAGGCGTCTGCTGCTGATAACAGAGCGGATGTCCTGGCACCCTACTCTTTGTAGCACTTCCTCATTGGTTATCTTATCTTGCCACCTTATTTTAAAGATCCGCCTTAGGCATCGGAGGTGGAAAACATTCAGCTTTTTTTCTGCCATGAGTAGGTTGACCATGTTTCACTTCCATACAGCAAGGTGCTCAACACACAGGTCCGGTAGACTAGGGCTTTAGTACTGTTAGTCAGCAATATGTTGTCCCAGACTCTTTTCTGCAGCCGTGACATGGTGGCCATTGCCTTGGCTATCCTGTTGTTTATGTCTTTATCCAGTAGAGTGTTGTTGGATATGATGGAGCCAAGGTAACAAAAGTGATCAACAATTTCTAGTGGTTGGCCATTAATGCTTACTTGAGGTGCAGTGTTTGTGTTTTGGACAAGTATCTTAGTCTTGCTTTGACTGATGTTTAAGCCGAACTTCTGGCAACCAGCAGATAATTTGTCAACCAGGCACTGTAGCTGAATATCAGAATCAGCCACAATAGCTGCATCATCAGCATACAGGAGTTCCCTGACGAGTAGCTTCCTAACCTTGGTTTTTGCCCGCAGCCTTGATACATTAAATAGTTTTCCAGAGGATCTTGTATGGAGAAACACACCTTCGTTTATGTCGTTGTACGCATAATGCAGTAGACAGGAGAAGAATATGCCAAACAGAGTAGGTGCGAGCACACATCCCTGCTTGACACCACTGCAAACCTCAAAAGGTGCTGATTGGGCTCCATTGAATTTGACAGTGCATTTAGTTTCCTCGTGAAAACACTCAATGAACTGCAGTAGTTTGGGAGGGCAACCTATTTTCCTCAGGAGTTTGAAAAGGCCACTTCTGCTGACCATGTCAAAAGCTTTAGTCAGATCAACAAAAACGATGTAAAGGGGTCTGTCTCTCTCTCCGAATTTCTCCTGCAGTAGTCGTAGAGAAGATATGTCTACAGTGGATCTACCACTCCTGAATCCACACTGAGACTCTGGGTAGACTCTAGAAGCTATCACTTGCAGCTTGGATAGTGCCACTCTAGCAAAGATCTTGCCCACTATACTGAGGAGAGAGATACCCCTGTAATTGTTGCAGTCACTCCGATCCCCTTTGTTCTTGTATATTGTGACTATAGTTGCGTCACGCATGTCCTGTGGGACATGACCTGTTTCCCAACAGCGGCAGAGGAGAATATAGAGTTCAGGGAGCAGGAGTGATTCGTTGACTTTTACTACTTCCACTGGGATACCATCACTCCCAGGAGATTTTCTATTTTTTATGCAGTTAATTGCTTTTTTAAGGTCACTGAGGCTCGGAAGATCATCTAGGCATTTCAGTACTGGAAGATCTGGTAGAGAAGCCAGGGCGACATCGTCTACTGTGTTCTGTGTGGCATAGACTTCGAGGTAGTGTTCTGTAAAACGTTCTAGCTGCTTGGTTTGATCTGTAATTTTTTCTCCTGATTTGGATAGAAGGGGGGCAGGCTTAGACACTGTTGGACCCAGGGCCGCTTTAATGCCATCAAATAGAGCTTTGCTATTTCCTGAGTGGAGACTGTCTTGGATTCTGTTGCAGGTATCCCTCCAAAAGTTGTTAGCACATTTTCTAGCCATTTGTTTCGCCTCTTTATTAGCACTTTTGAAGGCCTCCAAAGATCTTGGACTTGGCTTTGTCTTGAGAGCGAGGTGTGCAGATCGCTTTTTCTCGATGCAAGGTTCCATTTGTGCTAGATTCGCCTCAAACCAGTCTACATTTTTGTGTTTTTGAGGCCCAAAGGCGGTGATTGCCGAACTGTAGATTACATCTCTTAATTTCTCCCATCTGATAGAGATGTCTTCTTCATCACTTAACGAGGGGATTGAACTGTTCAGGAGCTCGCCAAAGAGTGCACACTTCTCTGGTTCACCTACATGGTTGACGTTAATTCGCCTAGTTCTGGGTTGAGTGGAAGTATAAGCCTTCTTGAGAAGTAGTTTGATTTTGCTTAGCACTAGTGAATGGTCTGAGTTGCAGTCCGCACTATGGTATGAACGGGTGTGGATGACACTTTTCAGATCCATCCTTCGGGTGATGCAGAGGTCAAGCTGGTGCCACCTTTTTGAGCGTGGGTGCTGCCAAGAGACTTTATGGCGTTCCTTGCCAGAGAAGAATGTATTTGTTACACACAGTTCATGAGAGCTACAGAACTCGAGTAGCCTTTGGCCATTGTCATTGATTTTGCCAACACCATGAGGTCCCAAGCATTGTGGCCATGCATTGTGGCCATGCATCATTTCCATCACCAACACGGGCATTAAAGTCTCCATTTATATAGAGGTGCTCGGATTTTGGAATACTTTTAATTACGTCTTCTAGAGCTTGATAGAATCTGTCTTTGTCCTCTTCCGGTGCAGCAAGGGTTGGTGAGTAAGCACAGATTATATTAACTTTGCCTTGCGGTGATGCAAATTTCATGTGTGCTACTCTTTCATTGCCAATGGGAAACATCGCGATGCAGGGGACGAGACTGTTTCTTATTGCGAAGCCGACGCCATATATTCTAGGGCTTTGTTCTGGTTTTCCTTGCCAGTAGAATGTATAGTTGCTTTCTGTAAGAGATCCGCTGTCTTCCAGTCTGGTTTCTTGCAGGCAGGCCACATCAATGTTTAGTCTGCTGAGTTCTCTGTCGATGATAGCTGTTTGACGCATGTCTGTGACTAGTTCAGGGTCAGTATTGAAGCCAGGACACATTGTCCGTATGTTCCAGCTTGCTAAACGCATTAATGTTGAGGGTTTTCTTTTGATTGTATTTGCAGCTTGCTTTTTGATTTTGTCTTAGCACCAAGCACCCAGTGGTGCGGCAAGCTGTGGCGGGATAGCACTTTACTATCCGAGGGCTGCTCGGCTTAAGGCAGGCAGTAGCTATCCAGTGAGGCTAAAAAGCCCCTCTTACCGTCAAGAGTGGTCCCTGGCGTTCCAGCTTACGCCAATCAGCTAGGAACTTATCACCGGTAACGACCACTCTCCGTGTTTTTCCAAAGACATTACTGTCAGAGATGGAGTGACCTCTCCATTGCTGGGGGAAAGCCTGGGCGGTAAATTTGCGAGTGCTGGGCTGCCCACACGTCAGCACACGCCTCTCTTCCATACTGACCGGGTCCAAAGGGATGGCGAGCCATCACAATTTGGGGACAGGTGGCTGCAGGAGTTTGCCAGAGAGCAGTAGTCTTACCACTGTCCCCCCGCCTACGAGGCTCCAGGACCGGATTTTGTGTTAGGGTTTACTCCCTTAGCCTTAGACCTTACAGGGACACACACACAAGGCAGTGCGGCTATTGACCTATAGCAAGGGGTTTGGTTTGTGGGCAACAGGGCGTGTCCGCAGTGAGTCCGCACGCCGACGGGCCATGCCTGCCTCACATCTTGGGGCCAAACCTCCTCCGAGACCCTTGCAGTTTAGCCTGAGGCTTCGCAGCCTCAGTTTCCATCTGCCACCACGAGGAGGTACTGCATAGGACTTGCTGTGGAGAGGCTATGTACTGGCAAGAGAGACTTACAAAACTGCTCCCCTTTCACAGATGCTAGCCAGCGGTGGCAACAAGTCAAGCTACCACACTAGACGCTTCACAAAGCCATTTGACAGACATACATATTTGGTACTGTCTGTCAAATACCAAAAGTATAGTGTTTAATTCTTTGTGCAGGATTTTTTTCTTACATTAAGTTTTTTAAATTATTATTTTAAATTAATAAATAATTAAATTTGCAATTTCTGTGCTTACTTATTATTATTATTATTATTATTACTATTATTGACTATTTTTACATCATATGGCACACAATTTGTGGGCCGCATTGCGTAGAAATAACCGGGCGAGTTTTGACACCCAGTTCGCCCCTGGACCGCACCCACACCTCTCCACCGAATGCGGTTCTGAGCAGCTTTCTTCATCTGCTCCCATGCCATTCCAGTATCCCCAACTTCATTGATGACTGACCTCTTCCAGGATTGCTTGGGTCTGCACACTTTCCTCTTTCCTTGCGGATTCCAATCCAGTGCCTGTTATTCTGCCACTATCCTAAAGGGTTCTGATGTTCTAAGTCTCTATCCTGGTTGAAGTCTTAGTCGTCAGAAGGTTTGTCGATGCGCTAGCTTCCAGAGGGCTTTCATTAATATACGTCATTGGCTCTTCCATAGAGGAACCTTACGGGCTAAGTTCTAGTTGGTTTGATGTATTTTCAGTTTCCATAGCAATTGTTTAGTGATGTGAGGTTGCTAGCCTTATGATCACCCCTCCTCCTTTACCCGGGCTTTGACCGGCAAGATACGGTGTACCCAGGCGGAGTTGTTTTTTGGTTATATTTCCTTAGACCCACACATTAGGAAAAAAAATGTCAACCTTTACGTATGTTAAATGCTAGTATTCGACTTATGTCTTGGATGAAAGTAGATTCTCTACAAGGCTATTCCGTAAAGTTGTTTCTTGCACATATTAAATGGTTTCTTCAAATAAAGTTTGCAACCAAGTAGCAGCTACCTTCCTAACACACCCCACTTCCCTTTTCCAAGTCATCCAGTTTTCTACCAATCGTATTGCCCTGCTCTGTTTTCTTCCTCTTGGGATTATTTACTTTACGCTGGTGTTTCCTGTGGGTTTGGCTTTGTTGTATCAAATGTAATTATCTCTGTAAACTCAAGGAGAGAGAACCAGTGACAGAATAGGCGTGTGCGTGTGTGTGTGTGTGTGTGAAAGAGTAAGAGAGTGAGAGAGAGTAAGAGAAGGGGAAATGTTCATCTCAGACTAGAACCAAACCGGACACAAATCACATCTCTATTCTCGTGGCCCATTCCTCGTGTATGTGTGTGTGCATCTCACTGTGTTCGGGTGTGTATGTGTGTTTGTCCAGAGTGTCTTTTCTACACTTCGTTCGCCTTAAGTAGTAGCCTCCCCTTGGGTCTGGGCAACTACCAATACCACTTTCCTTTAGTATGCAAACAAGAGTATTGATTAGATCATACCCCCACCGCAAAAAAAAAAACAACAACAACAAAAAAACAACCCAATTGACATCTGAGTCTTATCAACCAGATCTATCATCAACCGCCCTGCTTCCTAACGGCATGACCTTCTGCTGGTCTATCCAACGCGCTCACAAAAATCTGGCACCAATGTCTAGATCTTTCGGCATCATCCAAGCACTTCTTTTCCTATCAGCCTTCAATGACTTTTTTTTATATTTTTATTTGTAGAATATCAACTCGGTCTCATCCAATCGTTACACAATAAACCGAACACGTGATGATGCGGAAAAGGCGTATGTGATAGAAGTCTGCGGCTCCAACAAAGATTCGAATGTTATTGATCATGTGATTTGTATGCCTTCAATTTCGGTGCTCTTATTGTATCTTCCAGATGTGGTTTCACGGTCTTTGGGTTGTAGCTTCAGACAGCTAGGACAACTAAATCGTTGTAGGTATATTATATTCTAAATAGTGAACTTAAATAAACCATCAGCAAACTTCTTTTTAAATAAAAATTTAAAGTAACCTTTTATTGACGATATTGACAACTTTTAATGTAAGTAAATAATGTCATCTTGAAAAATTAAAAAAAAGGATTTTAAAATAAAAAAAACAACAACAACAACTACACATTCTTATGTCTCTCAGTCCCTGAGATCAACTCTTAACTTCAACTGGCTTTCGTCAACCTTTAACACCTACTCATACGCTCTCTTCTGCGAAGATCTTACCCATGATAGCATCCGAATCTTTTCGGCCAATCCAAACACGAAGAAAAATTGCAAACAACAAAAGTTGGTAGCAGAGGTGTAGCTAGATGTCGCGGTGGTTGCGGTGATGACACATAAAAAAAGTGCATATCAAGAGAGCAGTTCCAAGTTAGGCCGTGGGAATTGATAATCTAGTTGTTTGGTTAGTTCAATGTTACCAAGATCAAGATGTCTGTCTGCAGTCCCTCAGTGAACTTCTGTGTATTCTCTTTTTTAGTGGCATGTTTTTGTTGCTGTTTTTTTTAGTTTAAAAAAAGATCCTTGGCATCATAGCGAATGGACAGTACGGATCAATAAAAAAGTCTTAGTCTTACTTATTGTGAAAGTTATTGTGAACATTGCTGTTGAAATTGTTAGGGTGTAGGACGTCACAAAATTGTCTCATCACCAAAATGTCTTCTTAGATTTTTAAAAAGTCCTTTTCAGATCAATGGCTTCCCAAACAAGTAAACAACATGTGAGAGCCAGACCATTCGTTATAGAGGGCCTCAACACTGAACTGCAACATCAGAACCAGTCGGCAGTTTAGATCAATAGCTCGTTGCCACGTTGTACAGACCTGAGCTATTGGTCTAAACTTCCCACAGGTTGTGACGTTGCAAGTCAGTGTTCAGGCCTTCTAAAACGAATGGTCTTGGTGAGAGTGTTTAAGTAGGCCGGGGAGGGAGAAGGTTTTTTTTTCTTAAACTCGGTATAAGTAAAGTATATGGAGTAAACGACCATAAGATTTAGAACATAGTGCACTAGCAAACAGTTAAGTATGTAAGATAGCATTAATCTACAAAAAAACTAGTAGATTAACAAGAGCATTGATTAGTAGAATTGTATTCTATGGACACTATCGGTAGTGCGGTAAACTGCGAATATTACAGTCCAAAAGAATGTAGGTTTTCACGCTGTAGCGAGTCTACATCTAGTCCTATATTAGACACCAAAAAACTTGAATACTTTCACTGAATACATTGAATTGGATGATAAAAAAGAGCTATACAGTCTTTGAATATATTAATACAATATCGATGAAATAGTTATAAATCCTTACCCAGAATACAGAAAGGGACATTAGCAGCTAACTCCACCTTTTTCTTATCTTCCCCTTTTACATTTTCACATTTCTAAATATATGGTCTTGAAGATATTCGAACCTATAAGAAAAAGAGGAAGCAGATCAGTCATTTTTACCTTAGTTGGAAAAGACCACAATTTACCAGACGATAATGTCACTTCCGTTGTCACTAGCAGATAGCTATCTTGACAGGTCACACAAAAATACAAGTCAGCGAGAATATAATGATAGATAAACTAAATCTATGTTTAAAGATAGTTAATCTATATTAAAAGTGCCCAGTTAAATAGAACCGTGTCTTCTTATACAATTCTGATGCTGCTTCTAAAAAAAAAGATTAATAAGCCCTACACGTTTTAAAGTGTTAAAAGCGTTTATGAGACTTCAACCGAGACCAATTGTTATAGAAGACCTAAACGCTGATCTGCGAAGTACTCTTGCGGCCCTAGGAGTCAAAAAGATGAAGTCAATTATTACAAGAAATGAAAGCATTTGCAGTTTGAAATATGTGAGTTTTTTAAAAATAATTACAGCTTCCTGAGAGAGAGAGAGAGAGAGAGAGAGAGAGAGAGAGAGAGAGAGAGAGAGAGAGAGAGAGAGAGAGAGAGAGAGAATGCTTTGATTACAACAGTTTGTAGCTAGAAGGTGGATACTACATATAGCAATAATAGTCTGAAATGCTTTTTAACTGTAAAGATTTTAATTCTACAAACCCTATTTAAAAACAAGAAAGAAAGAAATATACCATCTTAGAGGTAATAAACCTAGATGTAGTGGAAACTACCCAAATGAGACAGCACTGACGACAGGCCTAAGGAGATGAAGAGCTTTCAGCCCAGACCAGACACAAGAAATCTTAGAAAGTTTTGTTAGGACTGAAGTGAAAAAAGACAGTTCTCCCACCTAGCCCTGTCTCTAGTGAGGGGACTTGTGTGTAGCAATTACTTGGAGTGCTTGGTTTTCCTTTCATAAAAACTCCCCTCACACCTTTTTAACCCCCACCCATTTCTCTTTATTGTTTTTACCCCCCCCCTCCACCCCTAGAGATGATGAAATCAAACAAAATGTCTGCCTTTAAAGAGATAAACAAAACAAGAAGCACAAATAGATGATGTAATGCACTTAGTAATGGTCACAACTAGTTTGGGTTAGAGACTAGTAGTCACTTCGACATCTCGTACTTGGCCTGAAAACGCTGAAACTGGGCAGGTATTCTATAAAATGTCTGTATTTCGCACTTTGTCCGTAAAACACACACACACCCAAAGAGAGAGAGAGAGAAGTTTATAGCTTTTTCTTTCAGACCTAACCTTTATAAAAAACGTTTCTACTAGATCGAGAGAGGCGCGTTTGCTGAGCGGTAAAGCGCTTGGCTTCTAAACCGGGTTCGAATCCTAGTGAAGACTGGGATTTTTAATTCAGGGATCTTTGGGCGCCTCTGAGTCCACCCAGCTCTAATGGGTACCTGTAAAGGCGATTGGTCGTTATGCTGGCCACATGACACCCTCGTTAACCGTAGACCACACCATCTACACAACGTCTTATTTTGTTTGAATGAGATCGAGATGTCTAGATCTATCACTGACTCTTTACTACTGTTAGAAATGACAAACCTAACAATGTGATCCCTAGCTTTTGATTCGTGCCACGCCACAATGTGCGTGCGAGAGCAAACTCTGATCATTTTAAGATAAGATTTGGACCAAAATCTCTAACACTATTTTACAAGTTTCCCTGAGAGCATAAACCAAAGAAGAATAATCCTAAATATTGCATGGTTCCTCCCCTGCAGCGCACGTATTGGGAGTGTGGGAATAGTGTTTTATTTAACAATTGCAAGTTTATTTTTGGGTTGAAAAGCGAATGCATTGAATCCTCAACGGCTATTCATATTTTTAACTATAGATTTAGATAGTACATTAAATGAGTGAATAACAATCGTCTAATTGGTCAGACCAAATATTTATAAATCTGAGATCTACGCATACGTTGTTCAATCATTACAGACCTATCTGTTTAACTCTTTCTCTGCGTAATTATATTCCTCGTTCCCATAGTGTTACTCATTTTGCTTATTTGTATTTCACTATCCTGTTAGGGTTAAAGTTCAATAACTCTTTTATTTGTTATCAGAAAATGTTCTATTTGGTATCGATTAGTAGGAGAATGCATGCTCTTTATACACAACACATATTACAGTTGATACATCCAAAACCAATTTAGTTTAATGGGGATCAAATCAAACGTTGGCATCGCCAATTAGATGAGAAAGAGCTAAAAACTTTTAAAAATAGTTTGTCACTTTAGCTCCTTGTGTTTGTGTTTGTAAATGTTATCACAGCGCATTGAGCCTACATTGTGTTTGGTAACAGAGCTCTATAAATTAAATTATTTTTATTAATAATCCTAACTTTGGAGCAAACGTTGATGCAGCAGGTCGGTAGCAATGAAAAGAGGAGAAATATATTTGAACCCACCATTTACGCCACTGTTTCATTGATAACATTGAAAGGTTCAATTCACTCGTACTGTTTCGTCATTGAAATCTATACATATCATTTCTATTAATACAAGCGTAGATGTCAACAGTAGCTGGAAGACTGAACATGCTCAGATTATTGCTTATAGTAGGAACTTACAGCATTACGTGTGTGTGTGTGCACGCGTGCGTGTGTGCGTGTGTGTGTGTGTGTGTGTTGTGTACACTGTTATTAATCAATTTCCTTATATTTTGTATTAAACCATTAGCGATAGACAACAATTCAATTTCGAAATGAAGTTATCGCACTTGGTCAAATGTATTATTAGATTGTTTTGAATGACCACTATTGAATGAATTTATTCTGTGAAGACCCAATCTCAAGAAGTAATTGCAAAAGAAATATAGAAGATGGATATTTGTGCTATAAATAGATTTTAGAGTTGGTCATCTAAGATTTGTCAGGAATATAATCATAAAGTGAAAGTCCAAAGTCCGATACGACTACTCAATGTCAACCTGTATTTATTTATCAATGTCTCGCCGAATCCTGTGTCTTCGAGTGTCCGAGTTCCTCGCCTCTTTCTCCACAATGATTTCTCCATCGATATCCTGTGATAAGTCACAGACATAATCTCTTCTCCCGAGTCTGTGTGTCTCTGCGTGTGCGTGTGTGTGTCTCTGTCTGTCTGTGTGTGTTTGAATACGGTTTTGACAAGGTGGTTGTAATCTTCTTCGATTCAGCTCCACCTTTTCTTTGGTTGTCCACGATTTAGTTCTGTTTTCTTGTTGTCTTCCTGCTCTGTAAGACCTTTGCACAGGTCGCCAAATGACAGCGACAGAAATCCGATTTACAGACACGAATCGCTGGAACTGCGAAGTGCTGATACGATACTTGAACGTGGCAGTTGTCTTGCGGCCCAGGTCCAGTCAGAGACGTACTAACGTAACAACGGATCACTCAGTAACCAGCCTCTCCACTGACCCGGATTTTCGAAGTTTCAGGGGCGGGAAAGCGGATGTACTTTTGTTAAGAAATTTACATTTTTTACCATTACCTATCCTTTAGTCTGTTGGACCGTTGGGGCACCATGCAAGATTTGTCGACCGTCTTCCTCCATTCCACTCTGTCTTTTGCCTTTAGAACTTACGTTGTGTATAACAACAGATGTTGATATTTTAAATCGAAATGCCTTAAGTCTAGAAATATTTTTTTTGTTGTAATGCTCTTTCTCCCCAATCTGCTGCACACGCACCGACATATATAGAGTTACAATTACAAATTATCCTAATAATTACTTTTTATTTTATTATATATATATATATATATATATATATATATATATATATATATATATATATATATATATATATAATGGTCTGTTGTAGCCACTGCGCAGTGAAAATGCTTTATAGAGTTTGAAAAGCATTGACTAAGGCAGGATAAAGTTAGGCAAGCATTGATCTAGGCATACATAGGGTTTGAAAAGCATTGACTTGGGCAGGATGAAGTTAGGCAAGCATTGATCTAGGCATACATAGGGTTTGAAAAGCATTGACTTGGGCAGGATAAAGTTAGGCAAGCATTGATCTAGGCATACATAGGGTTTGAAAAGCATTGACTTGGGCAGGATAAAGTTAGGCAAGCATTGATCTAGGCATACATAGAGTTTGAAAAGCATTGACTTAGGCAGGATAAAGTTAGGCAAGCATTGATCTAGGCATACATAGAGTTTGAAAAGCATTGACTTGGGCAGGATAAAGTTAGGCAAGCATTGATCTAGGCATACATAGAGTTTGAAAAGCATTGACTTGGGCAGGATAAAGTTAGGCAAGCATTGATCTAGGCATACATAGAGTTTGAAAAGCATTGACTTGGGCAGGATAAAGTTAGGCAAGCATTGATCTAGGCATACATAGGGTTTGAAAAGCATTGACTTGGGCAGGATAAAGTTAGGCAAGCATTGATCTAGGCATACATAGGGTTTGAAAAGCATTGACTTGGGCAGGATAAAGTTAGGCAAGCATTGATCTAGGCATACATAGGGTTTGAAAAGCATTGACTTGGGCAGGATAAAGTTAGGCAAGCATTGATCTAGGCATACATAGGGTTTGAAAAGCATTGACTTAGGCAGGATAAAGTTAGGCAAGCATTGATCTAGGCATACATAGAGTTTGAAAAGCATTGACTTGGGCAGGATAAAGTTAGGCAAGCATTGATCTAGGCATACATAGGGTTTGAAAAGCATTGACTAAGGCAGGATAAAGTTAGGCAAGCATTGATCTAGGCATACATAGGTTTGAAAAGCATTGACTTGGGCAGGATAAAGTTAGGCAAGCATTGATCTAGGCATACATAGGGTTTGAAAAGCATTGACTTGGGCAGGATAAAGTTAGGCAAGCATTGATCTAGGCATACATAGGGTTTGAAAAGCATTGACTTAGGCAGGATAAAGTTAGGCAAGCATTGATCTAGGCATACATAGGGTTTGAAAAGCATTGACTTAGGCAGGATAAAGTTAGGCAAGCATTGATCTAGGCATACATAGGGTTTGAAAAGCATTGACTTGGGCAGGATAAAGTTAGGCAAGCATTGATCTAGGCATACATAGGGTTTGAAAAGCATTGACTTGGGCAGGATAAAGTTAGGCAAGCATTGATCTAGGCATACAAAGGGTTTGAAAAGCATTGACTAAGGCAGGATAAAGTTAGGCAAGCATTGATCTAGGCATACATAGGGTTTGAAAAGCATTGACTTAGGCAGGATAAAGTTAGGCAAGCATTGATCTAGGCATACATAGGGTTTGAAAAGCATTGACTTGGGCAGGATAAAGTTAGGCAAGCATTGATCTAGGCATACATAGAGTTTGAAAAGCATTGACTTGGGCAGGATAAAGTTAGGCAAGCATTGATCTAGGCATACATAGGGTTTGAAAAGCATTGACTAAGGCAGGATAAAGTTAGGCAAGCATTGATCTAGGCATACATAGGGTTTAAAAAGCGTTGACTTGGGCAGGATAAAGCTAGCAAAGCTTGTATCTATGCAAGCATGGAGTTGTGTAGGCTAGAGGCAAGTAATATTTAGAAGTGTTTGTTTTGCTGACCCCATCTTTGGATCTAATCTTCTTCTATGGCCATGCACTTACTCACACTAACTTTACCCCCCCCCCTTTTTTTTTTTCTTTCCTATGTTTCTCCATTGTGTGTGTGTGTTTGTGTGTGCGCGCTTATGTGTGTGTGATAGCGCAGATTTCCGACGGTCTTCTTTCCAGTCGAGGCGAGAAATCAAAAACATGTCTCCTGTCGAGTGCATTAACTCTTGAGCTAATAACGCGATACATTATACATGAAGTCGCTGGTATATCATACATTATACATATCCTCAGCGAAAAACAAACTGTCTTCTCAATGTAGTGAGGGGCAGTAACTCCCAGTGCAGATGACCACGTTCTCATCAAGGGCGTACAGGATCCCCCCCCCCCCCACCTCCCTCCAATAAGCAATCTTGTTCGATCGGGGTTTTGATCCTCCCAAACCCCTTCGTCCTATTTCGTCAACATGCCTGTGCGGATGGCGTGAAATAAAAAGGTCGCCAGTCTCTGTTGTGTTCTGGCAAAAGTCCTGTTGAATTTTGTAATGGACACGAGTCACGTAACACTATCAATTTAAAGCAAGATTTTAAAATGATGGATAACGACATCTTGCGGCCCGTGGTGATTCTTCCTAGAGGAAATCATTTTCCTTAGATCTAGGTGTCAGGTTTGATCTGGGATAGGCAGCTTGGTGTTTTAAAATATTATACATGTTTACGCAGAGAAGACTGGTTTCTAAGATGAAATCCGATGTCCTGGCCGTAAGAGTTCCCGCATAACTCAGTCTTAGGTCACCACGAACTCCGTATAATTATTTTGGTCACCACAAAATTTGCATAAAACAACGATAAATCTTCAAAAGTATAGAGATTGGTGATTTATCTGTTCCAGCTAACTCTATTCTATCTTATGCGCGTTGAAAATTAATTTTCATAGAAATATTCTGCATATGTCTAAAGCGGTGTTCTCCTTACAAATAATTGTAAGGATAAGCCTAGTGTCTAATGTGAGGTGTGTGTGTGTGCGTGTGTGTGTGGTATTTTGATTAGTTGAACATTTTGAAATGTGTGCCCTGTTCTTAGTTGAAAGGTTGACATCTGCAGTACATCCCCTGACGGACTGAATGATGAATCCAATTAAAAAATGTTCTCTACTTAAGACAAGTAATTAATGTTTCACTTATAACATTCATGATTGAAGAACAAAGTCCAAAAATAGAACCGTAAAATGTATAACAAACGAATATTCACATTTGACTAGGGCAGTATTTTGATGCAAATTAATGCTATTTATAATAATAGAATATTTATCTACAATTAATCAAGCAATTGTACTTTTCGCACATTAATTCAATAATTCTTCTTTTTTTGGGGGGTGGGTTACCCAGAGTTACGAAAATGATTGAAGGGGTACACATATGTTAAAGTTTGGGAAACACTGGACTAGGATAACACAACGAAACAGCGACTATATTTATAGAGACTGTAGGACAGAAGGCTAAAAAGTAAAGAAGCAGTAATATATTAAACACTAACCCATAATTTACTAATTGAATTTTAGCACAATCTAAAAAATAATAATCAAAGATACAAAATAGAGGCATTTCTTAATCCATATGCTGAGACACATATATATTCGCCCTTTTTCTTCTCAAGTGACACCAGAGCATGGAACGGGTTGCCCGAATCAGTAAAAAAAAAACCCAATGACTTAGCAGAGTTAAGATCACAAATTAAAATGCTAAATCAACACATCGGTACTCATAAGACGTAATTATTTTTTTTAAGGAACGTCTGCAATAATAAGATAAGAAGATAATTAAATATTGAATTTATGAAATATTCTTACAGAGTGTACATAAAAAAAAACTGGTTAATTTTATAAATGATTCATGTTTTGTTAGGTACAATAATTAATTGTTTTAAGTTTTAACTACATCCGAGTATGGGAAGAGGAGAAATAACTTTTACAGTTATCTAGTGGGACAAAACTACAAATTTATCCATATCTGTGAATACTGAAGGATTAATTTCGATTGTTGGTATCAAACAAATTACCATTAATTAATTAATTTTAAAAAAATGTATTCCTGTATTGTCTACGCCAATGAACAAGTGTGCGAAGTTTCAACTTAATCCGAGATCTGATGTTGGAGAAATAACGTGTACAAACTTTGACAAGACAGACAAATAGACGAAAGATTAACAGACAGAGTTGATATAGGCTGAGTAAAAAATGCTATTTTGGAAAAACAAAGAAATGTTTTCTTAAGCCTATTTATCAATAACTCCTTTTTTTTTTCCGTGCAGAGAAGAGATGTGATGTCGCAATATCTCTTACTTATGACATCATTTGAGATGTAGATTTCCAGTGCTAAGTTTTGTTCTCTGCCTTCGGTTGGAAAATTTGCTGTTGACTGGGAAATGTAAGCAGTTTTTGTCATGCCTAGGACAAGAGGTTCCCGCCATCAATCTTATGTCATTTTGTCGGAATTGGTTGGGGGGGGGGGGAGGAGGTCGCTTCGATGTTATATGCAGAGAATAGGGGGAGGGATCATTTGGGATTCGCGTGTGTGTGTGTGAATATGAGAGAGAATTTGGGTTTAAGTGGCTATGCGTGGGCGAATGTGTGTTTGGTCATTTGTCTGGGGCATAGATGATTGTGGATTGGAGCGTGGGGTGGAAGTGGAGCTTGATTGTTAGAATGTCTATGATTGTGTGGACGTTTTTTTTTCTTTTCTTTGTTTATGTTGAAAGGGGTGGGATATTGGGGCTGGGGGGGTTATATCTTTCAGAAAAGGAGGGGGTGTGTGATTATGGAACGGAAGACGGGTACAGGGACGCTACTGTACAAGGGGCCTGTACTCTGATCTTTGTTGAGAAGACAAACGAGAATCGTCTGGGTTGTGCGGACAAAAAAAATCTGTGTATGTGAAAGTGGGAAGAACTGTGAATGTCTTCAAGAAAGAAGTGAAAGAATGAAGTGCGATGAAGATGTGATTGATTGATGCTCGATCTGGATCAATGTTTGTGTCTGTAGACACGTTTAGTTTGTTTCATACAAGGAGACGAGAGGATATATCATTTACCGGTGTTCAGTATCTATCTATCTATCTATCTATCTATCTATCTATCTATCTATCTATCTATCTATCTATCTATCTATCTATCTATCTATCTATCTATCTGTATACCTACCTACCTAACTACCTACCTTCCTACCTAGCTATCTATCTAGCTATCTTATCTTATATTATCTTATCTTACATAATATAGACGTTACTTCAGAAAAGAAGATTACGTCCTACGCGTCATGCATTCAGTCATGCATATTAACCAATTACTTAAATTCTGCCAAGTCACTGGTTTTCCTGGCCAGCTCAGGCAACCCATTCCCAAGATAGAAGATAATGGTTAACAATTTCCAGTGGTTGGCCATTAATGGTCACGTGTGATGCACACATGGCCGGCTTTAGGGCACTGCAACCTATGCGGCCGCAGTGGACCCAACACTTTTATAGGCCTCGCGCTAACACTAGTTGTAAGTTATTAAATTAAACAATTATAACTTATAACAGGGTTTCCGTGTCCTCCTGATTTTTCAGGAGCTCCTGGAAATCTCATGAAATTGCAAAGTATACAAAGAAAAGTCATAAAAATCTGAAATTATTAAATTAACCTGAAAACTCATAATACTCATAAAAATGTCCTGAAAATAGACAAAATTGTCATTTTTAAGTGCCATTAAATATGGGAAATGCTAATTCTAATGGGGTTTAAAAAAAAGGCGAATTTAAATCAAAACAGGAAATTCTAATTGTTAATTTACTGTAATAGTCAGTGGCATGTAAATATAGTTTAGATCTTCTTAACAAAAATCAAAAACAATACTTAAATAAATCTAAAAGGCAGATGTCAATGTTTATCGGCTTTTTGTTGGAGAACTGCCTTCTATTGTATGGCTTCTAATTTAATTTGACGTTATTTGGCACTTAGTAAAGTATGAAGTAACACAATGACGAATTTATTTTTTTTTAAAATTCTTAATTTTCACTTATTATCCTTATCCCTACCCAGACTAGGCCCCGCGCTGTCCCTTTCGCATAGGGCCCGCAATCTGTTGGACCGGCCCTGGATGCAACGCTTGTGTTTTGAATTTTTTGGTGATGCATTAGCAAATATTTAAACCAAACATAAACTTCTGGCATGCTGCTGCTGCTGCTGCATGTATACATAACAACCTTTTCTCGGAATACCTTAGCACTCCGTAATACTATGATACATCCTTGTCGTCTTTGTGTTACGCTCATAGTTGGCACGTAACCTTAGCTCAAAGAAACGAGTAATTTCTATTGCGAATGGTTCAGAAATAATCACATTATACTCTTTCAACGCTCAACAATGTACTTATATACATCCGAGTCACATGATGCGAGTAGCCAATTAGACGTGAGTCTTTGGACAGTGATTTTGTATTCCTCTAGAATAAAAGCCTATATCTATATGTATGATTCACGAGAAACCGATCAGGCCATGTTACGTAAGTGGAGGTTCAAAGCGTCAATAGAAATGCATGCGATACTATCTCAAAAACATGACATATTGGTGATGATAATTGTAATGTGAATTGGAACTCATTTTCTTGTTGTTTTTTTAATTATTTTATAATATGTAAAAAAGATTTTTTTGAATTTTTTTTCCCATTGGACTCGGCACAGTCTTCACTGCCTTAAATCTGAACCTGGCTTTAAACAAGACTACAGACTTCAGTGAATATATAAATCAGACCAGGGTCAACTGTGATTAACTCTCTGATGTGGAACCTTAAACACCTCCGAGTGTCAGAGAGAGAGAGAGAGAGAGAAAGAGAGAGAAAGAGAGAGAGAGAGAAAGATAGAAAGAGAGAGCGAGCGAAAGAGAGAGAGAGAGAGAGAGAGAGAGCCTGTGGATGTGAGCGTAAGATATCGAAGTAAGAGAGCACATACGTTTGTGTATATAAAAGACAAGGAGACACAAATACACAGACAGAGAGACACAAATACACAGACAGAGAGACACAAATACACAGACAGAGAGACACAAATACACAGTCGAAGAGACTCAAATACACAGACAGAGAGACACAAATACAAAGACAGAGAGACACAAATACACAGACAAACACAAATACACAGTCGAGAGACACAAATACACAGACAGAGAGACACAAATACACAGACAGAGAGACACAAATACAGGTCGGAGAAACACAAATACACAGACAGACGCAAATACACAGTCAGAGAGACACAAATACACAGAGACACAAATACACAGTCGGAGAGACACAAATACACAGTCGGAGAGACACAAATACACAGACAGAGAGACACAAATACACAGTCGGAGAAACACAAATACACAGACAGAGAGACACAAATACACAGAGAGAGACACAAATACACAGACAGAGAGACACAAATACACAGACAGAGAGACACAAATACACAGTCGGAGAGACACAAATACAGTCGGAGAGAAACAAATACACAGACAGAGAGACACAAATACACAGACAGAGAGACACAAATACACAAAGAGACACAAATACATAGTCAGAGAGAAACAAATACACAGACAGAGAGACACAAATACACAGTCGGAGAGAAACAAATACACAGGCAGAGAGACACAAATACACAGTCGGAGAGAAACAAATACACAGGCAGAGAGACACAAATACACAGTCGGAGAGAAACAAATACACAGACAGAGAGACACAAATACATAGACAGAGAGACACAAATACACAGACAGAGAGACACCCATACACAGTTAGAGAGGCACAAATACACGGAGAGACACCAATACACAGACAGATAGACAAATACGGAGAGACACCAATACACAGACAGATAGACAAATATGGAGAGACATCAATACACAGACAGATAGACAAATACGGAGAGACATCAATACACAGACAGATAGACAAATACGGAGAGACACCAATACACAGACAGATAGACAAATACGGAGAGACATCAATACACAGACAGATAGACAAATACGGAGAGACACCAATACACAGACAGATAGACAAATATGGAGAGACATCAATACACAGACAGATAGACAAATATGGAGAGACATCAATACACAGACAGATAGACAAATACGGAGAGACATCAATACACAGACAGATAGACAAATACGGAGAGACATCAATACACAGACAGATAGACAAATACGTCGAGACACCAATACACAGACAGATAGACAAATACGGAGAGACATCAATACACAGACAGATAGACAAATACGGAGAGACATCAATACACAGACAGATAGACAAATACGGCGAGACATCAATACACAGACAGATAGACAAATACGGCGAAACACCAATACACAGACAGATAGACAAATACGGAGAGACACCAATACACAGACAGATAGACAAATACGGAGAGACACCAATACACAGACAGATAGACAAATATGGAGAGACACCAATACACAGACGAAGAGACAGACAAAAACAATGAAGTAACAAAAAGAGCATGAACTAATAATGACAGTTTGTATAAAGCACTCCTACATAAACATACACATCTATATGCACATTCACATAAAGCGTATTACTGTGTGTATATATCATTGAAATCACTCAAGGTAGAGTAGTTCTGTGATGTCTCTATTCTTATAGATTTGATTACTTAGTTATGTTCTCATTTTTTTTATATCTTGATATAAATGACACACACACACATACACACACAAAAGAACAAAGAAAATGTTATTATCTAAGCCTAACAATTTCAAAAGCCCCAGAAATAAATTCCCAAATGAAATTATCGAGACCAAAAAAAAAACCCAACTCTTCACAGAATCTCCTTAAATAAGTTTTCACTTTTTTTTTCCTTTCCAGTCTCCGCCCACCTTCTTTCTTCTACATACAATGTTCAGTATTGATGGATTTAAAAACACACAAAACTTTTTCTTTTTGATATCCTCGCTCTAAACCAGTTCACGTTCTCTATTTAGACTTAATACGCTGCCAAGAAGTGAGCTTGTTGGCCTAATATCCCAATCTCCTTTCCTAGATTAGCCAGATGGTCTTCTGGTGATCCAGTGGAATGATCCTTTCACAGCAATTTCTGAAACAATTAGTACTGAATTCACGTTGCTTTAGACATCTCAAATCACTTACAAGAATAGACGCTTAGTTCTAAAGTCAAATGTTGAAATCCAAAACTATTGCGATGTTCCATCAGTTGGAGAGATTCAGTAACGACGGACAATTTTTTTTAAATAGCAAACATTTTGGTGTATCCGGTGTAGAAAATAAAGGAGTGTTGATAAGCTATTTATTTTGAAATATATCGGATCATTTTGTGTGTGTGCACTTTTTAGCTCTTCCGTTTCTAGGCTATAGTACTGTTATGGTAACATGTATATTCCATTTTTTACTCTAGGACTTATTGAAAAACAAATCGGCTTAAGAGAGGTGATACGAAGCTAAACTGCTACACATTGAGATAGTGTTAAAATTATAGCTAAATATTTTTTTTTATCAGGTTGGCAACAGTGAAATTCAAGTAAGCGTCCTTGACAACTGTTTATCGTGAAATTGTGAAGTATTGACATCTACATTTTTGATAGAAATAAAAATATTGAGATTTTGAAATCAATACATACTCAAAAGTTGTAATACCAATAAATTATTACTCAAAGGAAAACAACTGATTAAGCGCTAAACTCTACTACGATTCGTGAGTTTCTCTTAAATCACGTGACTTTCTGAGAATATCAACTTTCATTCTCTTGTAGGTATACAAGAATTGGACAAAACTGATCTATTTTTCAACTAATGAGTCCTATATCACCACCACATTTCTTCAGACTGCTTTCTCTTCTTTTATACTTTCTTACTGAATTCTATTTGTAAACGGGATCATAAATATAAAAGTGTAAATCAAAGAGAAGATAACTGTGATTAACTTTTAGACTTATTTTCTCTTGTACACGCAAGAATATAAATTGTGAATAGGAATTAAGGAACAACTTGATGTAGATTAGAAACAGAAAAAAACATTAATGATTACTAAGAAAGTTTGTGCCTAAACACAAACCATAAGTCGGCCCTCGAAGTGGTCAACTCAAGCAGGGAAAAAAAAGGCAGCTTTCAATATTTTCAGCCTGAATATGTTGAAGCTATGAACTACAAGCTACCAACCACAGTCCTATCTCAGCCAATACAAGAGGATGAGAAGTGTAAGCATTGAAACTGTCACACATAGTATTGTATTGTTGGTCCGACTGACGACATAATACCACAGGGTATGGAGATATATTAGAGCTATTTAAAAGTATTAATATTCGTATGAATTTATTGTACAGATTATTGTGAAGATATGTTTCAAATGAGCCTGGCCTAACTAATGTCATTGAAAGATTAATTGATTTAATTGTTTTGTTAAGGGACAACCTATCGTTCAAGATGTCGAGGAAGTTGCCTTTCCTTAATGTACATATAGAATATACAACTCCACTTCACTTGTATGATATGGGGAATCGCTTATTAACTGTTGCTTAAATCATATTGGACTAATATACACAATAATTAATTTTTTTTCTTTTAAACAAAAAGTAAGCATTTAATTTCAAAGCGTATTTGTATGACAGAAAACTCTTAATTTAAGAAAGGAAAAAAAACAACACTTTTTAAATTAAATTTTTTAAAGATTTTTTTTTCTGAAACTATAAAGAAAATATTGTACTTAAAAATAACCTCCCATATTAATATAGTCTCCCCTGTTTTTTTTTTAAATATTAATTGTAAATAGTCGTAAAAGTGTATTTTTATGGAAAAAAAAAAAGAAACAACTGCTGGTATAATTAATGTTTTAAATTAAACATTTCACTTTTTGAAAAAAAAGTAGCTGTGGCATCTAATAGTATTAGATTTTCAATATCGTTTCTATTTTTTGAGATCTAAAAGGGACAGACGGACGGACTAACAGACAGACCACACAAAACTAATAGCGGCTATTCCCCTTTCAAGGGTGGATAAAAAACGATGTAAATATTGAATTTGTCTTCTCAAAGAAAAAAAATGTGTGAAAAAGAGAAATGTCACGATGACACGTGGCCTTTTCAAGAATAAAATTCATCGTTGGAAGTATATATATATATATATAGTCTAAGGATTAGGACCAGACTGTTCAGTCTCGGACTGATAGCCAAGGGAGAACTTGATTAAATCCTCAGCAAGCTGAATGGCGGCATTCTGCCTTCAACCCTTACACAAGCACAAACACACACACAAATCTTTGAGCTGGTCAGTCGATACCAGCAATCAATTTTTGTAAAAACTATGAACATATTAGACTTATTTCTTCTTGGCTCTCTATCTCTTTCTTTCACTCTCGGGCATAGAACGAAAAAGATTTAGTTTTTTTCCCTTCTTTAAATCTATCTCCTTTTTTTTATCTATTGGTGAACATTTTTTTTTTCTTTTACTCAACTGAGCACCAAACAAGGGCTTTGAATTCCCCCCCCCCTTTCTCCACTAAAGGCTGTTACAAAATATAAAAAAATGGGGGAAAAATGTCTTTCTGTAGCTTCATCTCCTCGGCCTCCCAGGAGACGGTCTTGTGACGAGGCCAAATTAGCTTGCTGGACGTCTGTACAGCATAGGTCAGACCTTGGTCTTCTCCTTGGATTCATCATTCTGGAATGACCTGGGACCATCAACTGACTGACCACTTTACACACCTCTCGTTGACCGATAAACACAGCCTTACTGACCACCGAAAGTCACCAGGACATGGTTATTGACCTACCAATACCATTAACCGACCAGGGGGCACTCTTAGCCGACCAGGAACTTGTTATTACTTGCTACCAAAGTGACATACTTTTGACAGTTATGGACTCTTCGTTTAATGCCAACATTTTTTTCTGATCCGCTTGTACTAACATTTTATTTGTAAGTTTGTAATAAACCTGAAGCTAAAGGTGATGTAACCTTTTAATTCGGAAACTTCAACAAACTAATGCCCGTTGTTTTAAAGACGAGACGGTATTGGTTCGCTCCCTAAGATGTCACTTCTATGCCGGCTTCTAACTTCACTGATTAGATATAGATCAGTTATATAGATAAGCGTTTTAATCAAAGCAAAAGGTGAAGTATTGGTAGTTCAAATTGAATTCTGATGAAAGAAACACAAATATTTAATGAGCCAGCACTGAAATAAACGAAGTGAATTTCACATCGATAGGTCAAAGTTCAGGACGTTGAAGAGACGATAGTGTTAAAGCGATGTTAACATAGCAATGTTATATGAGAAGTATAGTGTTGATAAGACGATGTCGACAAAACAATGTCGAGAATACACTATAGTGACGTTCAAAAACAATGTTGATAAGATGTGTTGATTATACTATGTTGATCAGACAATGTTGATGTGTTGATTATACTATGTTGATCAGACAATGTTGATGTGTTGATTATACTATGTTGATGTGTTGATTATACTATGTTGATCAGACAATGTTGATGTGTTGATTATACTATGTTGATCAGACAATGTTGATGTGTTGATTATACTATGTTGATCAGACAATGTTGATGTGCTGATTATACTATGTTGATCAGACAATGTTGATGTGTTGATTATACTATGTTGATCAGACAATGTTGATGTGTTGATTATACTATGTTGATCAGACAATGTTGATGTGTTGATTATACTATGTTGATGTGTTGATTATACTATGTTGATCAGACAATGTTGATGTGTTGATTATACTATGTTGATCAGACAATGTTGATGTGTTGATTATACTATGTTGATCAGACAATGTTGATGTGTTGATTATACTATGTTCATCAATGTTGATGTATTGATTATACTATGTTGATCAATGTTGATAATTAAATGTTGTTAAGACAATGACATCAACGCTAATAAAAATGAAGCACCATCCAAACGCGAGCGTTTGTTCTGTCTTCTTTAAAGGCCTCGCCATTTTCAATTTAGCCAAGTCGCCTCAGCCTCTTTTCAGACACCCCCCTTCCTCCACCCTCATGGACCAATTTTGTTCCCGGTTGATAGTAAAAGACACGCCATTAACAGAGAGAAACGCAACATTTTTTTCTCAAGGCTGACACATCCATTTTCTTTCCCCACCAGTAGGTGCCAAACTTTTGGCCAAGTCAACAGACAACATGAAATTATAATGGACACATTTTCTTTTAACGCTTTTCTTTGTCGTATGTTCTCTAAGAATTTCTTCGCTTCCACTTTCAAATATATATTTACTTTATAATACACAAGCATACATCTCCGATCATAAAAATAATGGACCCATTTGACATTTTTCTTGAGAACCGCTGTCCTAAAACTCCAATTTCCATTTTGTTTGAATACATTGGCGCCTACGCCTGTCCACTAAGCCCATCCCTAACCGAATGAGATCCCAGGAGATGGTTCGACTGCCGTATATATATATTTTTTGTCTGTCTTATTCCTTAGCAAATAAATATTTGGTCTATCGAAAAGTTCTTTTACATTGTCATTATACTGACGTTTTTTTTTTTGTAGTGGGCAGGGCAAGGTCCATACGTAGCCGGTAAAGCATTTATATTATATACATTGAAGAATTGACATACATAAGTGGTCTCACGCACACTCTTGTACACACAAATACACAAGGACTTTCACAAACACACACACAAATTGCTGATTGTTTACCGGTGGTCTTCAGGAGTTTCCGAAATGATCCCACGTCTCCAGAGACTGTAGCCAGGAGATCATGGCAGCTCTTCGCTGACAAGGCAGCTCCTCCGTAATTTGACATCATCAAGGAAAGCTCTCAGACGGCCAAACAATGGTTCGACATGATATATAGGTTTTTTTTTCTTGTTTAGGTGGGACATAAGGAAGCAATAGGCCAGCTTCCTGGATGACTTCCCCTTCTCCAGCCTTCTACATAGGCATTGATTTTGTGGGCGAAAGGAGAGATTCTGACACGAAGTGGACTTGCTGACCTCACAGTGGACGTATCGAAGATTGGCCAAGTTAATTAAGCACGCTTAACTACTGCTAGAAACAATAAGAAACAAAAATTAATTAATGATTTTTGCAAATATATCACGGCCATTCTAACTCGAAAACTTGTCTGTCCCTAATCTAGTTCAGATGTCAGCAATGGAATAGTGTGACCATGACGAGAACTGTTTTCACATTGTTGTAGCGGTGGCTTTCGTAGCTCTCTCTCTTGCACAACTGAGTATTATTTATCTAGTGATCTTTAAAAATAGCGACCTTGACATTGTTTATTTCGTCTATTTTTTTTTATTTAAAAAAAAAAAATCTCCCAATCTTACTATTTTACATTCTTACGCTTTTCTTCAGGTTCCATTATACTGACGCCACATTTCTTCATATATTTTTCTCTTCTTTTTCTCTCTTAGTAAATTTTATTTCTTAAAATTAAACGTGCAACCCAAGAGATGATTCATGGAATTAACATTTAGTGCGGAAATACCAAAAAGGACAAAGTTTACAATGGTGGTCATCAAATGAGACAAAGTTTACAGTGGTGGCCATCAAATGAGACAAAGTTTACAGTGGTGGCCATCAAATGAGACAAAGTTTACAGTGGTGGTCATCAAATGAGACAAAGTTTACAGTGGTGGCCATCAAATGAGACGAAGTTTACAGTGGTCGCCATCAAATGAGACAAAGTTTACAGTGGTGGCCAAGGTTAATGCAGTTACATTAATAATAATAATAATAATAATAATAATAAAAATAATAATAAAATGCTTATAGCATGCTCAGAGCGCTATGGTCCAATCTCATTTGTAGACCAGTTTGGGGGGGGGTATCTGGGAGAAGGTCTTCCGTGCTGCCTGTAGGCGTTCAGTAAACACAATTCTGCTCGAGTCGGGTGTCGAACTTCGAGCCCCCTTCATAGGTATCCAAGACAAACCAAGTTCAGCCTCTCGACCACGCTTCATTTTCATTTAATAAACACATACATACATAATATTAAAAACATATTTAATTTCTTCTTCTTCTTTCTCATTTTTTTTTAAATGTTGGAGTGTTCGAACAAAGAATCTTATATCTGATATGAATCGCGCAGTGGTTTCCATAGTAGACATTTCACCATATAGTTGTATTTCTATAGTAGGGTTTCGGGGCCAAATTTAATTGTAATGTTTAATGTCTTTATGTTTCATTGCTATACAATCTGTTCAACTTCTGAGTATTTCTAAGTGTCTATAACATTTTTCTGTTTTCTCATTTCTTTATTCAGTTGTTCTGTTTTTAACTGCAGTCTTCAATTCAATCAAAACATTGCAGTTGTATAACTCTTATTTTAAAAAAGCAACATTCATAGAATATACACTCTAGATCTACCCAAAAAAACTTGTTTATTATGTTTCGTCTTCCTGAGATTAAATTTCTTCTTTGTGGCATACATTTCCCAGACGCGCACACACCAAAAACTCAATTCATTGGGAAACTTGTGTTTTTTTTAATATTTAAATAAATAGGAAAAAAAAATAAAACCTATATTGTAAAAAAAAAGCCTTGAGAAAACCTAGTGTGCAGTGTTTAATGAATGCAATGGCTGTGGCTAAGTCAACGAAACCAAGTCAACAGAATCTCCCTTGAAATTAACAAACTGCCTTTTTCACGCATCAAACTAGAACTGGAATTTTAAGAGATCAATAAAATAAACTATAAAAAAAAATTAAATTATACATGGCAAAAACTTGGTAGTAGGAATCGGAAAGTGATTGGAAAGGGGGGGGGGGGAGGTCAAACTGTTCAGAGAATGATTGGATTTAACATCAAGTGACAGTAATCAATGATCACAACAATTGATGGCATGGTGTTTAGAAGCTCAAGTCATAAAAATGTCACTTTTACGATTTCATCATGATGCTAAAAACAACAACAACAAAACAACTGTTTTAAAACAACAACAACAAAACAACTGTTTTAAAACAACAACAACAAAACAACTGTTTTAAACAACAACAACAAAACAACTGTTTTAAAACAACAACAACAACAAAACAACTGTTTTAAAACAACAACAACAAAACAACTGTTTTAAAACAACAACAACAAAACAACTGTTTTAAAACAACAACAACAAAACAACTGTTTTAAAACAACAACAACAAAACAACTGTTTTAAAACAACAACAACAACAAAACAACTGTTTTAAAACAACAACAACAAAACAACTGTTTTAAAACAAACACACACAAAACGTATCAAATAAATGTTTCTCTGTGTTCGCGATTTTTTCCCTCATTGCAATAGAAGTTTTTTGCTATATTCAGACAAGAATTAAATACCCCTTTTTCAGAACAATGTCTAGTAACTATGGAGATGTTTATATAAGGCGGATAAACGAATAACTATTATGGTGTATCCAGCCCGTAGGGCATGTATGATTGATCATTTATGTATTTTAAAAGGCTTAGGATATTTGTTTTGTGCACGCTTTGCAGAGTTTGAATAGAAACACAACCTTTAAAAAACTTTAAAACTTGTATAGCTACATTAACGTCTGGCGGATAGTTTAAATTTCATGAACATATTTCCATAGGACGAAAGAGAGGTAGCTTTACCTTCTAAATACTGACGAACTTGCATTTCAGGAATCGGCACAAACCAAATTCATTGGGAATCCGAAGACATAAATAGATAAGATGAACTTCAAATGAGACTCCATTGGTTTACCTTGCTCTAAACAAAAAAATCTTGTCATGTCTGCAGATACATTTTATCCATTCTCCATTGGCCCCGGGGCTATCCATTTTTTGGCAACTGTCTGATGTGATCAGTTCTCGGAGAAAACTTTCCAGAAAGCTCTTGGCTCTAGATAGAACAGGAGCCCCTCATTTGACTCGCTTCTGATGTCGCATGTCAAGATAAAGAGATGTCCAGATGTCTTGAGGGTCTGTTAGGGTCTGTTTGTCTTTCACCACGTAACTTCGTTAAGTCTGTCTACATCATGTAAAGTGATACATCTGTATCTATCTATCTATCTATCTATCTATCTATCTATCTATCTATCTATCTATCTATCTGTCTATCTATCTATCTATCTATCTATCTATCTATCTATCTGTCTACATAGGCCTTTAAAAAAAATAACATTTTATAAATGACACAATTTAAAATACAAGGACTGTTGATTTAAGAAAAATAAGATGTAAGAACACAATTTTTACATTATTGTACACATCTTTACATCCATGGGACAATACTCTTATTTGTTTTGGACCCCCCTATCCCTTCACATACTGCACTTCCCTATAAAAATAAAAGAGCAAGATCATAATCAAATGATTTTCACATTGGTTCATATATGTATTTGGGATTTTCACTCTTCACTTCCTTTATACTGTACACCGGATATACCAAAAAAAAAAACCTTGGTATTTAAAGTTTGTTCCCACCCTAGATGATATTCTCTAATGATGCTATTAAGTTATGTAGTATTTCGTCAACATACAAGTTGTCTGTATACATGAAACATGAAAATTGCATCTCTTTCCTGGACTCTCCAAGACTTGCATAACATCAACTGGTCATACATAATAAGTTCCTGTAAAGCCAAGACATTATTGTGTCCTGCTAGTGGTCAGCCCAATGCAAGTCTTCCATTTCTCCAGTCCGTCCACTTCCACGACTCATTCCCTTGCTTTCAGACTGATTGAACTGCCTTGTAAAGTCAACTCCGGGGGGCACAATATTCCTAAATCCTCCCCGAATGGCCGAAGTCCGCGGCTGTTCCAATCATCATAACTACGAGGAAAGTTAATGCAGTTTCAGATTTTGATACCAGCTCTATTACAAGCAGAGAATTTGTATTCAACATTCAGCAAAACTAGAGCGGCAGGTCTAAAGCTTTTTTTTTTCTTTTCTCTCGGTTCTTTTTTTGTTTTCCTCCTCAACTCAGAACATCTTGTAGTCATGATTGCATGATAATGTATGCTTTGGGAATATATCAACGTACAGGATCGGAATGTTGAATCGGAACCACAAGGTGTCTGAGAGGATGGACAGCCTGTTTGTACGTGGATAGGTTCAAGACAGTCCTAGTTTTAAAAAGAATTATCTCACTCCCTAGAGAAATAACATTTTTAATGTCAATTGTCAAAGTCTAACTCGAAATTCGATGTAGATATTTCTAAAGTAGTAATATATATTTAGCGTAGATCAAAGTATTCTAGTAGTCGTGCTTTTAGTGACACGATATCTTCATGTCCACAAGCAAACATAAATATGCAAGACTTTCAATATTCACAAAGAACTGAAATAAAGAATGCCTCTCTACATAAACATAAAAGCACTCTATAGTTTCTCTTGACAAACACAAGAAATCATAGAGATCAATGAGTAGCACATTAATTCCCTTACAAATAAGTCTGAAGTTCATACGTCAATCTTCATTGAACAAACAAATATGAAGGTGGTGGTGGGGAAATAGGTTGTAGTGGAGCATTCATTGTAGTGGGAAATGGGTTGCGGTGGAGCATTCATTGTAGTGGGAAATGGGTTGCGGTGGAGCATTCATTGTAGTGGGAAATGGGTTGCGGTGGAGCATTCATTGTAGTGGGAAATGGGTTGTGGTGGAGCATTGATTGTAGTAGGAAATATGTTGTGGTGGAGCATTTATTGTAGTGGGAAATGG
Organism: Biomphalaria sudanica; assembly: GCA_036873155.1. NCBI lineage: Eukaryota > Metazoa > Mollusca > Gastropoda > Planorbidae > Biomphalaria > Biomphalaria sudanica. The sequence goes on along the minus strand of JAZGLO010001746.1, from coordinate 355,961 downwards.
GTTGCACTGGAGCATTCATTGTAGTGGGAAATGGGTTGCGGTGGAGCATTCATTGTAGTGGGAAATGGGTTGTGGTGGAGCATTGATTGTAGTAGGAAATATGTTGTGGTGGAGCATTCATTGTAGTGGGAAATGGGTTGCAGTGGAGCATTCATTGTAGTGGGAAATGGGTTGCGGTGGAGCATTCATTGTAGTGGGAAAAGGGTTGCGGTGGAGCATTCATTGTTGTGGGAAATGGGTTGCGGTGGAGCATTCATTGTAGTGGGAAAAGGGTTGCGGTGGAGCATTCATTGTAGTGGGAAATGGGTAGCGGTGGAGCATTGATTGTAGTAGGAAATATGTTGTGGTGGAGCATTCATTGTAGTGGGAAATGGGTTGCGGTGGAGCATTCATTGTAGTGGGAAATGGGTTGCAGTGGAGCATTCATTGTAGTGGGAAAAGAGTTGCGGTGGAGCATTCATTGTAGTGGGAAATTGGTTGCGGTGGAGCATTCATTGTAGTGGGAAATGGGTTGTGGTGGAGCATTGATTGTAGTGGGAAATGGAATGCGGTGGAGCATTCATTGTAGTGGGAAATGGGTTGCGGTGGAGCATTCATTGTAGTGGGAAAAGGGTTGCGGTGGAGCATTAATTGTAGTGGGAAATGGGTTGCGGTGGAGCATTCATTGTAGTGGGAAAAGGGTTGCGGTGGAGCATTCATTGTAGTGGGAACTGGGTTGCGGTGGAGCATTCATTGTAGTGGGAAATGGGTTGTGGTGGAGCATTGATTGTAGTAGGAAATATGTTGTGGTGGAGCATTCATTGTAGTGGTAAATGGGTTGCGGTGGAGCATTCATTGTAGTGGAAAATGGGTTGCAGTGGAGCATTCATTGTAGTGGGAAAAGAGTTGCGGTGGAGCATTCATTGTAGTGGGAAATCGGTTGCGGTGGAGCATTCATTGTAGTGGGAAATGGGTTGTGGTGGAGCATTGATTGTAGTAGGAAATAGGTTGTGGTGGAGCATTCATTGTAGTGGGAAATGGGTTGCGGTGGAGCATTCATTGTTGTGGGAAATGGGTTGCGGTGGAGCATTCATTGTAGTGGGAAATGGGTTGCGGTGGAGCATTCATTGTAGTGGGATGTCGCATGTCAAGATAAAGAGATGTCCAGATGTCTTGAGGGTCTGTTAGGGTCTGTTTGTCTTTCACCACGTAACTTCGTTAAGTCTGTCTACATCATGTAAAGTGATACATCTGTATCTATCTATCTATCTATCTATCTATCTATCTATCTATCTATCTATCTATCTATCTATCTATCTGTCTATCTATCTATCTATCTATCTATCTATCTATCTATCTATCTATCTGTCTACATAGGCCTTTAAAAAAATAACATTTTATAAATGACACAATTTAAAATACAAGGACTGTTGATTTAAGAAAAATAAGATGTAAGAACACAATTTTTACATTATTGTACACATCTTTACATCCATGGGACAATACTCTTATTTGTTTTGGACCCCCCTATCCCTTCACATACTGCACTTCCCTATAAAAATAAAAGAGCAAGATCATAATCAAATGATTTTCACATTGGTTCATATATGTATTTGGGATTTTCACTCTTCACTTCCTTTATACTGTACACCGGATATACCAAAAAAAAAACCTTGGTATTTAAAGTTTGTTCCCACCCTAGATGATATTCTCTAATGATGCTATTAAGTTATGTAGTATTTCGTCAACATACAAGTTGTCTGTATACATGAAACATGAAAATTGCATCTCTTTCCTGGACTCTCCAAGACTTGCATAACATCAACTGGTCATACATAATAAGTTCCTGTAAAGCCAAGACATTATTATGTCCTGCTAGTGGTCAGCCCAATGCAAGTCTTCCATTTCTCCAGTCCGTCCACTTCCACGACTCATTCCCTTGCTTTCAGACTGATTGAACTGCCTTGTAAAGTCAACTCCGGGGGGCACAATATTCCTAAATCCTCCCCGAATGGCCGAAGTCCGCGGCTGTTCCAATCATCATAACTACGAGGAAAGTTAATGCAGTTTCAGATTTTGATACCAGCTCTATTACAAGCAGAGAATTTGTATTCAACATTCAGCAAAACTAGAGCGGCAAGTCTAAAGCTTTTTTTTTTCTTTTCTCTCGGTTCTTTTTTTGTTTCCCTCCTCAACTCAGAACATCTTGTAGTCATGATTGCATGATAATGTATGCTTTGGGAATATATCAACGTACAGGATCGGAATGTTGAATCGGAACCACAAGGTGTCTGAGAGGATGGACAGCCTGTTTGTACGTGGATAGGTTCAAGACAGTCCTAGTTTTAAAAAGAATTATCTCACTCCCTAGAGAAATAACATTTTTAATGTCAATTGTCAAAGTCTAACTCGAAATTCGATGTAGATATTTCTAAAGTAGTAATATATATTTAGCGTAGATCAAAGTATTCTAGTAGTCGTGCTTTTAGTGACACGATATCTTCATGTCCACAAGCAAACATAAATATGCAAGACTTTCAATATTCACAAAGAACTGAAATAAAGAATGCCTCTCTACATAAACATAAAAGCACTCTATAGTTTCTCTTGACAAACACAAGAAATCATAGAGATCAATGAGTAGCACATTAATTCCCTTACAAATAAGTCTGAAGTTCATACGTCAATCTTCATTGAACAAACAAATATGAAGGTGGTGGTGGGGAAATGGGTTGTAGTGGAGCATTCATTGTAGTGGGAAATGGGTTGCGGTGGAGCATTCATTGTAGTGGGAAATGGGTTGCGGTGGAGCATTCATTGTAGTGGGAAATGGGTTGCGGTGGAGCATTCATTGTAGTGGGAAATGGGTTGTGGTGGAGCATTGATTGTAGTAGGAAATATGTTGTGGTGGAGCATTTATTGTAGTGGGAAATGGGTTGCAGTGGAGCATTCATTGTAGTGGGAAATGGGTTGCGGTGGAGCATTCATTGTAGTGGGAAATGGGTTGTGGTGGAGCATTGATTGTAGTAGGAAATATGTTGTGGTGGAGCATTCATTGTAGTGGGAAATGGGTTGCGGTGGAGCATTCATTGTAGTGGGAAATGGGTTGCGGTGGAGCATTCATTGTAGTGGGAAATGGGTTGTGGTGGAGCATTGATTGTAGTAGAAAATGGGTTGTGGTGGAGCATTCTTTGTAGTGGGAAATGGGTTGCAGTGAAGCATTGATTGTAGTAGGAAATGGGTTGTGGTGGAGCATTGATTGTAGTATGAAATGGGTTGTGGTGGAGCATTGATTGTAGTAGGACATGGTTTGCGGTGGAGCATAGATTGTAGTGGGAAATGGGTTGTGGTGGAGAATAGATTGTAGTAGGAAATGGGTGGTGGAGAATAGATTGTAGTGGGAAATGGGTTGTGGTGGAGCATAGATTGTAGTAGGAAATGGGTTGTGGTGGAGCATTGATTGTAGTAGGAAATGGGTTGTGGTGGAGAATAGATTGTAGTGGGAAATGGGTTGTGGTGGAGCATAGATTGTAGTAGGAAATGGGTTGTGGTGGAGCATTGATTGTAGTAGGAAATGGGTTCTGGTGGAACATTGATTGTAGTAGGACATGATTTGCGGTGGAGCATTGATTGTAGTAGGACATGGTTTGCGGTGGAGCATAGATTGTAGTGGGAAATGGTTTGTGGTGGAGAATAGATTGTAGTAGGAAATGGGTTGTGGTGGATAATAGATTGTAGTAGGAAATGGGTTGTGGTGGAGCATAGATTGTAGTAGGAAATGGGTTGTGGTGGAGCATTGATTGTAGTAGGAAATGGGTTGTGGTGGAGAATAGGTTGTAGTGGGAAATGGGTTGTGGTGGAGCATAGTTTGTAGTAGGAAATGGGTTGTGTTGGAGCATTGATTGTAGTAGGAAATGGGTTGTGGTGGAGCATTGATTGTAGTAGGACATGGTTTGCGGTGGAGCATTGATTGTAGTGGGAAATGGGTTGTGGTGGAGAATAGATTGTAGTAGGAAATGGGTTGTGGTGGAGAATAGATTGTAGTAGGAAATGGGTTGTGGTGGAGCATAGATTGTACTAGGAAATGGGTTGCGGTGGAGCATAGATTGTACTAGGAAATGGGTTGTGGTGGAGCATAGATTGTAGTAGGAAATGGGTTGTGGTGGAGCATTGATTGTAGTAGGAAATGGGTTGTGGTGGAGCATAGATTGTAGTAGGAAATGGGTTGTGGTGGAGCATAGATTGTAGTAGGAAATGGGTTGTGGTGGAGCATAGATTGTACTAGGAAATGGGTTGTGGTGGAGCATAGATTGTAGTAGGAAATGGGTTGTGGTGGAGCATAGATTGTAGTAGGAAATTGGTTGTGGTGGAGCATAGATTGTAGTAGAAAATGGGTTGTGGTGGAGCATAGATTGTAGTAGAAAATGGGTTGTGGTGGAGCATAGATTGTACTAGGAAATGGGTTGTGGTGGAGCATAGATTGTAGTAGGAAATGGGTTGTGGTGGAGCATTGATTGTAGTAGGAAATGGGTTGTGGTGGAGAATAGATTGTAGTGGGAAATGGGTTGTGGTGGAGCATAGATTGTAGTAGGAAATGGTTTGCGGTGGAGCATACATTGTAGTGGGAAATGGGTTGTGGTGGAGAATAGATTGTAGTGGGAAATGGGTTGCGGTGGAGCATAGATTGTACTCGGAAATGGGTTGCGGTGGAGCATAGATTGTACTGGGAAATGGGTTTCGGTGGAGCATTGATTGTAGTGAGAAATGGGTTGTAGAGGAGCGAGGATTGACGTGATTGCTATTCTCAATATAAAAGCCTTTAAATGTCAAAGATGAAGTTCTCTAGTCACAAAAAAACAAGAAAAACAAAACGAAAATCCAAAGAAAAAACAGCCAACTAAAAATATTATTGAAATCAATGAAATGAAATGAATATCCTGTTAACCCAACAACTATAACAACATTGGGACAACGAACGTTATAATGTGGGACTTTAGACCTACCTCAAATCAAACCTATACAATGTAGATATAATCTGTAGATATAAGAGTTTTTCATCACACATCATACTAGATAGGGAGCAATAAATTGAACTTCAAAATTGCCAACTAAAAAAATCACAAACAGAAGAGATTAAAAATATGTTGATTCTGCACTGCTTTTGTGTACAAAAAGTGTGTCACTTAAAAAAAATCATAGCTAACTAACACCTCCTTTATTGTGTACACTGCTCGCAGCAAAAAGTTAGCTATGCATGAAAATCTCCGAAAGGAAACATGATCGAGACACTCTTGGCGGGAAAGCAAACTCAGTACCTTCTACCTCCGATGTTTCTGGCTCATTCTGAGAATAAAGTAGCAAGATAAAATAAAATCCCTGCGAAGAGTCGTGTGCAAAGACAACCGCAATGTTAAAAGCAGTGAACGCTTTGGCTGGCTTGGACATGTACATAGAATACCCCTGGTAGGACATTCTTATTGGGATCTAATGGTGTGCAAGAGAACTGCAGCTCGTCCACTCTTAAGATACTATCTTGTATGTAAGGGAAGTAAGCGTGACTTGAAGAATGACACCAAAAGTTGGGAGAGAAAAAATCAGCACAGGCTAAGCCCAAGTGTAAGACAACAAATGTCCTGGATCGCAAATGGATTTAATTGCTAAACGTGCGACCGTACACGTGTATCAATGATTGGCCTCTTTAGCCAGAAGAGATGTGGCAACGAGAGGAGCGTAGCTCCGTTATAAGACTTAAAAGTCGCAGATTAACTCAACTTCCACGATAAAAAACACTTCGGACAAACTCCAGATACAGGAAAGTTAAAAAAAAAACAGAATTTAAAAGGCAGCTAATTGTTTTTATAGAACAAATAACTTTTTAAACAGACTTGCGATAAAATCCACTTGGCCGTCTAGATCAACAAATGTGTCGTTTTAGACAATGTCAGGGTGATGTAGGACTTCTGAAACCATGGCTGGCAACCAGAAACTTAATGAAATAATTGGTCTTGGGAATCACTGTAGTACGAGGGTCCCTGGAGACAGTCAGGCTTTACTAAATACACCAAGTGTGGGAGTTAAATGAATTCACTCCTCAAGCCGTCTCTTGGGTTGCATAATGGCAACTTCCTTCAGACCAAGTCGACAGCCTGCATGCTTAGTTTGGCTAAGAGAAAGTCCACGCTACTTCTAAATAGACTTTTTCTTTTTTTTCCCTTATACAGTAGAGAAAGGTCATCTCGCTGTTTGGTCACCCATTCGGTAATCCGAGGTCTAGGGCGCCCCTGCGAGTTCCTGAAATGGAAGATTAAACGCCTTGGTAGAGGTTTATTTATTTTTCCATTTGGCTTGGATTATCAAGTAGCGAAATGGGAGAAAATGGTGTTACAAGTGTACGAGTGTGTGTGTGTGTGTGTGTGTGTGGAGAGAGACAGACACAGCAGAAACATAGAGACAAAGACAGAGACACAGAGAGAGACTGAGCGGATAGAGACAGAGACAAAGACAGAGTTAGAAGGAAAAAGAATGAACAAAATAAGTCGAGGCTCAACTTTGCATCTTATCGACGGGTGAAATATACTGCTGAAAAATAATGAAATTTAGTGCTAACAGATAATGAAAAACAGAACTGTTGAAAAATGATGAAATATAGTGCTAAAAAATAATGATAAAATACAGGGCTGATAGATAAACATGAAATGATAAAACATGAGCATGTTGAGAGAGGATATCAGAGTTCGCTGACTGAGAAATGTTCTAATGAGTTCATATAGAATACAATCATCTCTGTATGTCAACATGCACAAATTTATTTGGTGTATTCTAGATTTGAACATATACTAGTGGTTGAGTGGTCGCTGAATGGTCAAGCATCCGCATCGAGGCGTCTCGGGCTCCAAACTCGATGAATACTGGGATTTTTAGGACTCCCTGAATCCACCCAACTCCAATGGGTACGTGACACTAATTGGAGAAAGTAAAGGTGATTGGTCATTGTGCTTACCACATGAAACCCTCGTTAACCGTCGACCTTAAAAAAAGATACCATTTATATCATCAGCCCTATAGATCGCAAGGTTTAAAAAGGGTACAATACTTTATAACTTTCAAATTTGACTTTTATTTTATTGGGTGATATTTGTATTTGGCCTTAGGGTACTGGGTGTGCACATAAATATCTTGTTGTTTAAACGTTGTCTATCGTCTAACAAGAACTGGAGAGAAGAAGAGAGAAAGTTTAGGAAATAGGAAAATGTATATACAAAATAAGGAACGGACTGAGAAAGTAATGGGAGAGGATGGCTCAAGAAAATTAGAGAGAAAGTGAAAGAGAGCTTAAGAGAGAGAGAGAGAGAGAGAGAGAGAGAGAGAGAGAGAGAGAGAGAGAGAGAGAGAGAGAGAAAGACAATGAGGGGACATGTTGCAGGATTGACAGATGCTCAGTGCTCAGGTTGAAGGTTGACAGTGAGACGCCAAGTTTAGAGCCTGGGGCAACATTCTATTTATCCTGTAATTTAGGTCAGGGGAGAGCCTCCATTGATTCTAGACTTCAAGAAGCAATGTTCCAAATCACATACTTCTCTCAATGACTTGACTCACACTCTCGTGACGGGCTGACGTAGTCTCAAAACAGAGAATTATATTCAGAAATGTTAACGCTCAGTGCGAGTACTACAGTTAACAACCTGAATAGCTTGCACATTGGGAAAGCAACATTAGGAAGGTAACATTAGGAAGGTAACATTGGGAAGGTAACATTGGGAAGGTAACATTGGGAAGGTAACATTGGGAAAGCAACATTAGGAAGGTAACATTGGGAAGGTAACATTAGGAAGGTAACATTGGGAAGGTAACATTGGGAAGGTAACATTAGGAAGGTAACATTGGGAAGGTAACATTAGGAAGGTAACATTGGGAAGGTAACATTGGGAAGGTAACATTGGGAAGGTAACATTAGGAAGGTAACATTGGGAAGGTAACATATCTCTTATTGTATGTTGTATGAGGTTGTCACTATTTCTAGTTTTAGAGTAGAAGTTGAGTTTTGTGTTTATTATAGGGTTTCAGTGTAGGAGTTGTATATACTGAGCTCGAGTCTGTGCTAGTGTGGGCGTCGCTTGCCGTCTCAGAAATATATTTTACAGTTTTCAGTGTCATTGTCAAATTGGCGATCATCTGAGGTCTAACTTAACTATTACCGAGGTTGGCAGTTTTGTGACGCCAGTCGGTCAGAGTCTGGTGGACTATGAAACCAGGGTGACAAGTTGATTGCAGTAGCAAAGGTGCTTAAACTAATTATTGAATAATATCTTTATATATTATATATATATATATATATATATATATATATATATATATATATATATATATATATATATCTAATATATATATTGTCTATTTATCATCCTTATTGTACATACACATATATCAGTTTCATACAATTAAATTCATTTTTTTTTTGTTATTTAAACTATTTACATAGTTGGTTACTGTATGTACGACTGTGTGTGAGTGATGTTCTTGTCAGGGTGAACCCGGGACCTTAATGGTGTACAGCTAGTTAACACAAATAATTCCTAAACCTACAAAGGTAACATTAGGAAGGTAACATTGGGAAGGTAACATTAGGAAGGTAACATTGGGACAGAAACATTTGGAAGGTAGATTTGGGTAAAACACATTGGGGAGGTAGATTTTGGTAAAACACATTGGGAAGGTAGATTTGGGTAAAACACATTGGGAAGGTAGATTTGGGAAGAATATATTAGGAAAGTATCGTTCTGGAGAACACATTGGGATGTTAGCTTTGGAAAGGCCACATTGGGAGAAGGTAGCATTGGGGAAGACAATGTTAATGCAGAAGGTACAAAACAATTCAAACCTTTATATGGCGTAATTGACATCAACTGGTTATTGAGAAGTTACAACACGAACAAAATATGGAAAGGTGGGGGAAAAAAAGGTAGTGGTGGTGGGGATGATGAGAAAATAAAGTTACGGAATCAGTCGTTCTACCCACGACATTATGCTAATGATGTTGTCCCGGTAGCAATAGTTGTCCCAGCGACATTTGCCCAGACAAACTATTAAAGAGACTCAATTTTCCGGAAATAAAATTTCTGAGTTTTTTTCCCTGGCTAGTCAGTCTCCTAGTGACCGGCAAACTCCAGACGCTTAGTGATGGAAGGCAATCAAATGAAAGAGCTGATGTAGGCCACTTGGTGAAAAGTTGACCAGTCGCACGAACGTAGAAAAACAAAAACACGTACTGATATAAAACAACGAGACACGGAGTTTATGTCACTCATGAACTCGTCGCTGGCTCCTGAGGTCACTAGTACTCAGGGCCGGTCTTAAGCCACTGCAACCTATGCGGCCGCAGTGGGCCCCGCGTTTTCATAGGCCCCGCGCTAAGTAATTGCATAATGATGCAAAATATACGAAAAAGTCGTGGAAATTATTTTATTTTTAAAATCTCCAGAAAATTAGACAAAATTGTTATATGGAAAACACAAATCTTACGCGAATAAAAAAGCATTGTCAGCTTTCATATTTAAATAAAAATATAATAATAGTGCGAATTTTAGCTGAAACGAAAGTTCCAGTAGAACTAGAATACGTTTTTAAAACGATCAAAATCCGAAAATGAGAAGATAATCACTTCTAGTGAGACAACTGAAACAGATTCTATGAAGAATGCAAACACTGCAGTGGTGAATGTCGTCAGAGAAGAAGAACATGATGTAGCACTAACAACTGACCAACATGTCGTCAGAGAAGAAGAACATGATGTAACACTAACAACTGATCAACATGTCGTCAGAAATGAAGGCAATGATGTAACAACTGACCAACATGTCGTCAGAAATGAAGGCAATAATGTAGCAACTGATCAACATGTCGTCAGAAATGAAGGCAATAATGTAACAACTGATCAACATGTCGTCAGAAATGAAGGCAATAATGTAACAACTGATCAACATGTCGTCAGAAATGAAGGCAATAATGTAACAACTGATCAACATGTCGTAAGGAATGAAGGCAATAATGTAATAACTGATCAACATGTAGTTATAGATAATGAGCTAAATGTGGTCGATTCATTGAGAAATCTGGATTATCCTGCCATGTGTCTAGAAAAAATCTTGTATTGACTATTTATTAAAAAAAGGTCCACCTGACATTACTTTGGAGAATTTTCCGAAAAATAAGGATGGTAGACATTTCTCTTAAGTGCATTGCAAACCAAACCTGAGTAATGGTGAAAGTGTTTTGCGTCCTTGCCTGATATATTCTGTGTCAGCAGACAAGATTTATTGTTTCTACTGTCGTCTACTGAAAAAACAAAAAAAAAGTTCCTTTTTAAATGAAGGATTTGACCAGTGGCAATGCTGTACCACAAGTGTAGCAGAGCATTAAAAAAGACGCCATGACCAGTTGCTGTGAAGCTGGAGCAAGACTAAGTAAAAAAAAACAGGCATTGACAACGTTCACCAGGAGATGCTTTATTCTGAGACTAAACGTTGGACTAGTTGCAATTGTACGATTTCTAGCAAAGCGCAATTTAGGTTTCAGAGGGACCATTGAAAGACTTAAAGAGCCAAGTAATGGGAATTTCCTGGTTTAGTAGAATTACTCGCAAAGTTTGATCCAGTAATGGGGAACAACTTCGGCGTGTTACTAATGCAGTAATTCATGATCGTTATCTGGGAAAGAAGATTCAAAACGAACTCATTACTGTAGTAGCTGATGCTGTGGTGAATTCTATCCTTCGAGACATCAAGAATGCAGTGATATTGGATTTTACTCCAGACATAAGTCACAACGAGCAGATGTTATCGGTATCTCTCAGAAAAGGGTTAATATGAAAGAGCTTGTGGTTGTGTATGAATGTTTTAAGTTTCTTCCTGTTGTTTCTTCTTGTGACAGCGAAAAGAAGTTGGCTGGAAACATGGATGTTGTTGCAATCTTTCCAGCCAAAAGTCAAAAGAAAAGGCAGTATGATAAATCTTTGGAAAACTTCACACATCGAAAAGCCGAAGATGGATACAGGATAAAATGCTTCAACAGAATTGTAAACACTGCAATTTACTCCTTGCAGCTGAGATTTGAACTCTAACTGTGGCATCTTGTGAAAGAAGTTTCTCGCGTCTTAAACTAATCAAGAATTACTTAAGATCAACAATTCATGAAGAGAGATTGAACAATGTAGCAATCCTTGCTATTGAGAGTGATCTATGTAGGAAACAGAATTTTGATGATCTACTGTATGACTTAGCTACACACAATGCTCGTGGAGTAAAGTTAATTTGATCGTGATTTTGTGCTTAGTGAAGAATGTATAAAAGGCAAAGACGAATTTATTTTTAATACTAAATCTTAATTTTCACTTATTATCCTTATCCCTACCCAGAATAGGCCCCGCGCAATCCGTTTCGCATAGGGCACCGCAATTGCTAGGACCGGCCCTGCTAGTACTAACACGGTACGTTAGGCTAAAATGAAATATGTATTTATTATAAAACATTCTTTAAATGAAGTATTTTTTAAAATTAAAATAAGAATGCAGTGATAAAATAAGCTTTAATTAGAAAAAAAAAAGAAATATCTAGGCCGATATATCCAATACATTAGACCCAGACTTAGGCTTTATACGGTGAAAATGTATTTCTGAGATAGTAGAATTAAAAACGACTTAAGCGGATTGACTGTCCACGTTTGATGTCTGATTTGGTTTAGTATCGTAGTCCTTTTAAAACAGATTCTTACTCTTACAGCACCTCAATATATGACCCACTTCTGTTTCTGTTGAGAAATACTTGTTCAAAAGAGTAATATGTACACCGGCAGATGGAAGGGGGTGGTAGAGGCGACCTCACCCCCCACTCGACTGCCCAAAGAGATGGCAGGTATATTTTGTGAAGAAATTTTACAAATTTGTGCAAATAGTTAATAATTTAAATATTATATGTCACTTATTGCTATTTATTGGTAACCGATTGAGCGCTTTACTCCAATATTCTACAGCTGAGTTGGGTCGGACACTTATCCCGAATGGGGGACCGCCGCATGCCAAAGGCGATCTTTTTTGGTGAGATTAAAGGAGGCCTGCGTAAACGAGATTCACTCCGGAATTGCTTTAAAAGATAAACTCAAGCGCCATTTTGCTTTCATCGGCATATAGGAAGGAAACTGGTAGATGGTCTCTGAAAGAGATGTCTCGCTAAGGTTGTGGGAGACGTACTTGAGACTCAAAGAAGAGCTCTTGCCGAAGACAGGCGCAGATGACGAAGACTAAACTTAAATATACCGCACTCAGAAACGGCTTTGTCTGCCTTAAAGGTGGCAAAATATGCAGGTCGCAATTGGGTTTTCATGGACATATCATGCACTTATCCTTAATCTTTGGAATCAAAGCCAATGCAGTAAGGCTACAGGTTAATTACTCTTTGTTCAATTAGAGGCAGAGGCATCTCTAAGGCTGCTCCCCCCGCTTGAATAAGATAATGATGCCTCCCCCTTCCCGCCATTGCTTTCGATGAAACTCAGTCCCCCATAAAAACAGTCTTGGTTTATACCTTTTTTTTAAAACCTTAATACACAAAGCTAATTACAAAAACTCGTTGATTGGTACACAACATCACAGGTAACAAAGTTTTATATTAATTAGTTGTTTATTTATGTGTATCTCTTTGGTACTACACCCTGACGGGTTTCAATATTGATGTCCGCACCTCAGCACCGCCAATTAAATGATTAAAAAAACAAAACCCATCTCACTTCAAATGGAAGAGCATTAGTAATGTGATTATAGAGAGCTAAAAAGTGCAAAAAAAAAAAAAGGTTCTTCTAAGCAGGATACACCAAATCGTCTAGCTATTTATACATTTTCTTGTCGGCCCTTTCACAGACTAACGTAGCTCTGTTACTGATGGATAAGTTTTCGAAATCTACTTTTTGTTTCAAATCTTTAAACTCTCATTGCCAAGAAGGATAAAGAAGGATCTAGAAAATTGACAATAATGTAAATTATGACAACGCAATTTAAAAATGTCCAGTTTCGGAGAGGTTTCTCTCGTAATGACGGAGAATTAAGTTTTGAAATATTATTTTCATCTTGAAACGAAAATCTTTATGTAATGTGCATAGACTTAAATAAATATAGACTGGCCGATAAAAGAGTTTTATGAAAGCAAAATGTGTGACTTGCAATTTTATGCACTTTATTATACAGCAGTGTAGTTTTGTTTAATCTCTAAGACTGAAGATCATGCAACTTTTCAGAATTCGGAAATCCGACAACAATAGTTATAGATGTTTACAAGTTACATGAAGTTATTTCTTTTTTCCAGTCTCTATTTATGTCTATGGTAATATCATAATAAAACATATACACTGGAAGGTTTTCTTTCGTTTCATATTCAAGTTCTTTTTTTTTTTTTTTTGCAAAGACTACTCTAGGAATAAGTCAACCATGCCTTTTTCCCGCCCCAATCTGTGCTTTCTTTGGGATGTCACCATATAAATGTCTCTAAATAAGTTAGCGGGCAAACATAGCCCCGCCCCTGTTTATAGTAGAAGAGGTGTAGTCATCTGAACATGAGGTGGGGAGGGGTACTGCAGAGTGTTGGAAGAGTGTTGTACATGTATTAATACCTTTCGGGATCTGAACTCAAACAAAAAGACATTGGACTGGGCTTTTATCTGAGTGGCTGTCTGTATGGCTTGCAGAAACATCTCTTAGACATAAATCCAAAGGCAACATTTCTGAATTGTGATAATCTCTGAACCGTGCAGCTCTTTATTCTGTTGAGATCCAGCAATTGTCAACTGTTTTTTTTAACTGTACATGAATTGTTCAATCATTTTTCCAATTCACCCTAGAGATGAGCCAAACTGAAAGTAGCTGGAGCCATACGTTTTAAAAAAGGAGAGTAATACAAGGTGGTCCGCAAGAGAAAAAGCTACGTCGGCAGTTTCCTTGCATCTCGACAAAATCATCAAACTGTTGGAGAAACTTTCTGAATCAACAACTGAAAGAATGGTCACTAGAAGCAGTGCACAGAATCATGCAGTGGAAAATTATGAATTGTTTGCTTATCTGGACCTCTGGTCAAATCTCCTGCGCCCAATTAATATAGTTCAGAAGAAACTACAAACGTCTTGACTGTGCATACGGGAAGCTGGTAAAGAAATTAAAACCCTTTCATTCTATCTGCTAAATGATGAGAAACGGACGAAACTGATCACCCAATTCATCGAAAAAGCAAAGAAGGTGTTGAATGCTATGCATTTCCTGTAATCGAAATAACCAGAAGAAAGAAAAGACTTGATGGGGAATTGAGTTCTGTCAATACAACTGCAATTCAAACGTGTTGCGACAGAAGTGCTGGACATACTTCATATGGAGATGAAGGACATATACCAAAGGCTGGAGAACAGTGTGGACACCTTTGGGTTTCTTTTTGAACCAAGACACCTGTTGGAGTCTATGGATGATGACACGCTGTAGTAAAACTGTTTGATGAAATACAGGCAAATCACTTGTTCAATGTCATTGATGCACGTGCACTTTTCATCAACAAACCAGTGCCGCTATCACCAAATGATATATAGAGGAAGCATGTTTCATATAGTAATGATTTGTGCTCAAACCTTGCAATACAGCTAACTCAGGCCGCTTCCATTGTGTCATGGGAGAGATTATTCTCAAAGCACAAGTTAATTAAAAATTATCTCAGGAGCACAATGACATAAAAAAGGCTTATAATGGCTTTAATGTCAGAGGAGTCACAAATACTAAACAGTATAGATGTAGATGATCTTATAGATGCCTTTCCTGCACAGAAAGCACGACGTGAAGCGATATGAATTGAGATTTGTCATTTGTGCATTATTTCGCCAATAAACAACGGTATTATTCATTAGAAGATTCTTAATTATTATTTCTTGTTAATTGTACTGCTATACTGTATCAATTAGAATGTGGGCTTATATATTTATTTAGTGCATTATCTCATGTCATGATGTCGAATGTCAAAATGCAAAGAGGTCAAATCCCTAGCTATGCCCCTGTGACAATGGCTATTGGGCCCCACAGTGACCTGCAGACAATTGTCGGAAGATGCAAATTGGTTTATATGTCGTCCTCGGAGCTCACAGGGACCTTTCTCAAGGAGCAGTTCGGGAGAAGGGGCGGACCGAGAGAGTGATAGGGGGATAGTCTCGGGAAATGGGCAGGCCTGTCATTGAAAAGATTCTACTCAAGGCAAGAGACAGAGCGGAATGTAAGACGACGGTCGACAGATCATGCGTGGTGCCCCAAAGGTTTAACAAACTAAGGTCTATGTGACGATGAAGTAAGATTTAGTATGAGCAGCAATAGGGCGAAGACTAATACTTTTAAAAACGTCAGCGCCATCGATGTGCGTTCGTTTGCTGAGTGGTCTTAACCGCTTAGCTTCCTACCCTGAGAGTTCGAGGGTCAAATCCCAACTCGCTGAGCACCTAATGGGAGCACGGAAACTTCTTTCCAGACCCCCCCCCCACTCCCCACATTGAACCACGGCGCACAGGGCACCTTAGAGCATGATAGATGCGCTCTAGAGAAGTTTATTTTTATTTTTAAAAGGTCTCGCCAAAACGTTTTCGATTGTGTGTCCCGTTAAGGGAGCAGTATCAATTCTACTTCAAGATGCTCATTTCTTTTTTCTTTCTTAGTCAAACTATAAGTAACAAAGTTAGATACAAATCTCAACGATGCACCTCCCTGCCCCTGTTCCAATGCTAAGCTTTAAAACAAATAAATAATGTAAAAAAAAACAACCAAAAAGCAAAAAACTTTAATTGGTCGGAAATTGATTATTGATCGCTGGCGGCTTTAAAAAGATCGATTTTCTACATCGCAGATAGCTGACACTAGGGTTAAATGAAGTTATTGGTTCACATAAATACTTCCGTTCGATACTTAGGGATGGGAGGAAGAGGGCTAAGAAATTTATTGAAACTAGTTCTGGAATCGGCTTAACGCACCGTCCGACACACAGGGGTACTGTAAAGTGGACTGCTGGACTAGTGTCTAGACCGTGAGTTAGTACAACTTGTCATGAGTCCTTTTGGCAGGGTTTAGTCTTTGAGATAGGCCTACAATGAGTAGTCATCTTGGCCTTTCAAATGTAACTAATAAGTAATATACGCGAATATTAAATTTCAAACAATTTTAGTTCAAGCAAAACTGAATTAATAGAGAAAACATTTTGATATAGATTTTACCTATAGGAAAACTAAGCAATTTTACAAAAAATTATAATATTTATAAAAAGTCCTAATCGTATCTTATCTTATTATATACGGACGTCACTTCAAAAGAGAAAACAATTGCGTCCTACGCATATCCCAGTGTTAATCTATTGCAGTGATTCCCAAAGTGGTCTACAAAGACTTCCAAGGGGTCTACGAAAGTGAAAAAATAAATTGGGGGTCTATGAGATGTCCACGGGGGTCTATGATAATGGATTTCATTTAAGCAGGTCGAGACTTTAATTTTCAATCCCATTAATGTAATTATTTCCTACACTAATATATGATTTGTAACTTAGTTAATCCTTTAAATATTTATCCTGCAATTCAAACGATCATTGTTGTATTTAATTTCAATACTTATTTAAATAGCTTAATGTTGTCTACATGTAACTTATGTTATTCACCCGCCCCACCTTTTCATCGTCTCACTAGACTGAGTCCACCACCTTGGAGGCTTTTCACTTGTCTTCCCTTGACCGGTGTAAAGATAAACACAGTCTCTTTGATCTTACCGGCCGGATGTCTGACGGGCGCAGCTGACACCACCTTGGGTGGAATGCAAGTCACTCTTCCTCCCCCCCCTTCTCCCACGTCTCTCTTTGATCTAGGAGATCACTCGGACCAACACGCCTATTGACCTTTCCAAGGTGCGACTCTTGTCGGACTTCACCCACGTGTAAGATAATTCTTACTCACTGAACATATCCTGTTCGCTACGCTGCCCACGGCCGATCCGTTCTGCCCGCAGTACCACTTGTGCCCACGGTAGCCGGCCACCCGCTCTACTGTGCCCACTACAGATATCAGAACTTTGGATTGAGACTCCACAAGAACTGTATCACCAGCGTCCCTCTATCTGCTAGAGCGCCACCTCCAGCTGCAGAACCTCAAGCCAGGACACAGAAATCTGCGACCCAAGCAGGACAACCAGCTAAGTTCAGAAGACAAAGTGACATACTCTCTTATTAAGTGCAAGAGTGATGATTAAATACTTAGAGATAGATGCTTAGAGATAGATGCAAACCCTCCCCCTTTTATTCTTCTATTTAAATATTTATGTAAATAAATATTCTTCATTTTTAATTTTGTATCTTTCTTTCATTGCTTGTCTCGTTGCGTGCCTGCTCCCGATTTATACGCTGATAGATTGGTGTGTGATAGCTTTCAAAAATATTTATCCCCTAGACATTAAACGCGCCAAACACCCATCACATTCCCCAACCTGTCACAATTATTACTAAAGTCTGCTGCATTTAAGCTCAAGTTGAACTCGTCTATATTATAATACTATAATAAAAGTTATATAAAGTTTTGTTCAAAGAAGAAGATAATCAAGTTATTTCAAGTTTTACAACTTAAAATATAATACGCCTACAACGGTTTAGTTGTCAACCAGCGGTTTGGTGCTACAGATTGATGTCTCACTCATTCAAGCATCACAAAATTACATTAAAGTTACAAGGAAAACACAAGACCATATGACCATAAGACTAGCACCACAAGACCATATGACCATAAGGCAAGCGTAGCGTTACACAGTCCAAACCAAAACTTCTCGATCGTAGACTTTTTCAACAGATTCGATCCATCTTCCATCCTTTCCTCCACCAAGCGACGTTTATTCGATCAAACTCTACAGACGACATGCAGACGGTTAATCAATACATTGAAAAAAAAGGGCTTTTTTTTTCAGAATTCTTTTCCCGCCCGCCCTATCCCAAACAACCAAGCCCATCAAATCACCACTTCAGTATTCAGCTTGCCTCCCCGCCCCACCCATACGTCTAGTCCAGACAATATTTCTACGGTATAAAAAAAAAAAGTCCACTCACAGACCAGCCCGTTGACTTGTGCTCAAGTTTTTTTTCCCGCCTTCTTTCTTTCCCGCCCAAAGCTCTTAACTTCTCAAGCTTTGAGTTTGTCGGATTCACATCGAGGCTAAAGCTATCGTCTGGAGAGAGACACACACACTTTGCCTGTCTTGGTGTGACGTTTAGTAGTTGAGTGAATGAGCGTCAGGAAGTGTTTTTACATGCTTATAATTAATTACTTAGTAATCATCTTCGGATAAACAAAAATACTTTCACTTCGAGAGTAAGATGTTGGTTTTATTTGCACTCTTCAGTTGGTAGACTCATATTTTATTTATATATAGTTTATCCGTCGTGGTTCAATGATGACCAATATTGTCATCCCGGGGCTGAGCACTTGGCACTGGGGTTTTGTGCCTCCTCATGTGGCTGGTGAAACCTATAGCCTATCTCGTTATAATTGCAGTTGACATTGTGGTCAGTATCTATCTATCTATCTATCTATCTATCAATCTATCTATCTATCTATCTATCTATCTATCTCCCTACCATTTCTGAAGAGATTAGTTCTTACGTATAGAAGGTGTCAATCTGCCTTCAAGGACTTTGATTAGAATTGATTTCTCTCAAAAGTCATGTGACATTCAGCTTTCCAAGAAATGTTTCTTTTTTCGGCAATGAATGTTCTCAGTTTTACTAGCCCCTTATGGCACTGGATTGCAATTCTTATGACCATATCGTGGCGCCTATTTGTAAACTTCCGTTATTGGAAGGGTCAATGTTACAGAGGCCTCAATGTTACATTGGATGGGGGTAACCATAGTTACTCTATCCCAGGCCGGAAAACCCGCCAAATTGTTCCTCAAATGGAGAGTGATCTGGTAATGCAATACATAGAAGTGGATCTGGTAATGCTCGGAAGAAAATGTCTCTGGTAATACAATACACGAAGGGGCTTCACTGGAGAAAGATGTTTCTGGTAATGCAACGCACAAAGATGTAGAGGCTTCAGTGAAGAAAATGTCAATCGTACGACAACAAACTGATGATGAGAAAACAATTCCCCTACCACCATGGGCCCTATAGATAGTTGGTGATATGACAAGAGTTAAGGGCACAGACTTCGTACGCTTTAGATCCAGGAGTGAACGCAGCTATGATACGAGATAACATGGTGCTACTTAGAATGGTATCGACCATTCTGAGACAGAACCTGAAATGAACACGATATGCTTTATTCCTGACGTCAGGGAGAAATCATTTTCAGTGGCCGTAGAGTTTCACAAGGTCTGGCTTTATCTCCAATACTTGAGTGCAACAAAAAGATTTATCTATTTTCTGAACCGATGATTTCGACAACCTTGGTTTAATAGCTTATACATGGGGTTACATAACGATATGTATGATAAATAGCAGCCACTGTGCGACTGCTTTTATACCACAGTGCTACGTTTTGGCGCGGTGGTCGTTTTGGCGACGTCGTTTACGCACAATGGGCGTTTTTGCGACGCCGTTTTGGCGCAATTGTCGTTTTGATAACGTCGTTCTAACGATAGAAAGTTTTGGCGTTTAATATTTTATACATCTATTTAAAAAAAATAATTTTTTAGCAATTGTGTGTTTTCTAAAATATCAACAGAACTCGTTGCGCCAAAATGACCATCGCCAAAACGTCGTTGATTAAGCTAATCAGAGTTTTTTAAAAAATGAAAATGTGAAAGTGAAGTTTAGTAGGTTTTAATTTATTGGATCTAAATTTATATTTTTATTAAAAATAACTTTTCCGTGGTATCAATAACCCAATAATCTTCATTTCTGATAGAAGTTCTGAAGATTCCTCCGCCCAGTCCTGGAATGACAATTGTAACATTTCTTTCACTATTTTGTACTATTTTCAATAAATTAAACATTTTAGTTGTTCCTTTATATCCTTCGGTGATTTCTTTGTATTGCCTTTTAATATAAAGCGACTACTTGAGAGCTTCACGGATATGATAAAAAAATATTAACACTATAAAACTGAACTCTCTCGTCTGGCTAGCCATGAATAGTGCATCGTCTGCAATAATACGATAAATTGTCAACCAAAGAACTGGCTGCACGAAATTTCATTTTCCCCTCCACTTAAAAAAAACCCCACAGTTTCCTAAATTGCTGCCGGTACCGACCAAATCGATGAGTCCACTATAAAGGGGTGTGCAGGCTGCCTGATATAATGGCCTGGGAAAAATCGCTTGCAATTTCCGCTATTCTCTTTATGCGCCACAAGCTTGATGAAATTATCATCTCTTGAGCAATAAGGACTGGACCGGGGTATGTGTGTGTGTGGACGGGGTAAAAGGGCTAAATTGGGGCTATGGTTTAGAAGATAAAATACTTTTGGACATTAACTCTTTCTCTCCGAATTGACGATATCATCGTTGATTTGACCCCATTAAATTTAATCAATTTTTTTTTATTTTTATAAACTTTAAATTTTATGTTTTATAAAAAGAGCATACATTCTCCTATAATAAAATTCTAGACCAAAAGTAACGTTTTCTGATTATAAACAAAAATGTTATTGAAGTTTAATCAAAACAGGGTAGAATGTACAAATGTGACTAAAAGAAATTCACTATCAGAACGTGGAAAAAAATGACCGCCATAAAATAACTTTGGCTAGACCTTACTTCTATACAATGAAACGATTTCTAAGGGTCCAGTTGGAAAGGGGGAAAAGAACTATTGTTTTTGCGCAGTCTGTCTGTCACGTATCAATCTTTAAAAAACCAACTAAAAGCGCTGTTCCAAACTGGTCCCCTTCCCTCCACTGGTCATATTCGTCGTCATTAAAATGTCTAAACCTGCCATTTGACCAACACCCCCCCCCCTTCCCTTCAGTATCTCCCTTGTGATGGATCTATTTTTGTTTGATTCGGTAATGGCTCAAAGGGGGAGCAACTTATAGTTTCCCAATTTTAAACAAATAATTAGATACCAAATGTTTTCCCATCTAATCTTTAATGTTTTGATATCAATATTTCATTCCACAGTTTAACTTATTAGCTCTTAGTTCCACAGTTTCACTCCTCAGCTCTTAGTGCCACGGTTTAACTCCTCAGTTTCTCTCCTCAGCTCTTAGGGCCACGGTTTAACTCCTCAGTTTTACTCCTCAGCTCTTAGTGCCTCAGCTTAATTCCACAGCTCTTAGTTTCACAGTTTAATTCCACAGCTCTTAGTTCCACGGTTTAACTCCTCGGCTTTTAGTCTCACAGTTTAACACCTCAGCTCTTAGTCCCATAGCTAAACTCCACAGTTTCACCCCTCAGCTCTTAGTTCCATAGTTAAACTCAACAGCTTTTAGTTCCACAGTTTAACTCCTCAGCTCTTAGTTCCATAGTTAAACTCAACAGCTTTTAGTTCCACAGTTTAACTCCTCAGCTCTTAGTTTAAGCCCGAACGTTTCTACTTTTCATTAAGATTTACCATTTCTCGTGACCATCATAAAAGACATTCTGACTTATGCTTGCCTATCTCGTTGTCCTATTTCACTTCAAAACAATGGAATACATTCACTAGTGTATATTTCAAAGAGTCTTTTATAAAAGCTTTACCTTCTTATAATAGCGCGATTTTTAAAA
Organism: Biomphalaria sudanica; assembly: GCA_036873155.1. NCBI lineage: Eukaryota > Metazoa > Mollusca > Gastropoda > Planorbidae > Biomphalaria > Biomphalaria sudanica. The sequence goes on along the minus strand of JAZGLO010001746.1, from coordinate 334,249 downwards.
ATATTGGACTACTTGATCATAGTATTAGATCCTTATTAATAAGTGCTACTAAGGCTCTATTCTATAAATTAAATTAAACTTGAACTCGAAATATCAATTACGTAACTAAATGACAAATACCATCTCTTTGGTCAGCGCTCTGGATTTTTTTTTTCTAAAAAAAATATTGCATGTAACTTGGGATATAGCTCCTCCTTCGTAGTCGAAGATGAGCAAATTATAACGGTCACACTAGAGTTTTCCCCATGTGGCCAACGAGCTTGCAATTCTTTACTCAGAGATATACATCAACTGTTTCATTCTAGGAAAATCGTTACAACTATTTTTGAGATCAGCGCCCGCCCACCCGGTTTCGACGAAGGAATGACTAGAATAGAGTTATTGTTAAAACACCAATACGCTTCCTTTCACAAATCAATTGCATACACAAAAGAAATTTAGGCGTTAAATACAAAACCTTTACAGCTCTAGACTTCGTTAATCAATGAGACTTGATTCCTACTTTATGTTCAAATTATAAAGTCAACTAAATCTTCATATTTTATTTGTCATTGAAAAAATGAAGAGAAAACAATGGACCTCATTCACCAATCGTAAACAAACAACATTTAGTCACGTGATCTTATTGATAAAACAACGGAAAAAACTGTCACGTGACACCATCATGAATTAAACATGAGATCGTAAATTATATAGAAGAGATAGAGCACCACGTGACTAATGTTGTTTGTTTACGATTGGTGAATGAGGTCCATTAGCCAGTATGGGGCAGATCGAACCCACGACTTTTGCTTACTAGCACGACATTCTATCAACCTAGCTAGCCAGCCTTTTTTTTGTTGATGTGCTAAATTTGAATTTGAAACAAATGTTTCTTTTTCTTTGTACCAATCTTAATAGCATAAATCTTTTTAATCCAACGTCCGATCTTTATAACATAAATCTTTTTAATCCAACGTCAGATCTTTATAACATAAATCTTTTTAATCCAACGTCCATATCAGGGATGAGGGTTGAAAGTATCAAGGAAGTGCGAGCTTAGAGTAGGAATGGAATAACTAAATAACAAGTAAAAGATAAAAAAAAAATACTTAAAAAAAAAACAACAAGAAAGCTTGTTCTGTTAATTGTATCTATTTGTTTGGGTCAGTCATGTAATTAAATTTATAATAGATGTAGACTAACAATAACAAGTTTGTGCGATTAGAAATATTTCTTTTAGCAATTGTTTTTGTTTAGCGCAATTGCATGCTTCTAGCGTTCTCAATACGCTATGATCCTCTAACTTGTCTGGACCAGTTGGAAAGGGTGCGGGCTATCTGAGTGATCGCTATTTAAATGTATTAAAAAAAAAAGGGAACGGACTGAATTCGAACTTGTGGGCTAAAACTTTCTCACCCTTCTCAAGCCAACGCGGTAACAACTCTGCTAGCGAAGAGTTTATGAACAAAGAAGATTGTTTAGTTATCTATTGTTTCTATTTCATGTTTCTGTTCACTTAGCCTTTGAGACAGCCTAATATAAAGGGATTAATTCAGCTTATACCACCACTTCAGTCAAGTACTATTTCTTTTCCTTGTTTGTGATAACAAACACAAATATTTTTTTTAATCAATAGTTAATCATCTAATTGGTTGATTTTTTAATTGATTGTTGTGTTATCAGGTAAAAGAAATAATTGTGCAAACTTTCAGCTTGATCCGAGATTTGGTGTCGGAGAAATTACTTACACATTTTTGGACCGACAGACAGACAGGCAGACAGAGAGAGCTGATTTAAGCTTTGTAAAAAGGTGAGTTGCATCTTATTACATTCAGTACCTAGATCATTATATTGCATCAATTATTCTACACAGAAAATATTATATAACAAGGTTACAAAAGACAGTTTGTGTGGAAACACAAACTCAAAATCGACCCCCGAAGTGGTCCACCCAAGCAGGCTTCAATATTTTCAGAAAGAACATCCAAATGAAATTATATCAAAGACAAAGGAGAGATAAGAATGGAGAAAGGAGGATAACAGATCTTGTGTAGTGCCCCAACGGTCCCGCAGATCAAAGGATAGGTGAAAAAGAATATTAAGTTAGATGTGAACCTGGCCTAAATAGTTCCCCTTTTAGACCTTGTGGTCTATAGGGCAGATCATGCAAACTTCCTCTGTTTTTGTGGCCTACGGTTAACGAGGGTGTCATGTAGCCAGCACAACGACCAACCGCCTTTACTTTTCCCCAACTAATGTCAGGTACCCATTAGGTTCGGAAGCCAAGCTCTCTACCGCTCAGCCACCGCGCAATCCCATGACCTAACTGATGTCTTATAATTGATCTCATTGTTTTGAAAAGGCTCAATTTTTTTTTTCCCTTAATAAAAATATGTAAAAAAATTCTGCAGTGAAATATAAAAGTGCAGGAATATGAAGTTTACAAGATTACTATTCGTTTTAAATTAGGTCTAACTTATAATGCATACTAATTAGCTTTTTCTCTTTAATAAACTGCTTACATAACTGATTTTAAAAATTAGATTTTTCGCTTTCAGAAAAAAAAAGTAGCCGTTGCATCAGAACTTTGAATGGTCTAAAATATTGTGATGTCGGATTTTCAATATCTTTTCTAGTTTACGAGATCTAAACGAGACGGACGGACAGACGGACAGACATTTCGCATAAAACTTTAGCGTCTTTTCCCCTTTCGGGGGCCGCTAAAAAGTAAATATCTCATGTAAATGTTCTTCTTTCAGACCTTGCTTTCAATAGGCCTATGATGTAAAGGTTATCTGTGCCTGTTTACCTGGCTATCGAGTGAGTCATGTGGCCAGCACAACCTTTCTCCAACCAATGTCAGGTACCCATTAGAGTAGTGGACTCAAGGTTGCCTTCTAAAGATCCCGACATTAAAAATCCCGGTTTTCGAACTCGGGATCCTCGGTTCTGTTGCCAAGCACTTACTCCACAGCCCCCACGCCTCCCTCAAGTAAATGGATTTGAACCTAACTTGTACCTAACTTGAACCTAACTTGAGCCTAACTTGAACCTAATTTGAACCTAACTTGAACCTAACTTGTACCTAACTTGAAATTACCTTGTACCTAACTTCATCCTAACTTGAACCTAATGTGAACCTAATGTGAACCTAACGTGAACCTAACTTGTACATAACTTGAACCTAACTTGATCCTAACTTGAACCTAACTTGTACATAACTTGTACCTAACTTGAACCTAAATTGAACCTAACTTGTACCTAACTTGAACCTAACTTGTACCTAACTTGTACCTAACTTGTACCTAACTTGAACCTAACTTGAACCTAACTTGTACATAACTTGTACCTAACTTGAACCTAACTTGTACCTAACTTGAACCTAACTTGTACCTAACTTGAACCTAACTTGAACCTAAATTGTTCTTGGGTTGGAATACATTGCTAATAGAAATAACAACTTTCTTATAATCGCTACCATCACCACTCCGAGCTACGTACTGTGATGTCTTCACCTTCAAATCGATCAAATAATTCAATGGATTTTCAAAGTTTATGGCTGATGGACGGGAGGAAGGGCCAATCAGTCCCTGAGATGGCGCCCTTGTGTTTGTAAATCAGTTATAATTATATGTATTGAGACACCCCCCCCGCCCCGACCCGAACCTCAATGACCTCTTGCCCCCTCTCATGACACTTGACAGAGACATGTCATTAATTCCCTGATCCAGGTCAGGTACCGGAAAATGATCACAAGCCTGGCATAACCTCCTCAGGGACAACAGGAGGGGGGAGGCGCGGAGGGCTAAAGAACAAAACATGACTGAATATATGACGTCTTTTTTTGATCGGACTTGCATGACTGAAAGCTATCTGACGTTCAACACTGTAGTGTGATATCATTTTTGGCGCTAGTTTTGAATAGCTGCATTCTTGGTGTGTGTGTGTCCATAAAAGCAGAGAGAACTAGAGAGAAACTGAAAGAAACAGGAAGCGTAGATAAGTTACAGGAAGAACAAAGAGTCAGAAAAAAAAAGAGAGTCATATAAGGAGAAGCAATATGGAGGACGATGAGTTATAAAGAGAAATAGAGATTGGTAACGATGACTGAGTAGGGGAGGGAATAAAAAAAACAGAGAGGGGAGTAATAAAGAGAGCGAGAGGAGTTAAACAGAGGAGATTATTTAACAGAACAAGTAAAGAATAACAAAGTGAGTTAAACAGAGGAGATTATTTAACAGAAAAAGTAAAGAATAACAAAGTGAGTTAAATAGAAGAGATTATTTAACAGAAAAAGTAAAGAATAACAAAGTGAGTTAAACAGAGGAGATTATTTAACAGAAAAAGTAAAGAATAACAAAGTGAGTTAAACAGAGGAGATTATTTAACAGAAAAAGTAAAGAATAACAAAGTGAGTTAAACAGAGGAGATTATTTAACAGAAAAAGTAAAGAATAACAAAGTGAGTTAAACAGAGGAGATTATTTAACAGAAAAAGTAAAGAATAACAAAGTGAGTTAAACAGAGGAGATTATTTAACAGAAAAAGTAAAGAATAACAAAGTGAGTTAAACAGAGGAGATTATTTAACAGAAAAAGTAAAGAATAACAAAGTGAGTTAAACAGAGGAGATTATTTAACAGAAAAAGTAAAGAATAACAAAGTGAGTTAAACAGAGGAGATTATTTAACAGAAAAAGTAAAGAATAACAAAGTGAGTTAAACAGAGGAGATTATTTAACAGAAAAAGTAAAGAATAACAAAGTGAGTTAAACAGAGGAGATTATTTAACAGAAAAAGTAAAGAATAACAAAGTGAGTTAAACAGAGGAGATTATTTAACAGAAAAAGTAAAGAATAACAAAGTAACAGGGGTAAAAAGAGGAGATAATTAATTTAGGTAGAGAAGATTTATAAAGCGAGAGTCAGACTAGTTATAAAGAGAGAGTCAGACTAGTTATAAAGAGAGAGTCAGACTAGTTACAAAGAGAGAGTCAGACTAGTTATAAAGAGAGAGTCAGACTAGTTATAAAGAGAGAGTCAGACTAGTTATAAAGAGAGAGTCAGACTAGTTATAAAGAGAGAGTCAGACTAGTTATAAAGAGAGAGTCAGACTAGTTATAAAGAGAGAGTCAGACTAGTTATAAAGAGAGAGTCAGACTAGTTATAAAGAGAGAGTCAGACTAGTTACAAAGAGAGAGTCAGACTAGTTATAAAGAGAGAGTCAGACTAGTTATAAAGAGAGTGTCAGACTAGTTATAAAGAGAGAGTCAGACTAGTTATAAAGAGAGAGTCAGACTAGTTATAAAGAGAGAGTCAGACTAGTTATAAAGAGAGAGTCAGACTAGTTATAAAGAGAGAGTCAGACTAGTTATAAAGAGAGTGTCAGACTAGTTATAAAGAGAGAGTCAGACTAGTTATAAAGAGAGAGTCAGACTAGTTATAAAGAGAGAGTCAGACTAGTTATAAAGAGAGAGTCAGACTAGTTATAAAGAGAGAGTCAGACTAGTTACAAAGAGAGAGTCAGACTAGTTATAAAGAGAGAGTCAGACTAGTTATAAAGAGAGAGTCAGACTAGTTATAAAGAGAGAGTCAGACTAGTTATAAAGAGAGAGTCAGACTAGTTATAAAGAGAGAGTCAGACTAGTTATAAAGAGAGAGTCAGACTAGTTATAAAGAGAGAGTCAGACTAGTTACAAAGAGAGAGTCAGACTAGTTATAAAGAGAGAGTCAGACTAGTTATAAAGAGAGTGTCAGACTAGTTATAAAGAGAGAGTCAGACTAGTTATAAAGAGAGAGTCAGACTAGTTATAAAGAGAGAGTCAGACTAGTTATAAAGAGAGAGTCAGACTAGTTATAAAGAGAGAGTCAGACTAGTTATAAAGAGAGAGTCAGACTAGTTATAAAGAGAGAGTCAGACTAGTTATAAAGAGAGTGTCAGACTAGTTATAAAGAGAGAGGGTAATAAAAAAAGAAATGTTATAAAGAGAGAGATTAGGGTTACAGTAAATAGAGAGAGAAAAAAGAAAAAGAAAGCTTGAACAAACAAGGTTACAAAGACAGTTGTGTGGAAATACAAACTCAGAAACCACCCCCGAAGTGGTCCACCCAGGCAGGTAAAAAGGCAGGTTTCAATATTTTCAGAAAGAATATCAGAATGAAATTCTATCAAAGGCTAATGACTGAGTAGAATGGAGGTTGACAGATCTTGTGAGGTGCCCCCAACGGTCCAGCAGACCAAGGGATAGGTGAAAGTGAATGTGACACTTTATGCTTACCTGGTCTGATTTCACCTAATGATTATCCAATTGATCTAAGTGTTTTGTAAAGGGTCAATCTCTAATTGTAAAGAAAAAAAAAGCGTTCCTTAACAGAGAAAGAGGACAGCTGTTCTCTTTGATATGTGCTGATATGAAAAACTACACGCTAATTTATAAGTAAATTATGTTTTATTCTTATTTGCGTATTGAATGTTTTTTTTCTCTTATTAAAAAAATAATCATTTCTTGTAAATGTAGTAGTTAATATGTGACATGACTTACTTATCAATACAATTGTTTAAAAAAATAAAAAAATTATTTGACTTAAAATCTAAAACCGTTCTATAAATGTGTTAAAAATATGTTAAATAATCACCTCCCTTACTAAATAGCCTCCCGTGTTTGCTGCTATTAATAATGAAAAGTTGTAAAAATGGTGTATTTTTATGAAAACAAACTGCTTGCATAGTTGATTTTAAAATTTAAAATTAAAACTTTTCGCTTAAGGGAAAAAAAAGTAGCCGTTGCATCATAACTTTGAAAGGTCTAAAATATCATGATGTCGGATTTTCAATTACTTTTCTAGTTTACGAGATCTAAACGGGACGGACGGACTCTTTTGTTACATACGAGAGGCGAGTCGAATCTTACTTTCTATATGTTTTCAATAGCTACAAACATTTTTTAAAAACATTTTTATAGAAGGAAAGAAAGTGGCTTGACTTTAACAACTTGCCTCTAAATCACGTCCAGGCTGAGTTTCTTGTATACATTGCACCATGTTTTCACATTCTTATTGAGTACCATCAGATTCACAGAGGTACTATACTTTGTTTACTACTGGGCTTAAGAATAAATCAAAATAAAGTTATACAAATCAATCATTTCTAATGAGGTAGCAAGATGAACATTGATAATAGTTAAATAGATGAATAGATAGATAAATAAATAGATAGATGAATAGATGGATAGATAGATAGATAGATAGATAGATTGATAGATAGATTGATAGATAGACCTATACAAAAGATAGATAGATAGATAAATAGATAGATAGATAGGCAGATAGATAGATAGAGAGAGAGATAGAGAGATATAGATAGAGAGATAGATAGATAGATAGATAGACCTATACAAAAGATAGATAGATAGCTTAAATGATTTTCTCCCAGTAGCACTAACACCTATAGTTATGAAATGTTTTGAAAAATATATGCCTAAACAACTTGTAGCAAAAAGTCAATAACAGCCTAGACCCTCACCAATTCGCATATAAAGTAGCTAGGGGAACTGAGGATACAATTCTATTGCTTTTGAAACAGCTTCATAAGCATCTCGATACACCCAAAACATGTGCACGAGTCCTCTTTGTAGAATTCTCCTCGGCTTTCAATACCATACAGCCACATTTAATGATAAACAAACTGAGTAACTTAAATGTAAGCCCATACTTACAAGCATGGGTTCTAAACTTTTTAACCCAACGTCCCCAGTATGTTAAAGTCAACAACATCAAATCGTCAACTCGAGTACTATGTACGGGTGCTCCACAAGGTTGTGTACTTTCTCCTGTACTGTACACTCTTTACACTAATGACATAAGAAGCATCTATGACTCAGTTAAACTCATTAAATTCGCTGATGATACTGCCATAGTAGGTCATATTTCAGCAGACGAAACTCACTATCGAAGCTCGATAGAAGAGTTTACAAACTGATGCACCGACAACTTTCTAGAACTAAATGTCACAAAAACTAAAGAACTTATAATAGATTTCAGAAAGAAAAAACAAACTATAAGTGAACTGCACATAAACGCAACATCTATAGAAGAAGTAAAGGCATATACATATCTAGGCGTTATCACAAACTTTCATGGGAAGACCACCTTGGAACTCTGACAAAGAAAACAGCCCAGCGACTATTTTTCTATACAGACTCGATAGCTTTAAACTAAACAAGAAGATCATGGATACTTTTTACGGCGCGACTATGCAAAATCTGCTAACACTAGGAATAACTTGTTGGCATGGCAACGCTTCATCTAAACTGTTGCGACGTCTAGAAAACATCATAAAAAGGGCATCAAAAATTACACTCACAACATTACCATATTTAAAGGAACTTTTTGAACAAAAGTGTCTAAGGAAAATCGAAAAAATCTTGTACAACGGCCACCGCAAAGTGGGCGACTGCTGTCAATCAAAACAAGAACGGAGCGATACAAAAACTCGTTCGTACCTCATTCGGTCAGACTATATCAACGCCACTCGTTGATCAGGGAACATGAAAAGCACCAAGATGTCTGTGTGTAGCCGCTGAATGAACTCTTTATGTTGTGTCTGTTGTATTTGTGTGTATTTTTCTGTTGTGTTGTCTTTATATGAGAAAAAGAGTCCTTGTAATCACAACTAATTTCCGTAAGGATCAATAAAGCAGTCTTAGTCTTATAGATGGATATATAGATAGATAGATAGATAGATAGATAGACAAATAGATAGATAGATAGATAGACATACAGATAGATAGACAGATAAATAGATAGATAGATAGATAGATAAATAGATAGATAGATAAATAGATAGATAGATAGATAGATAGACAGACCGATATATAGATAGATAGATAGATAGACAGACAGACAGATAGATAGACATATGACTAAATATAATTCGAGCCTTACTCCACCCTTCCCCCAGTTGTTCCTGAAAGCCCGGAGAACCAAATAATGAAATGCAGAACTTTGCGTAACGATCAAATAGAAAGGAACGGGTCCATTCTAAATGTAAGCCTCAAATATTGAGTGATCGATGATTTGAATCCTTAAGGAAATTGCACTCAGCCTGTTGACCTGCTTACCCGCTCAAGCGAAAGAGCCTCCTGCATTCATTAACGTTACAGTCATTTGCCCGCCATTTTCAGATGAACCACGTCTGCCGCCTTTAATGAATCAAAGCTAGGTTTTGATTGGAAGAAAAGAAGGGGGAACAAAAATCCCAACAAAAACTTAAATCAATCTGACGTCAAATAAACTTGGGGCTCTAAAGTCGATACAAGAGAGAAAGAGTGAGAGAGAGAGAGGGGGGGAGAGAGAGGGGGAGAGTGAGTGTGAGAAAGTCGGAGACTGACTGAAAGAGTGACTGAGAGAGAGAGAGAGATGGAGAGAGAGAAAAGAGAGAGAGAGAGAGAGAGAGAGAGAGGGGGAGAGAGAAGGAGAGTGAGTGTGAGAAAGTGGGAGACTGACTGAAAGAGTGACTGAGAGAGTGAGAGAGATGGAGAGAGAGAAAAGAGAGAGAGAGAGAGAGAGAGAGAGAGAGAGGGAAAAAAGAGAAAAAAAAAGCATCTAAAAGTGCCAAACCAAATAAATCTGTGTTCATGATATTATCTCTGTCTCGAGGACGAACACACAAAAAAAGGTTGTAGAAAATGTTTTGCTCTGATCTTCTGAGCATTGACACATTTGTATTTTTGGTTTTAAAACAGAACATGGGATTGAATTCATTGATAAGAGAAAAAACTTAGTAGCCTACATAAATGTGTTGGTACATTTCAAGGTAGAGTGCAGTATAAGGAGCATTTAATAAACTAGTATCATTGGTTATATTTGCTATCTTATCTTATAATATAAAGACGTTACTTTATGAAAGGATATGATTACGTTTTACGCGTGTGCCGAGGTTAATCAAATCTACACTATAAGAGGATATTTTGTAGCCCATGGTCATGATTATCTTCAAAATGAAACAAATGGAAATCTAACCAACGTTTATATTTAAAATTTGACAACAAAAATAAGTTTTTACTTATGTACATTATTAAAAAAATGTCTTCCATTTGAAGTCTATTATAAAGTGTACTGTGAGAAAAACAAACACGAATGCAATTATTAATATACATTTAAATTTGAGATTAAATAGGAAGGAGTTTATAATTTAAAATTTCTTTTAATTATCAGTTTGAACTATTGAAAGTGGTGAGTCTGGTGAGTCACCTCTCGTGAAGTAATATAAGATATAAAATAAAAGAAAATATAAGATACATTAAATTAAAACATTTATTGTATCCAAAGTTATACAAGTCTAGTGAATCTTCGTTTTTCGCTGGTTATGCTTTCAAAGACCACCTGCGAAAAACGAATCTCCACAAAGTACACTAAAACAAACAAATATTTACATTAACAAATCTACACTTATACCAAGAGGATGCACAGGTTCTACTACACTTATACCAAGAGGATGCATAGAGGTCTACTACACTTATACCAAGAGGATGCACAGGTTCTACTACACTTATACCAAGAGGATGCACAGGGTCTACTACACTTATACCAAGAGGATGCATAGGGTCTACTACACTAATACCAAGAGGATGCTCAGGGTCTACTACACTAATACCAAGAGGATGCTCAGGGTCTACTACACTTATACCAAGAGGATGCACAGGGTCTACTACACTTATACCAAGAGGATGCATAGGGTCTACTACACTAATACCAAGAGGATGCTCAGGGTCTACTACACTAATACCAAGAGGATGCTCAGGGTCTACTACACTTATACCAAGAGGATGCACAGGGTCTACTACACTTATACCAAGAGGATGCATAGGGTCTACTACACTAATACCAAGAGGATGCTCAGAGTCTACTACACTAATACCAAGAGGATGCACAGGGTCTACTACACTTATACCAAGAGGATGCACAGGGTCTACTACACTAATACCAAGAGGATGCACAGGGTCTACTACACTTATACCAAGAGGATGCATAGGGTCTACTACACTAATACCAAGAGGATGCACAGGGTCTACTACACTTATACCAAGAGGATGCACAGGGTCTACTACACTTATACCAAGAGGATGCATAGGGTCTACTACACTTATACCAAGAGGATGCTCAGGGTCTACTACACTAATACCAAGAGGATGCTCAGGGTCTACTACACTTATACCAAGAGGATGCATAGGGTCTACTACACTAATACCAAGAGGATGCTCAGGGTCTACTACACTAATACCAAGAGGATGCACAGGGTCTACTACACTTATACCAAGAGGATGCACAGGGTCTACTACACTAATACCAAGAGGATGCACAGGGTCTACTACACTTATACCAAGAGGATGCATAGGGTCTACTACACTAATACCAAGAGGATGCACAGGGTCTACTACACTAATACCAAGAGGATGCACAGGGTCTACTACACTAATACCTAGAGGATGCTCAGGGTTTACTACACTAATACCAAGAGGATGAACAGGGTCTACTACAGAAGAAGGAAAAGCTCAGAAAACGAAATCAAGACGGACTTTAAATTCCTCTTTGCTAACGATGGGCTAATTAGAGCAGAACACTGTAAACTAATTTTGAAGAGACTGTAATGGATTATATGAAATATTTTGTCTATTCGCCGTTTACTGTTTACTTCTATTTACCCTCAATAGCCGCCAGTTCAAAGTAGTGAAGAATGACTGTAACATATATATATATATATAACTGATTGTCTTATATTTTAAAGTTTGATGGACTAAATGAAAGATTAAAGTTTGGGTGCTGGATCTGAATTAGAAATGAAATACCAATGGCGTGTCGGAATCAAATCGTTGTGTCCGCCCCTGCTCTAGATCGAACATCGTGTCTCCTCATTCCCAATGGGCAACCCTTGTAATTAATACTAAATAAATAATTAATTTATATATAGTACCATATCTCTCGAATAAATACGTCTTAGATACATTTAATAACAGAAAGATTGTGTATTACCCTATGCACTGAAGGCCGAGAATAGGTGGGGCCTTAGCAGTCAATATTTGTAGGACGGGTCGACGGTAACAAAAGGACAAAAGATTCTCTATAAAGCGGGTCCCCATTTAGGCGCGGTGTTGAACGGTTGCCCCTCTCGCCACTCCATAACGCCGCCTCTGCATTGGGGCGGACTTGTGTAAAAGAGATATTACGATATGACTGAGATACTAAGAAGCCAAATAGAAAAAATTTAAAACAATTATAACCGTTCATTACATTAAATAATTAAGAAAGTAATCTTAATGAAATTTTAAGTACAATCTTTCAGCTCGATAGCATAGTGAAAAGTTGTCAACATAAACAATTCAAATCTTGTGTGTGTGTGTGACTATGTGGAAATAGTGAGTGAATAGAATTAATTGAACATAAAGACACAAGCATTACAAACTCTGGGCTTGTAGGAGGTATAGTTATAATCAAATTCTGATCTGCTAATTAGCCTTTACTCTACATAAGCACCAAGGATTAGAGTAATGACCCATAGTTGGAACAGCTTACTTATTATTTCTGGTCGCAATTAGGAAGAACAATTATTGATTCATTGGTTCTCTGTGTTTGTCTAAATATAGGTACACACCAGAAGTGAAAGACTGAAAGGAAAAAAACCTTGTGTGAATAAATAGAAAACTTAGTGAGTGTTCTGTGGAAAACACATTGCGAGTTCTTAGTGAAAACACATTGCGAGTTCTTAGTAGAAAACACATTGCGAGTTCTTAGTAGAAAACACATTGCGAGTTCTTAGTAGAAAACACATTGCGAGTTCTTAGTAGAAAACACATTGAGAGTTCTTAGTAGAAAACACATTGCGAGTTCTTAGTAGTACACAAGGTTAGTGTCCAGTTGAACACTAAGTGAGTACTCAGTACTTTGAGTTTTATCGAAGCTGACTCTTGATTACGAAGAATGAAAAGACGACCCATGAACAAAAGTGAATCAACTCAGTATGAAGACTAAAACCCCCAAAAATTGGCAGCTGAAAATTCTCTCAATCAATAAATAAAAAGTAAATATCTATATTGTTCAAGTTATGTCTAAATGTCTGTGATTGATTCCATAGAGATGTTTGTATATGTAGTTTTGTGACTGTTTGCAAAATAGGTATAAATCGGTCTGTGATTAATAGCATAGATATGTATGTATAAATAGGTCGATGCTTGATAGAGAATACATGTATTTATATATAGGTATGTGATTGATATCTATTTCTATTTTAAATTGATGACAAATTTCAGTGTAATGTGATTTGAATTGTTTTAAACAATTCAAACGTAATATCATTAATTTTCTTATGTGACTTCGACATTTGTGAATGTGTTAACGTACGCTATTATCACACCTTTCTTGCAAAATCGTGATACTCAGGGCCAGTCTCTCTCCTTTGGTTTTTTCTTTATAGCTAAAAACTTAGCTACAGTGAGCAGTGCTGAAAAGGTTCTCGAAAACTGGGTTCAAAATACGCGACGAGGTGATATTAATCAAAACAACCCTGAAAATTGTTGCTTTAATAGAACCTCCAGTTTTCAAACAGTATTTCCCAACTTAACGGAGCACTTCGCACATTCTGAGTATTTAGCGTAACACTTTGCAAATCTTTTTTAAGAGGGATTAATTCACCTGGTGGTCAACTAGTTTATTATTTCAGTAGTTTGTGGAACATCTATTCAGTTCACCTATTCAGTTCACCTATTCAGTTCTTCTATTCAGTTCACCTATTCAGTTCACATATTCAGTTCACCTATTCAGTTCACTTATTCAGTTCACCTATTCAGTTCACCTATTCAGCTCACCTATTCAGTTCACCTATTCAGTTCACCTTTTCAGTTCACCTATTCAGTTCACCTATTCAGTTCACCTATTCAGTTCTCCTATTCAGTTCACCTATTCAGTTCACCTATTCAGTTCACCTATTCAGTTCACCTTTTCAGTTCACCTATTCAGTTCACCATTTCAGTTCACCTATTCAGTTCACCTATTCAGTTCACCTATTCAGTTCACCTATTCAGTTCTCGCTAGGGTTCCGCGGAACACAGTTTGGGAATCACTGTTTTAAAAGATCCCTAAAAACCAATTACCTCTCCAACCCCGCTCTCTACGCTCAAAGGCGAAAAACAGAAGACGCTTCTGTACATGCCCCCGGGCGAGTATTGAACACATATATAGATCAACCGTTTTATCTTATTTATTTCGTCCCACACAGCGAACAGTTTTTAATTTACCAGAGGCACTTGGCGGTGTTTGTTTTCGTATGAGGTCGGGCCTTAAGGTTTGGATTTAAAAACTAGACGAAGCGCTGCACATCTTTCAGAGCAGATCGATGCCAGGAGAGTTGGCGCCAGCAGCCACGGCAGGAGAAATTATTGAAAAGCTTCATGTGATTTGATGAATGGACTCTTATTGATTCTTGGAAAACTGTTTCTAGTTCAATGATGGATGTGAAAAGTCTTATCATTCTGGTTATGTATATATATATATATATATATATATATATATCTATATATAAATATATAAAGTCTTATCATTCTGGTTATATATATATATATATATATATATATATATATATATATATATATATATATATATATATATAAAGTCTCATCATTCTGGTTATATATATATATATATATATATATGAGAGAGAGAGAGTGGAAGAGTGTGTGTGTGAGAGAGAGAGAGAGTGGAAGAGTGAGAGAGAGAGAGAGAGAGAGAATGTGTATATTGTAGGGAGAAAAAATGACAAGACGTACAAGAGAACATTTGTTGAATTTTTCTACCGATTTCGTGGACGACCCACTCACATACTGGAACATAAAGACCAGATTATCACAGTGATAATAATGACAACTGACCTCACAGATACCTTCATGGCCCTTAACATTTCTAAAAAAATTCTCGTTGCCTGTCAGAAGGCGGTACTGCTGCAGACCTGCCACATCACCAGACATTTCCTTATTGGAAACTGATAAAGGGACTACAATTAATATTGTATCTCTTGAGCGAAATTCGACACTGGCAGCGCTAGAGAATGAATACTTGGAATACATAATTTCAGATTAAACGACCATGGAAGCTATCTATAGTTAAAATACACCTTTTTGTTATATCAACCGAAAGGATAATGACAACTGACTGCTTAGTCACATTCGAAGTCTTGGCATTCCTAAGAGGATCATTATACCTGTCAATGGGCAGCAGTGTTGCAGACCTGACAAATCATCAGAACACTATTAAAGGGAGTTCAGTGAATTTTGTTTCCCTTCAACGAAGCTAGACCCAGGCAGGTCCAGACAATGAAAATTAATTCATTTCCATCATACAAATATAACTACTAACAATAGTTGTCTCCCTTTTGTTTTGTTTCACAAACGTCTATACATTTTCAGATTAGAGACTAACTAGCCCTAACACAAAATGACCCACAAATCTTTTTGTTTAAGCCACGCTTCTCTTAAGAGCAATGCTATCGATCTAAAATGAATATTGAAAATTACCATATTAATATGATTGATTAGTTATATGTATCCATCAAATTTTAACATGAAATGATTGTATCTCTTGGTAATAATTGATCAGCCATTTCCATTCCGGAATAATCATTAGAGGGGAAACTACAATTCCGAAAGTAAGACTTCAACACCAACACAAATATCCCTTGATACAACATTCATTTACATTCACATTTGCAAGAAACATCTCGTCATACTAACACTGTACTTTTCTTGAAAAAAAAAGATTTAAAAATGTAGTATCTAGAGAGTATGACAGAATGGAAGAATAAAACACAAGTCAACAATAGCGGCTTGCTCTTGAGCAAAGTAGTACACGGCCCCCGAAATGAACTTTCCATGTCCACGTGACGCGCGTAAGGACTTGGTGTGCATGGCGTGGTGTCTATTCTTGGCAACATGAAGTGCTGCCACAATGAAGAGACATCAAGTCCCTTGCATGGAAAGTGTGTGTGTGTGAGAGAGATGGATGGAAACATAGCTGAGATGTGACAATGTGACAGTGCATTACATTGCCTCTCTCTCTCCTCTTTCTGTATCTCCCGTTCTTTTCTCTTGTCTTCTCACTCTACCTCCCTCCTTCTCT
This sequence comes from Biomphalaria sudanica, assembly GCA_036873155.1. NCBI lineage: Eukaryota > Metazoa > Mollusca > Gastropoda > Planorbidae > Biomphalaria > Biomphalaria sudanica. The sequence goes on along the minus strand of JAZGLO010001746.1, from coordinate 318,110 downwards.
CTCTCTCTCTCTCTTTCTGACACCCTCTTCTCTCTTCCATTCTCTCTCCATGTATCTCTCTCCCTTCTTTTTCACTTTGTACTCTCGCTCTCGTCTTCTCTCTGCCTCCCCTTCTCTCTTTGTCTCCCCCTCTCTCCCACTCGCTCTCTCCGCCTCTTTTTCTCTCTTTCTCTCTATCTCTAACAATCTTTTTTCCCCTCTCTCTTTCAGTCCCCCCTTTCTCTCCCACTCTCTCTCTTTCTCTTATTCTCTCACTCTCTTTTTTTCTCTCTCTCTGTCTTTCTCTTTTTTCCCTCTCTCTTTCTGTCTCTCTTTCTGTCTCTCTTTATCTCTCTCTTTTTCTCTCTTTTTCTAACATAATTAGATCACCGTTCAGCAGTAAAACCGTCTTCTGGCTTTCATCTTTTAGCTTTATTCGGGCTTTTACAGATCCGACTTTTACAATAATAAACGCATACAAATGATAATAATGATAATAATATTTTTCAATACTGGAAACACAACATAATTGCTTACATATGATATTTTACTTGAACTAAAAGTAAACTGTCAAGCTATCATTATTCGAGCACATTTAATTCAATGTTATTGCCGAGATAAGCGTTACAAGTCTCACGATGGTATCATTTGATGATAATTATAAAAGTGAACCGATGCCAATTAAACAGCAATCAAGTTTTATTTCATAAGTTTTAGGAAGAGAAACTTATGTTTTATTGCTGTTATCAAAACTTTATTCCTCACCAATACATGTAGAAGCACATATTTAATCATCTTTTGGAAAATTTCAATTAAGACGTATTGTACATCTACCCACTTTCAATTCAGGGGGAGATAACGATTGGATTCTACCATCCGGTAAAGCAAACGACAGACTCTTATGTATCGTGATGAAAAACATAATCGATACTTCATTCAGTGCGATTACAACCTTCAGAAACTGCAGGCTAATGGCTGTGTACACAGAAAGGGAAACTCGAACCAACTACAAACTCATTCGAGGACAAAGCAAAGAAAAATGAGGAAAATAAAATAATGAATAAGCAAAACAAAAGCGTAGATAAGGAAATAAAAGACGAAATCGATACATTGGTTGCGCATTTATCGGTTATAGAATGTTCACAACATACATGGCATGAAAAATCTATCTTCAGAAACAAAATACAACCTATTTGAATATGGAATTCTAAGATAGATCCAATCATCCAAATCAGGGGTTCCAAACCTTTTCTGCATGGGGCCATGTACATTTATTACACGCATGTCATGGGACGCGAATCACCGCTAAAATTCGTCGAGTAAAATGGAACCGAGCTTGTCCGATTTCATTCTGCGCTGGGGGGCAGACGGTTCCAGGTCCGGATAGCACTGCTTCATGGGCTGAAAATGTCTCGTGGGCCATAAGTCGGGCATCACTGATATAGATCTCGCCTAGGAACATAAGTCGGGCATCACTGATATAGATCTCGCCTAGGAACATAAGTCGGGCATCACTGATATAGATCTCGCCTAGGAACATAAGTCGGGCATCACTGATATAGATCTCGCCTAGGAACATAAGTCGGGCATCACTGATATAGATCTCGACTAGGAACATAAGTCGGGCATCACTGATATAGATCTCGCCTAGGAACATAAGTCGGGCATCACTGATATAGATCTCGCCTAGGAACATAAGTCGGGCATCACTGATATAGATCTCGCCTAGGAACATAAGTCGGGCATCACTGATATAGATCTCGACTAGGAACATAAGTCGGGCATCACTGATATAGATCTCGCATAGGAACATAAGTCGGGCATCACTGATATAGATCTCGCCTAGGAACATAAGTCGGGCATCACTGATATAGATCTCGCCTAGGAACATAAGTCGGGCATCACTGATATAGATCTCGACTAGGAACATAAGTCGGGCATCACTGATATAGATCTCGCCTAGGAACATAAGTCGGGCATCACTGATATAGATCTCGACTAGGAACATAAGTCGGGCATCACTGATATAGATCTCGCCTAGGAACATAAGTCGGGCATCACTGATATAGATCTCGACTAGGAACATAAGTCGGGCATCACTGATATAGATCTCGCATAGGAACATAAGTCGGGCATCACTGATATAGATCTCGCCTAGGAACATAAGTCGGGCATCACTGATATAGATCTCGCCTAGGAACATAAGTCGGGCATCACTGATATAGATCTCGCCTAGGAACATAAGTCGGGCATCACTGATATAGATCTCGCCTAGGAACATAAGTCGGGCATCACTGATATAGATCTCGCCTAGGAACATAAGTCGGGCATCACTGATATAGATCTCGACTAGGAACATAAGTCGGGCATCACTGATATAGATCTCGCCTAGGAACATAAGTCGGGCATCACTGATATAGATCTCGACTAGGAACATAAGTCGGGCATCACTGATATAGATCTCGCCTAGGAACATAAGTCGGGCATCACTGATATAGATCTCGACTAGGAACATAAGTCGGGCATCACTGATATAGATCTCGCATAGGAACATAAGTCGGGCATCACTGATATAGATCTCGCCTAGGAACATAAGTCGGGCATCACTGATATAGATCTCGCCTAGGAACATAAGTCGGGCATCACTGATATAGATCTCGACTAGGAACATAAGGCGGGCATCACTGATATAGATCTCGCCTAGGAACATAAGTCGGGCATCACTGATATAGATCTCGCCTAGGAACATAAGTCGGGCATCACTGATATAGATCTTGGTCTTTATACAGTGAATGTGTGTATGAGGGAATATTAATGTATGGTAAATGTGTCCCACTGTTCAAACGTTGATTTTAATTTTTAAAAGCTGGAATCAGAATAAAGTCATCGCTACGGTACCTCTTTTGAAACTAATAAAACAGTGATATCCAAGTTTAATCTTTCAAAGGGAAGCAGCAGGCAACACTCATAAACTGGGGCGTCCAAAAGATAATTTTTGGGATGGAGGTTTTTCAAGTGTTTCTTAGAAGAACCAATATTAAATTAGAATCTAATGGCTTAGTCCTCCAAATATTTGAACTTGTGGTGCGCTCATCTCCTTGGTTCAAACAACCAAAACGAGTAGCAAGTAGCTATCTTTTATGTCATAGCCCGAGTAGCTAATCAGACGAGACAATCAAAGCAAATGGGTAATTTTTTTTTTTAACAAACAAACGTTAATTTAAAACGCTGGCAGACCTAATTACAAAATAGGGCTTAATAGGATTGCTGTGATCAATGCGATTCTATAAATACCAATTGACATGGTAACAATGATAACCAGCATGTTTAATATAATATTTTCATTATTAGAACGAGCTCCGTCGTAGATTATCATTCTCCTGACGTAATGTAGATCACTAGGTGGTCCAAGGGTTTAGCCCTTGGGCCGCATTATGCGTCGGGTAATGTTACTGTTTTTTGGATCACATTATTCTCACCCTGATAGAAAAGAGTTGGAAATTATGCATAATCCAATTAGTGTGCCGCTTCAGTGTCTAGCTCAGTGCGATAAAATGGCTGGCTAATTCTAATTAGCATAAAAAAAAGGTTGATGCCGCTTTCCCATTGACAGTTCTTTTACGGTAGTGGTGGTACAGTGTTGGAACATAAAGAGTCGGATCCTCAACCTTCAGACTTGCTTTCGTCGGGAAAACTTAGGAAGATCGGCTCGAGAAGGCGACCCGTGAAACCTGTAATTAAAAGAGATTTAGAAAAACAGATCTGACAATTGGGAGAAAGTCTTTCCACTGAATGAATGGGCTCCAGAGATTTAGCCTTGAAACGTGAAGCCCACATCACACCCAAAGTTATAACAAATGAACAGAGAGTTCATTAATAGTAACATTCTTACACAGTCACAAACCTAAGTCAGAGAGCCAACTGTGTAAAATCTGAAAGAGTAGCATCAGCTTCAAAGTAAAATTAAAACTCTATTCTTCACTAATGGTCTGTCTTCTCCTATACGGTTGTAAACATTGGACACTGAACGCTGAGGCTGAAAGAATAATCCAAGCTCCAAAAAAAAAAAAAGCTGGATATTAGATACAGAAATAAAAGACAAATGAGTTTGTTCAAGGCATCACTTAGCTCAAAAAAAGGGAAGAACTTCCCATTGCTGTAACGAGACGAAAGCTGAGCTGGTTTGGTCTTCTTGTAAGACCTGACTCACTGTCAAAGTTATCCTTCAAGGCACAGGCAGCCATAGCAGATCGCGGGTCCCTAAACCTATATATATATCCTACATGGGCGTAGCCAGGATTTTTTTTCGAGGGGGGTGGGATTCCCCCCACGCACCCACCCCCACCCCCCGCGAAAAAAAATTAATAGTATGTATGTGTGTGTGTGTACGTGATCTTTATTACATTCTGATCCTTCATTCTTTCAGAAGACGTTTATTATGCCCTAGAATGTTATAGGAAAAATTCTAGACTCCCCACCATTGCCAGCAATGGGGTGTGGGGGAGCGCTTGGAGCTCCCGCAGCGCGGGGCGAAGCACCGGCGCCAAGCACTATTTCTGGTATTGAAAGCCAACAAAATGAATATTCTGAGGTATCTACAGTAAATTTTCCTGCTATTAAAAAGTTTTGTTTCAAAAACCTAAAATGCTATTCTTACTGCCTTACTGGCACCAAGTTGTACTAGGATGTCATCGCAACCCTTAGTATGCGTAATTCATTTTGTCGGAAAACATGTCCCGCAAACCTCATGCGACGCTCTGTCACAACCTTACTAAGGGGTCGACTCCCAGTCAGGCATAGGATTTCCTTGATTTAGACCCGATCTCTATAACTGACTCCTAAAATCTGTCTTAGCCATCTCTGTTGAGACACATTTAGTGTTTTACAATTTCGGCAGATGACTATTCACTGCACTTTATTAATGGAGCCCCGCCACTGGTAGAAATGTGTAACCTCTCTTGAATACGCTCTTGGAATTAAGGGACTGTAGTTTGCTTTAGATTTTATATCGACAAGGGAAGGTTTATCGTCAAAATCATCTGTTGGGTTTTAAACTAAAAAATCTCTTGAGTTGTTTTTTTAAAATTCAAAACCCCATTTAGAACTTGGTAACTGTAGTTTGCTTTAGAAATAATATTGAAGAAAGAGGTTTTCCACCTCAAAACGTTAAGTAGGGGGATTTTAAACTCTGGAGTAGAGGAGTTTAAACTCAAAACCCCCAATTGGCTTGGCTACGCTCAAATAATTTTAGTGTATAATTTACTTTTTTATATTAAAGAGGTATTTTGTTTAGCATCAAACCCCGCTGAAAGGGGGTTTAAACCCAAAACCCCTTTTGGCAACTCTCATAGCATTTTGAGTGCGTAATTTGCTTTTTTTTATGTTCAATAGTTATTTTATTAGCTTCAAACTCCACTGGAGGAGAGTTTAAACTCAAAACCCTTTTGACTACACTCATAGAATTTTGAGTGTATAATTTGCTTTGTTTTTAATATTAAAGAGGTATTTTTTACGTTCAAACCCCGCTGAAAGGGGTTTAAACTCAAAACTGAGTCGAAACCCATTTACCTACGCTCATAACATTTTGAGTACGTAATTTGCTTTTTTTTTATATTGAAGAGGTATTTTTTAGCTTCAAAACCCTACTGAAGAGGGGGGTGAGCTAAACTCAAAACCCTTTGGCTACACTCATAGAATTTTGAGTGTGTAATTTGTTTTTTTTTAATATTGAATAGGGGGTTGTAAAATCAAAATCTTCCTTAATTCTGCTCTTGTAATTTGGGGATTGTCGTTTGCTTTTTTTTCTTCTTTTTTTTTGTTTTGTTTTTAGAAGAGAGGGATTAAACTGCAAAAATCCCTTGTAGGGGGTTTTAAACTCAAAACCCCTTAATAGGGTTTTTTAAGTCAAACCCCTGGTAGAAGATTTTAAACTCAAAACCCCCTGGAAAGGGGTGTAAACTCAAAACCCCCTGATATGGGTTTTAAACTCAAAACCCCCTGATATGGGTTTTAAACTCAAACTCCCTGGTAGGGGTTTTTAAACTCAAAACTCCTTGGCTGCGCTGGGGCAAGTGATGGTATAGTATTAAAATGTCACCCAAAATAAACAAAATCAAAGCAAAAAATCCATTACTGAATTCCGATCCCCCCCCCCATTTCGGGGGGGGGGGTTGAACCCCAAAACCCCTTACCTGGCTACGCCCATGATGTCCTAGCACTGTAGGCCTTATTTTTGCTACTAAACATAATACCTTACGTAGGTACTGTACTATTGGCCTTTCACTAATTACATACTGTATTGTAATTATTCTGCATTTAAGATTTCGCCTTTTAAAGTTAATAAACAGAAACATTTTGCATGAAAATCAACAAAGTAGATAATAATTTTCTGCCAAGCACTTTGAAGTCGGAAAGTAAACTAATCACGGTGTAGAACCAGAACAACTGTCAATAATCAAACAGTTGCTTAGACGGTCACAGACGGATTCAGTCACGGAACTTTCCTGGCTTGTCGTTTTGCACTAATAATAATATTATGTATCTTCTCTCCCAATGCGCTGTCCGAATGGCTAAGTCAAATTGATGTTTTTTAGGAGCATGGTGTGTAATAGGAGCTACAGTTGTCCCTTGACTTTCGCAGATTCGACTTTCGCAGAAGGGCTATTCCACGGATTTTCAAAATAAATGATGAAAAAAAAAATACTCCCGCGTTTTTTTTTAAAACACATGTTGTTCCACGGCCACCCGATGTATGGTAGCCTAGAACAATACGTCATCGCCAAACTTTTTGGATACTGATTGGTCGAAATAACCGTATAGCACATTCACTGGTTCAATCGAGACCAATCGTTAGAGTAAGCCTCAACACTGACCTGCGAGTCGCAACATGTGTAGACCAATAGCTCGTGACGTCGGAATCAGTTGGCATGTAAAGGTTATTGAGAATATGGGCAGTAGTTATTTAGGAGATTAAAGTGTTAGGGGACGTCTTGTGATACTGTTCGTTTCCAAAAATAGTGTACGAGAGTATATATATGAAATTAAATACCGCGACAAATTTAATTTCGCAGGCGGTCTCGGAACGTATCCCTCTCGAAAGTCAAGAAAACACTTTATTTCTTTATTAATTTTCATTAACAAAATCAACTTTTAGCGGCCCCCGAAAAGGGAAAAAACGCTATTAGTTTTGTTTGGCCTGTCTGTCATCTGTCCATCTGTCCGTCTGTCCGTCAGTCCGTCCCGTTTAGATCTCAGAAACTAGAAGAGAAAATGAAAATCGGACATCATGATATTTTAGATCATTCAAATGTCTGTTGCAACGGCTACTTTTTTCTTTTCTGAAACCGAAAAATCTTATTTTTTATATCAATTATGCAAGCAGTTTTTTCATAAAAATACACCATTTTTACAACTGTTCACTATTAATAGTAACAAACATTGGAGGCTTTTTAGTAAGGGAAATTGTAATTTACCATTTTTTTAACACATTTATGCAAATGATTTTAGATTTTTGGTAAAAAAAAATATTCTTTGTTTAGTGATTGTATTACTAAGTTATATAAGTTCTGTCATAACTAATACTACATTTACAAAAAAAATGGTAACCTTTTTTTTATCAAGAAAACAATCTATTTACTATACATAATAAGTGGACATAATTTCGGACAAACGTTAGTAAGTAGTTTTTCATATTATCGCGTGAACTGTAGGTATCGCGTGAACTGTAGGGTACTTACATTCTGCCATGTCATACAAAACTAAAGGATTTTATTTTTTACGGAGTATTTTTTTTAATTTTTTTTTTTTAATAAGAGATTGACCCTTTACAAAACTATTAGATCAATTAGTTACTCATTACAAGACATCAGTTACGCCAGGTTCACATCTAACGTCACATTCACTTTCACCTATCCCTTGGTCTGCTGGACCTTTGGGGCACCACACAGGATCTGTCAAACTTCTTTCTCCATTCTTCTCTGTCATTGGCCATTGATATAATTTCATTATGATATTCTTTCTGAAAATATTGAAACCTGCCTTTTTTCCTGCCTGGGTGGACCACTTCGGGGGCCGATTTTGAGTTTGTGTTTCCACTCAAACTGTCTTTGTAACCTAGTTCAAAAGTTGCATTTATGTTAGTACAAAATAAATTACCTATGACTCTTTCATTTAGAAATAACGTTGCAAATGGTTCAAACTTGATCACATCGCCTTTTCCTATTCAAATCTGATTGGATGTCATTTATAATAAATATATACGAAATAAACGATGCTAGTTGGTTGCTTCCGGTTACGTTTTTTTTTTCATTGGTGACAAGGTGAACTGTTAAACAATGATAGCCTCGTAGAATCTACAGGTCATACGAAGCTATCTTTATCTAAAATCTAACCAGTGTGAACGGTTTTTGAAATCAAAATGTCATGTTAAGAGCTTGCATGGTAATTGGTATCATATAGATGCAACCAGCATAAAATTTACTCGGGCCTATGTCCACTTTATTGAGACACATAACTCGGACCTTATGTCCGCTTTATTGAGACACATAACTCGGACCTTATGTCCGCTTTATTGAGACACCTAACTTGGACCTTATGTTCGCTTTATTGAGATCAAAAGTCTTATTTTCAAGACTACCAAAAACTGAGACACCTCATTGCATTCTGGGTATTTTCAACTTCAATCTCAACTGCAACTCTTAGAATGTAAACATAAGATCATTGAATATCTTAGTAGTTTGAAGATACTTCCAATCCCCAAGGGATATTCTAACTTAATACGAAGTCAAATGTAAACTTATATAGTTTGAGATTTGGCTTTTTGTTATGCGTAGGATAGGCACGTTGATAAAGTAGCGACTAACTTGAAATCGATATATATATGTTGACATTTTATTTAAAAACAATTACGTACGTTCTAGTCATCTCTTCAATGTGTAGGAAAAGTCCAAGAAGAAGGAAGAAGATCGATACGGATCTCAGCTTTATGGCCACACTTTGTCGGGATGTTCGGACAAGATTATCAGAAGATAAATCAACAAGATTAAAGAGACGCTCTAGTCTCATCATCATTAGAATTCCCTGGCATCGGGTAGAAATGAAAAATGTCGGGGACAGGGTGCCTCGGTAAAGCCTTGACATTGAGGTAAAAGTGTCGTGTCTCACACGTAAACAGGGTGTCCTGAAAGGAATGACAATTACGATTACATACAATAAAATTCTTATACCAAACGTCATAATTCTACGCCTGGCAAACAAAAAGAAAAGACCTCAAGGAAATTAACTTAAAAACAATTAGGTAAGTATACTCAAACAAAAAATGCTTTAAAAGATACAGTTTTATTTCATATAAGCTCTTTTTTTTTGTTTGTATTTCCTAGGAAGAAACTGACAAGAATCTATCACGGTGCCCACTTTAAATTATAATAACAACATGTAGGAACCAGAGACTTCTAGAGTAGACTAGACTGGAAACCGGAAATATATTCTTATCCGCGACTGATCCATTCACAGACCTAAATATATATAGAGAGAGATTTTTATGTACGTAAACTCTTTTTTCAGGCTCTAGAAAAGTAATGATCTTTAGTTTTCAAAGTTTAGAAATAATGCAAAATCATTTCTCGGATATTCAGCAAATTTATGAAACAAAGCCATTTCCTGTTTGTTTCCATTGAGATAATGTTTCAAAAATAATTCATATTGATTTAAATCATCTTATGTACATTTAAATAGATTGATTACCTAGATCCTTCTAGATTATGTAGCTAAAAATTGCAAAATAATAATTATGAGACGAGAGTACCCTTTTTTTTATGTTCAATTACTAGATCTAGATCTAAAAATTAAATTATATGTTACATAGGTTAGGGTTGAAAAAAAAAACACTTTAAACTTCTTTTAACTACTTTACAAAACAACGCCTTGATCCAACTTTCTAAAAAAATGTCACATTTTTTGTAGTGTTAAAAAGTCCAGTCTAGATATAGTATATATAAGTCTATGGTAGGAACAAAATGTAAAAAAAAATGTATTCTAAATAAAATATGAACAGGAAAGATCCTTTCAAAGTTGTCCAAAAAAAAATCCTAGTGGCATTTAAAACTAATAAAGTGCGTATTTGTCGTATTTGTACAGCATTACACATTTTTTAATATTCATTTCTAGCAACATTTTTGTGGAAGCCTTTACACTTTTTTACTAGTAAATCACCCGTCAACATACGTGCTCATATTTATCTTGGAATTATATAAATCTAGTTCAAGCCCTTTGAATAAAGCTCCAAAACACTTTTTTTCTAATCAGAATTTTGTGCAATATCTCTTCGAATAAACTGAAGCAAGATGTTACGCCATATCAAATACATTTATCTTCAAATTTAGTTTGTTGTTACTCCGTCTTACATTTGATTTTTGTTCATAATTTCCATGATCCGTTGGACACTTCTTTCCTGTCTCCTAGTCACAACAAACGATTTGAAAACTACTACATCAAAGAAGAGTAGGCATTCATTAACATGGGAAGGCCACACCTGCAGAATGAAAGACTCCCGTATTCCTAAACGACTCCTCAATGGCCAACTAAGGGAACGCAATAGCTCACAAGGAAGACAACGTTTCAGGGACACCCTCAAAGCTTCTCTGAAAGCCTTCAGCATTGACTCTGTTACCTTGGAAACGGAAGCACATGGCGTCCGCTGTGAAAACTGGCGCACAGATTGCAGAGTACAAGAGAACATCGCTTGGAGAAGAAAAGCGTCAGAGAAAAAAAGCTAGGCCAATGACACTAGCTCCTGCCCAGTGTGCAGCCGAACATTCCGGGCTCACATAGGTCTCACCAGCCACATGAGGAGGCGAGGCACAAAACCCCATGGGAAAAGCCTTCAGCCTCCAAGGTTACAAAAGTGGTCATCATTGATCTACATATATGTGACCGGTCACTTCATCCCCGGTCATTTCATCCTTGGTCACTTCATCTCCGGTCACTTCATCCCGGGTCACTTCATCTCCAATTAAATATTTTTTTCTTAGTCATTGTGTAATTGTGTTGTTAAGGGTTTGTCTTTAAGCACTCATTGCATCTAATATATAAATATGCTAATTTATAATACTTTTTGATATTTTGGACAAGTTATCATAGTGTTTATAATGTTCTTGTTGAGAAATAAAAGAATATATTTCAATACGTAATTATATTGTAATTCGGGGTTTGTATTTAGTTATATTTTTTTCTGTTTGTGGTTGGGATATCAATATTATTCTGCGTGCATGATGTAGGCCCTACGAGGCGCAGTGGCTGACCAGTAAAGCGCTTGGCTTCCGAACTGGGGTCCGGGGTTCGACTGGGATTTTTATTTTCGGGATCTTCGGGCGCCTCTGAGTCCACCCAGCTCTAATCGGTACATAACATTAGTTGGGGAAAAGTAAAGGCGGTTGGTTGTTGTGCTGGCCACATGACACCCTCGTTAACCACAGGCCACAGAATCAGATGACCTTTACATCATCTGCCCTATAGACCACAAGGTCTGAAAGGGGAACTTTTTTTTTATGATGTAGGCTCTAATGTGACGCAACGATCAAAGGCCAAGGTGTGGAGGAAGTCGGGAAATCTCTTTTGAGAGATACAAATACGAATTGAAGTACGAATTATGATCATGCCACTCTGTGTTCATAACATCATCAAAGGCCAAGGTGTGGTGGAAGTAGTGGAAATCTTTTGAGAGATGAGAACGATTAGACTACTTATGATCTTGCCGCTGAGAACTTATCTCCTGACGGCCACCTTTCACTTTACCTTTGTCAATCGTTTTATCTTGAATCTGAGCGTGTCATTAGAAACTCTGATAGCACGTTGTATTTGTTCTACTAAACGCTGAGTTCAAAGAAATACGCAACCCACTGGCCAAGAAGTTACAGACGATGCACACCAATACGAATCAAAGAATCGTCTTCAGCACCTACTAGCAATAGCCTACGTCTTCAGCACCTTCTAGCAATAGCCTACGTCTTCAGCACCTTCTAGCAATAGCCTACGTCTTCAGCCCCTACTAGCAATAGCCTACGTCTTCAGCACATACTAGCAATAGCCTACGTCTGCAGCCCCATACTAGCAATAGCCTACGTCTTCAGCACCTTCTAGCAATAGCCTACGTCTTCAGCACCTACTAGCAATAGCCTACGTCTTCAGCACCTACTAGCAATAGCCTACGTCTTCAGCACCTACTAGCAATAGCCTACGTCTTCAGCACCTACTAGCAATAGCCTACGTCTTCAGCACCTACTAGCAATAGCCTACGTCTTCAGCACCTACTAGCAATAGCCTACGTCTTCAGCACCTACTAGCAATAGCCTACGTCTTCAGCACCTACTAGCAATAGCCTACGTCTTCAGCACATACTAGCAATAGCATACGTCTTCAGCACCTACTAGCAATAGCCTACGTCTTCAGCACCTACTAGCAATAGCCTACGTCTTCAGCACCTACTAGCAATAAATTTCTTAGTGATTTCAATTAAGACGCAAAAACAATTTGTACATTAGCTCTATACGTATAGATATTTTTTATTTTTTATTTTTAATGACATTATATTCTATTCTTAATTATTATTGTGTAATAATTTTTTGTCGTGTAAATAAAAATAAATATATGAAATATTGTTAATTTCATACTTTTGACTATTATTTGATGGATTAGATGATGAAATGACCAGGGGATGAAATGATTAGGGTATGAAGTGACTAGAGAATGAAGTGACCGGGGATAAAATGACCGAGGATGAAGTGACCGGAGATAATATATATATATATATATATATATATATATATATATATATATATATATATATATATATATATATATATATCTAAACTACAAATTTAAAGTTGTAAAACAGGATTATTATTTTTTTTTTACAGACCTTACGATCTATGGTGCCGATAATGTTGTAAAGGTTTCTATGACCCAAGCTTATAGAAGACAGCACAAGGACAGATCGTCAGTTACTTTAGAAAACTAGCGTCAGGTATCCGTAAGAGTTAGTCATGCAAATTTCGAAATTCACCGGGTTTTGAATGTTTGACACATTGGCTCTGAAGGCAAGCCCTGTATCAATCAGCCACCTTCCCGTTTAAGGTCTTTTCAATGAGAGGAAATTGAAATCAGTTTAAGATAAACACCAGTAGCCTAGCTTCGTTTGAATTGAAAAATATATATCTTTAAAGTTTGACAAACAGAATTACAGTTGGAATCCAAACAGAATTGCAGTTTGACTCCAAATAGTGTTTTGGCCGCGGAAACTGATTTGCGAAGCTTGTATCACTGTTCAAACTAATGTAAACTGTTCTTTGTTCTAATGTTTGGTCAATAACTTTAAGTTTAGCCTCTCGACCATCAGACCATCTTGAAATTTACTATGACCTTAATAATTCTCTTTTTTTTTCTGTTTTTAAAGTCTTTTGACAATGTAGACACTTCAATAGGCCCCAAAGATGGTCGATCAAGTAACGTTGGATCAAGTGATACCTATAACTCTTCCAGTCAGACTCGAGCAGGCCATCATCGATTTGTTTGAAATAGTAAGGGAAGCAAAGAAGTATAGTGACACTCTGTGTCCAGGCTCTACTCATCACCCTCTGAAGTGATCGCTTCAATCACTTCACTCCGTTCAGAACACATTCATCTTTTCTGGGATGGGGGGGGGGGGGGTGAGAGAGAGAGAGAGAGAAAGAAAGAGAGAGAGAGAGAGAGAAGGAGAATCTCTATTTTTTTCCGAAACTAGTGAGGATGAAATACAATTTTTTGAAAGAAGTAATTGTTTGACAAGTGGAATGGAGAGTTCGGTCCTAATGATGACATCTTAAGATTGTGAACGGAAAGCAATGTCGCTGTGACATTTCTTCTAGTCCCAGCTCCAGCTCCATCCATTTTGTTTTTAAAGTTGTTACTGGACTTTGATCCAAGTTTTCATTGGTTCATTTCCAGGTATTGTCTTACTCGACCGACGGCTATCGATAAGGTCAACATAAGCAGTAGATTTAATTTAACATTCATTAATAAAAAAAAAAGGTACAAGGTAGGTAAGGTAATAAAACAAACAAACAAGTGTACATTGGTTTCAACATTAACCACATTCCCTGTTTAAAAGTTGCACTAGTCAGTTTTCCTCGGGTCTTTTACAGTGCATTTCATAGTATGGTCCAGTGGTGCCAACTTTCTGCCCTAGGGACCTATCCAGCCTAGTATTGAGTCAGTGGTGTCACTGGGAGGGGATGCGGGCCGCACAGGGTGATTACGACCCTAGAGACTACACTGTATACAGGGGTTTTCCCCTCAAAGCTTCTGGCCTCTGTGCCTAGAAGCCACATAGAATCAAATTTCAGTGGACTATTTTTAGCGGTGATTTGGTCCGTGTTAGAAAGCAATACGTCTTCAAGGCTATAACAAAATGTTTGGGCGCTACAGAATATACTCCCAACTCTGTTCATCCAGTAAGTGTATGAGTTGATATTTTTTACAATACTTCTATTCAAGTTAGATTCATGGAGGAACCTGGAACCTGGACGCGGATCTAAAAAAAACCGGCTCTAACGATTTTTCTAGACATTTAGCAGTTGATGTATATACCTTGAGAAAAGAATTACCACACAAGGAAGACTAGTTTGACCGTTATAATTTTTACAAATAAAAAAGTTTTTTTTTTCTAGAGAATTATACCTAGAACTAGATCCAACATTGGTTTTGAAAGGACTATTGCGTTCTTGAAAGGACTATGGCGTTCGGGATTTTCCGAATTTAAGGCTGTATTGATTCAAGAGTTTAATAAATTAATGTTAAGAAAAAATTGCACATCGTCTTCTAAGTCCAGATTTATCACTGGAACGTGTAGTAGATCTATACATTCTATACAGAAAATACTTGACAAATAAAAGCTTGGAACGGCGGGGGTTCCCACTGTGCTCGGCCTCCGGCCATGCATTCTAGTTCATGTGCCCGGAGTGCCGGATATATCGAAAATAGCAGTATTTTACATAGACATTGTCTTGGATTTCTTCCAGACAGAACGGCTTGTTCAAGCAGGCTTACACGCTTAGAGTTCAAAAAGAGCCTTTGGCTCAGCTCTTTTGACAATCACACGGTATCTTTTCTCAGGGTGTGACCAATCCGTCTCCACTTCCTCTCTAAGATCTGCACCTCTATATTTTTCTACCCACTCATCTCCCACAGTTTGGTGTTTTCTACTTTTGTCGTACCAGTGTATTTTTAGGATATTTCTCCGCGAGCACACTATTCTGTCTCAACTGGCGCTCGTGTGGAAACGACCATTAGAGGAAGTGGTTAGGCTAAATGAATAGCAAAACAAAACTCCCGTGGGGGTGACCAAGGGTAGACGAAAATGTACCCATTGCACGGAGCGGAGTTGAAAGAGAGCCCTCATGGTCCTGTCAATAATCCATGCGCCGTTTCTCAAGGGGCCGTTACTTAAATGGCGAGCCCTCCACGGTTAGCTTGGTACACCATAGGAAAATGGCGGAGGTCCCCGGTGCACTCGGCCTTCGGACATGTCTAGCCCATGCGCCCGGGGTGCCAGATATATCGGAAATAGCAATGCTTTACATAGGCATTGACTTGGATATCTTCCAGACAGAACGATGGTTCACGCAGGTTTTTTTTTCTTCAAACTTAGAGTTCGAAGAGCCTTTGGCTCAGCTCTTAGACGATCTAAGGGGATATTTCTCAGACATCTGTGGATGAAGGTCTGCACTTTTTTTGTTGTTGCTTCAGTTGTTCTCCATGTTTCAGAACCATACAGTAGGACATTAGAGTTAAAGATTTTTATTTTAGTCTTGTTTTAGATGTGAGGAGATTTCCATGTTGGTTTAAGCTCTGTAAATATCTGATTTATACGAAGTTTAATGTCTTCATCTGTTCCCCCTGATACACTGACTACACTCCCAAAGTATATAAAATTATCTACTTGGTCTATGGTCTTGGAATCTAGTTCTATGGAGAGAGAGAGAGAGAGAGAGAGAGAGAAAGAGAGAAGAAGATTAAGATATAAATTTTAATTAAATCTATAAAAGCACTCAGCCATTTTATCTGCTTTTCACCAAACTAGTTCTTACATAATTAAATGTTACACTTCAAAAGGTTTCGAATAAAAAATGTTCAATCGTTGTTTACATTTAAGAAAAGTTAGAGATAAATCACAGCGCGTGGATCTTTGCCCGAATCCACAAATCTTACAGAAGCACACTCCTACTAGTAGCAACAAAATTCGATAATCCTGTTGTTATGATAGACAGTACAGTCGTCCTGAAGACCCGAGGTTGAAGAGTGCTAAGCTATACAGGTCAACAAATGGCAGTTTGATTTGATTTTCACCAGTCGATACCGTGGTCAATACCATGTCTGGCATTTTGAACTGATGTGTTGGGAAGGGTGAGTTAGTCATAAAATGGTTGACCGCATTTACGAGTGAAAGATGGAATGTAAGTGTGAGTGTATGATTAAATGTGAGGGTTGGTGAGTGTGCGAATAAAGTTTGAGATTACTGTTTGAATTGCGTGAAATAAGGAGTAAGAGAAGTTCTGCATTATCAGAGGTCAAAAGGTCACTTTATAATAATCCGTGAAAGTATTTTGATTTTTCATTTTTTGAGACAGTTCGTTGTTCATTATACATAAAAGGTACAGGAGAGTTATAATGTCCTTCTAAGTTTAAGAAAGAATGAATTCTTTACAAAAAAATAGCCAAAAGAGCCAATGGTCCCAAACATCCAAATATCATCGAGAAACCATTGGATCTGCACCGTCATAAGAATGTCCAGTGCTGAAGTTCCGTCTCTGCAGCGGATGATTTACAGTAATTTACACGTTTGCCTGATCATTTATCCTAATCAGTTTGTTCAGCTTCAGATTAGTTCAGATCATCATTTTTTACATTCGTTGTCACGTAATACATATGTCCAAGATATACTTGGAGAAATGCTGCATTATCATCTATTTCTTAGATTATACAAATTAGATGTACACAAACATTCAAAACAAAAGGGTTTCAAATATTTTCATGCCGAAATGATAACTTATCATGTTCAACTCAAATCTGATTATAATGTTTTAACATTTTTATAGATTTACAATTAGAATATTTGTGTTTCATTGCGCTATCATTTATTTTTATTTTTTTAAAGGAAACCTCAGAAAATCGCGCTATTCAATTTTAGCTTTATCATCATAGGAATCCTTGGGCCTTAGGCCTCTTTTCTTCGCCTCTTTTTTGGGCTTTATGTGCCTCTTTTATGGGCCATCTTGCCTCTTTTGTGGATTTTTTTTTTTTTTAATATGTTTTTATTTGTAAGTTCTCATAATTCATAAGTATTAAATCATACACAATTGAAAAGCGATTAAACTAAGAATATAATAATAGTAATAGAAATATTATTTAATATCAAAGACATACTACCTATCCATCCTAACCATTGAACCCACTAGAGACAGAAAAATGATACAAGTATCCTCTACTCCAGAACAATCCACACAATATCAGATATCCCTGACCCCCAAAATCCCAAATAAAGCTAAAAAAACAAAATCGTTAAATGCTAGTTTACAACTTAAACTTTATAAATATTTAAAATCATTTTTATTTTACCCTTCATATTTCAACATTTTTTTGAAAGTATTTAACATTTTTATTCATTTTGAAACCTTCATTTAAGCTGTGTTTCTTAACTGTACACATATGTATTTGTAGATTAATTTTGTAATAATTTGAATATTTATACCGTATTATTTTAAATGACATTTGGCCAACAATTCTCTGAATATCTGAAATGGAACCGTAAAATCTGATTACTTGCGTTAGAGTCGTAAGCTATATGGGATAATTCAGTGGATACAACACACGTAACTAAATTAATTTTAACTCAAATTATCATATCCCTCACCCCCCCCCCCTCCACCGCAAAAATTCCGTCTGAAAAAGACATTATTTCCTGAGAGTGAAAGGTACACCCAAGCTGTAAGGGCCTACTCGCTATTCAGAATTTCCTCAGTCCACAAAAGTCAGACATTGATTTTAGGGTCATGCCTGAAAAAAACAACCTCTGAGAGAGTTTTGAGATCACTGTAGGTCAATGAAGCCAAAACATTCGTGTAACTTTTGACTTCCTACCTCCACCCTAGTTAGCCTTCCAATCAAAATAACTGGGGCCGGTACCGAAGTTTTTTTTTTTTGTCCAGTTTCAGTGCGCCATTAGGTTTCTTGGGCTTGAAGCTCGGCCAGTCGTGCCTAATACTCGTAACCATCGAACCACGAAACCCGTTGACCTACTCCTTGATTGGTTAATATTTAGTGACGTCTGCGCTGTACTATGTCATCCGCTCGGCTAGAAATTGAGATAGATCACAGTGCCTTCCCTTCCTCAGTCCTACACTCCCTAAAACATGTACATTCTGGCTATTAGTTGTTTCTTGGTGTCGTAGGAGTCTAATATAGGTTGACTATTGTCTGGGTCAAAAATTAAATTATGCTGAAAATGTTTTTATTAATAGCGTTTTTAGTTTTTGAGACGTACATTTTACAGACAGACCAAAGAAAATGTTCCAAAATTATGTTTCCTCCATACATTATTTAGCCAGTAAATTAATAACGTTGTCATGAGCCTGTCCATAAATTAGAATATCACTTTCCCTCCCCACCAAACTCTGATGTACACTATCTGACTATTCTTCTGCTTTTCAGTTCATTAATCGAAATATTTAATAGGCTCTAAGATATTTTTACTGGACTCTTTTTTTTATTATAACATGCTGCAAATCGGAACGCTCTCATAATATTGTCGCCAAAACCACCCCCCCCCCCCCTTTTTTTCATTTTCAATTAAACTTCAACAATCCCTCTTTTGGCCTGTGAATTCTAGTATCTGTTACGTTTAATTAGAACGGCCTTCCATGCACAGTTCTGGCCCCTGTGAATCCTAGTATCTGTTACGTTTAATTAGAACGGCCTTCCAAGCACAGTTCTGGCCCCTGTGAATCCTAGTATCTGTTACATTTAATTAGAACGGCCTTCCAAGCACAGTTCTGGCCCCTGTGAATCCTAGTATCTGTTACGTTTAATTAGAACGGCCTTCCAAGCACAGTTCTTGCCCCTGTGAATCCTAGTATCACTTCTCTCCCCCTCCTCTCCATCTCCGACAATATTTTTTTTTACGTTGAATTGAAACGACCCTCTTTTTAACGCCCGCCCCCTCCCAAACATCTATTGTTTCACGTGAACTCGATGACCGGTATCACTTATTTCCCCCACCAGCCTCTAGTCCTACATACAATCTCGGTGTAGAGCTTCGGCTTTTCCGCTCTTTATCGAACTATTTCAAAGTCTCTGTTATGGCCGTAAACCTTTTTAGTATTGAGTCGATCGCTTACATAATATTTTGGACGAACCCCCCCCCCCCCCGCCCCCCTCATTTAAACACAGGTTGCCATAACATAATTTTAGCCCATGAATTTTAGACTGTTACGTTGACTTAGAAAGGCCAGCTTCTATCGACCTCCCACACACAAACACAACCCCTAAAAAATAATTCTACACACAATCACTGACTATTCTTCAACTTCGTCAACTTCTTAATTCAATACTAAAGTAGTTCAAATGCTCAATGTTCCTTTTTGGAAGGGCCCATTTTTTGTTATTTCTCTGTTCTCGTAACGCGCTCTCTCACTTAGGAATTCTATTTTAACCTCCACTCTCATCGCACAAAATAATAGAGTTATACTTACATTTCATTTTAGTTTGAAAGTGGTGACACACAAAAACAAGAATTCTAGCCTGTGAATGCCAATGACAGTTTTATAAAACCTTGGAAGCTGTTCCAGCTTTGACAGACAAAACTACGTGAAAAGTATTACTATTGAAATGCACACACAAAAAGAGTTTGATAGGGCTCACAATGGAAATACGATTATATATACAAAGTTTTTTGCTTATAATAATACCTTATTTACACATAATATGTGTGGGTTTTTTTTCGCAAAACAAACAAATTTGACCAAGTAACTTTACATTTGTCTTGCTGTCTGATTAACAGAGCATTCGATTGGGTATTCCCCAAGAATGTTGTGGTACAATTTTTGTACACGCTATTTCTCCCACACTCTGTATAATACACAAATGTCATATGATTACTAGTTAACAGAACAATACGTCCTTAGACTGAAACCCACAGTGGAAGAAAAAGTTCGGGAGACCAAAGCAAACATGGAGGAGATCGGTAGACCAATAAGCTAAGAAGGCAGGATGGACATGGACCCAACTGAGGGGAATTACCCAAAACGTTGGTCCGATGGCGATGTGCTGTTGCGGACGTATGATCCACTGGGAGTCAAAAGTAAAAGGACTATGTCAAGAGAGCCAAAAATTTCAAAAGTAAGGTGGAATTAATAAAAGCCTAGGTTTCATATTTTTGGTTTTCAGTTGCAGATTTATTAGTAAATATTGACAGATTGGAATGCAAATTACTAAGTGTGTTAATAGTTACGAATTTTAATGGCTGAGCGTGTTGATAGATCAGAAAATACATTTCTAGTACTGTTGATAGTTACGATTTTAAATAGTTAAAGATGTCGATAATTCTAGCCTGTGATGGTGGGGGGGCAAATGATATAGCCGGAGCTACCTTCTTTGACTTTCTCCAAATGATCATTTAGAAAAAGCAAAAATGCCTTGACCACTAGCACTTTGCCTGTGGTGGAGGCCAAGTATCTAAGGGTCGCCGGCTCCTCATTTTTCCTCAGGGTTGTCTTCAGCAGCCTTTCCCATATTTGGGTATAGCTGAAAGGCAGAAGAGGTTTAAATTCAGAGTTTTCCTTCTCTTAGGTAGTAGCAAGCCAAGGCTAACGAGGCCTTTCTGCTCGAAGCTTTCTGTTTCATCCGCCATTCACCTTAGCTGCTTCTCCTGTTAGTGAAAACAATTCCGCAAGGCCCAGTATGCCACTTCCGGCAATGCCAACCTTAAGGAGTCAAGGTCAAAGATGTTAACACTTCTGAAGGCACGTCCACAACATATCAAAGAAAAAAAATGAAATGGCAGACACACACACACACTCTCTCACACACACACGCACACACACACGCACTCACACACACACACACACTCACACACACACATACACACACACACTCACTCACACGCACACACACTCAAACACACACGCACACACACTCAAATACACACGCACACACACTCTCACACACACGCACACACTCACACTGACTCACACTCTCTCTCTCTCTCACACACATACACACACACACTCCATTCACTCACTCACTCACACGCACACACACTAACTCACACGCACACACACTCTCACACACACTCACACACACACTCACTCACACACACTCACAAACACACTCTCACACACACTCACACACACACGCACACACACACACACTCACACACACACTCTCTCTCTCACTCTCTCACACACACACTCTCTCTCACACACACTCACACACACACACACACACGCACACACACACACACACACACACTCACACACACACTCACTCACACGCACACACACTCAAACACACACGCACACACACTCAATACACACGCACACTCACTCTCACACACACGCACACACTCACACTGACTCACACTCTCTCTCTCACAACACACACACACACTCATTCACTCACTCACTCACACGCACACACACTAACTCACACGCACACACACTCTCACACACACTCACACACACACACTCACTCACACACACTCACAAACACTCTCACACACACTCACACACACACGCACACACACACACACACACTCTCTCTCACTCTCACACACACACACACTCTCTCACACACACACTCACGCACGCACACACGCTCACACATACACGCACACACACTCTCACTCACACATACAACATTTTAGAAAATCTACTTTTACATAAAGCGGATATTTAAGAAACGTAACACACACACACACAGACACACACACATTAGTTTAAGCTGACATGACACACTGCGCAATGTATTTGTTTTATTTCAAGAACAGGTTTGTATCTACCAACAACAATTCTCCATCAAGCACTTCAAAAATTTTAGTTGTTTGTTTTTTTGTCGTCTGCTGGTATTTCTGTTTCCAACGTACCACAATAGTACAGACTGTTTTGTAAACTTCTTTAAGTACACTAAGTGTTCTCCTGTTCTCAAGGACCGGCCTGTCAGTTCTCTGAGTATTCTCCCCTGGGTCCGCCCTTCCCCCCGCCTCGGTCCCCTACCGCTGACGTTGTGTGACGTTTCACGTTTTAAACGAATGTCCTCAGGGGGTGCTAGCAGTGTTAATGAAGCAATGCTGGTTCTATTGTGGTGGGAGTTCTGTAGTTGCACTTTTCCTCCCTTCACCTTCACGCGAGGGGGCGCTGATAGAGTTTTGAAACCCAGACAGCCGTGGGCATTCGTATTTAAAGATTTAAAATTACCAAAATAATCGTTACATTTACATTCATATATATCTATAATTTTATTTTCAAATAAAGTGATTCCACAATACACTTAAAAAAAACAAAGCTTATTTAAGGTAAAGAACCGCGAATTACAGCCATTTATCTGAAAATTACAGGGTTTAGCTCCCCTTCTGGTGTATAAAACAAAATTAAGTAATCAGTACTAAATGATCAACTAATTGGTTAATTTTGGATTGTCGTGTATTATCATCGACTTTGAATAAATTATGCACAATTTCAATGTGATCTGCGAATGGGGAGAAAAAACGTGTCAAAACGTTATAAAAGGATTAAATCCATAAATACATCCACATCTCTCATTCAAAAGCATTTATTCCCTTTATTTCCATACTAAACAAAATAATTAATCGCCAACATTAATTAACAAGTTGGTAATTTTTTTGCATTGAATTGTGTTTTGTCAGGTTGACTGAGCAATTGTGCACAGTTTGAACTTCATCTGAGAATGGGAAATGGGAGAAAAAACATGCACAAACTTTTGACCAGACAGACAGACAGACAGACTTGAAATAAGCTTTGTAATAATCACACCAAACTGTTTCTATGAATGTGCGTGTATTTCCAAGGTGATGGTTGATGATATAGAAAGAAAATATTTATTGTTAGATTGAGAGAGAGAGAGAGAGAGAGAGAGAGAGAGAGAGAAAGCATTAATATAATGTTATTCTTGTAGAATGATGCAAGAGAAGCGGCACTGTCGTAAGCTGTGCTAAGTACGCCTTGCAACTCGAGGATGGGAGAGCGAAAAGACGTGTTTTTATCGTGAGTTACATTTGTTTAAAATAAAAGTTTATTTCATTTCATCTCAAGTTAAATTTGTTCACATTGTAATGAAAGTTATATCTAGTTTTGTTCACAAAGAAGTTTTTCAAGTTATTTCAAGTTTCATAAGTTAAAATATAATACGTCTACAGCGGTTTAGTTGTCTACCAGCAGTTTGGTGCTACAAGTCAACAACCATCAACAACAATAATAAATTTCATTTCTCTTCTTTTGGAATGTAAAATCAAAAAATGTGACACCGTATCGCTCCTTCACATTTACATATTCCCCTATTATGTCACTTCCTTTAGAACCTTCAACTGAACATGAAAGTTTCATTTTTCACCCTCCCCCTTTTTATAGAGAGGCAATAGTAGGTTAATGAACAAAAAAAACAAGCCAAAAAGCCATTCACGTGTGTAAACTCTTCGGAGTAAAAGATACATTGATTTACATGACATCATTGGCTAGTTATAATCTTGTAACATAATGACGTTTGTTTTCTTTTTAAAGGACGTCTTCTCCTAAACGTCATGCTAATCTCTGTGTTTTTCTCGTCTATGATTCGAATTCATTTTTTCCTGGCATTAATGTAAGAGATCAAAGGGTTTTAATCCAAGTGACCCGAGGCTGCCCATCCAGGTCAGCACATCTTGAAATAAACGTGAACAAACAGCATCGGGTATTTAGAGAGTCACAAAGAGAGAGAGAGAGAGAGCACCAGAGAGCAAGAGGGAGACAGACACAGAAAAAGAAAGAGAGAAAAAGAAAATGATAGAGAGAGAGAGAAAGAGAGAGAAATACAGAGAAAGCGATGGTAAGAACTCATAAAAGAATGGACGGGCCTGACAAAAAAACAGAGGGGAACGGGAATGGAGAAAGACGGTTGACGAATCTTGTGTGGTGCCCCAACCGTCCAACAGACTAAGGAATAGGTGAAGGTGATTGGACAAGAAAAAGAGAGAAAAAACATTCCATAAAATATAAAATATATTATTAAAATGGGAGAGAAAAGATTTGTGGAAGAGATGAAATAAAGAAAGAATGAAGAAAACAAAAAGAGATAGACAGACACAAACGCAAAATGGCTGTAATTTTCTTACAAAGCTAAAGGAAGTCATTCCATGAAAAACTCTAGAGCGCAATTGAATTTGATTCATTCTGTCATTAAAATGTGTCTAATTTGACATCTGAAGTGATATTAGCTACATTACTAGTTTACATTGCGTCCCTGTCAGTGGCTAGCTATTCAATCGATAGCAGACTTCTTTTGATGCTAGATAATCAGGAGTAATTATGTGTTACATCCGACATGATGTTAGATTCGCTTTGCTCAAGTCAATGTATTCCTGTCAAAATATTGATTCAAGAGATTCGTGAGAAAAATTCTTTAGTGCTTCGCTGTTATGTAATGTTGTTACATTTTTATATTATTATTGTCTATTGTTATGTTCTATTATAATATGTAATGTTACTATTTTGTTCGCTTTTATGCTGCTATGTTATGTATAATAATATTTAATATTATGTTGTTTCGTTGCTACGTACTTTATCGTTATGTAGTTTTCTATATTCACATATATAGTGATGCACTGTTTTGTGGTTATAAAATGTTATTACAAAGCTGTATGTCCGGGTCATAGTTTGTACACGTTAGTTCTCCCACTCCCCTTTCTAGGATCAAGTTGAAACTTAGCAAAATGCTCATTGTCAACGGCAACATATGCATCAAACAAAAAAAAAATCAATCAATTAGTTAATAATTAGTCGTCATATTTTTTTTTCTTAAGTAAAATGTGCTAAGCTAAGGGTAGATAGGTAGAGAGACAGAGAGAATTAGGTCGTTCTCTAAAAATATAGTCAACTAACATTAAACTATCAAAACCATCTATTTTTATAAATATTTGAATCACTCAATTGGTAATTATGTTGGCCTTTCATTGTTGAGGCTTTTTTTAAAAATAGGTTTCGAAAAGGCAGCACTGGAATCTTCTCCCAGATACTCCACCCTTCCTTTCCGAATTAGGCCACATAAGAGATTCAACCATAGCGCACTGAGCATGCTATAGGTATAAGCATAAAAGTTGCACTTAACAAAAATTTCGAATCGCGCAAATTTATTAGTTTTTGTCTTGATCTATTACAAATTGATTGCATGATTGATTCAAAATTATTATTTTTTCCTTTAAGTATTTTTCATATTGGACTTAATTTGTAAAATTGTCAAAGAATTTCGTTCCAATGTTATTTTGTTATGCTAATGATCCAACTTGACGTACATTCCAAGAAAAAAAAATGGAATAAAATATAAAATATATGTCGTTTTCTTTCTTTTGTGTTCCTCCGAAAGAACATCTAAGGTGTACAGAAAGGAAGATACGAAAATAGCTGAGTACCTAACGATTCATCCTAACAACTCATCTGAACAACATTTCAAGTTCTCCCTGACAATGTTGAGACGTTCATTTGAAGCCGAGTCAACGCCTCAAGCGACTCATGAATTATTCAAGCAAAAAATGTCAACTTGTGTGTGTGTGTGAGCTTCAAAGAATTTCTTTTTATCAATTTAAGAAGTCGCATTTAAAAGTCTTTCTTTTGATGGTCATTCTATCTTGTCCAATGAGAAAGATTGGTCTAGGCTCTAGCATTTCTAGGAACGAGATGCTTTTGTTGCATCATAACAGCGAGTCGAACGAACAAACAAATAGCAGCAATTAGTTAACAATATGTTTTTAAATAAATGAACAATGGTCTTGTATTGCGTTTTAGAGCTTGCTTTTTATGTGTGCACTTTTCAAATGCGTAGAATCAAATTTCTAAACTCTTGTGCTTGCATGACAAAGTACATTGTTATTAATGAGTAGTTGGCAACAGTGATATTTCAAAATGACGTCATTGACATTTGTTGTTGCCTTTTATTTCGAAATCTCTGCTGGTCTTCATCGTTTTAATCTCTTACCCTTTTCTCTATGCTTCATGATAGCGCCACCACATTTGTTCATATCGTTTTACATTATTTTCTCTAATACTTAAAGAACGCAAAAGGAGTCCTTAATAATGAAATTTTAAAAAACTTTTAATGTGAAAAATCCACAATAAGTAAATTAATGGAAATCTTATTTTATTTTATAGATTACAGACAGACTTTATTTCCAAAAGGAATGTGATGTAGTCAAATAGTCTGTAGGACTATCTATCAATCTATCTATCTATCTATCTATCTATCTATCTATCTATCTATCTATCTATCTATCTATCTAGATGTAGTTGTGGAGAGTCTCCATGGAGACCATTATTGACTGAACAATTTGTT
Source organism: Biomphalaria sudanica (assembly GCA_036873155.1). NCBI lineage: Eukaryota > Metazoa > Mollusca > Gastropoda > Planorbidae > Biomphalaria > Biomphalaria sudanica. The sequence goes on along the minus strand of JAZGLO010001746.1, from coordinate 291,512 downwards.
TATAATTTCGTTCTTGTTCTTTTCAAAAGTCTTTAATTCAAAAAATAGGTCAAAGTGAATCTAGGTCTCTATGGTAACTACATCTAAATGTCTGTCAGCCTAGGTCTCTATGGTAACTACATCTAAATGTCTGTCAGCCTAGGTCTCTATGGTAACTACATCTAAATGTCTGTCAGCCTAGGTCTCTATGGTAACTACATCTAAATGTCTGTCAGCCTAGGTCTCTATGGTAACTACATCTAAATGTCTGTCAGCCTAGGTCTCTATGGTAACTACACATCTAAATGTCTGTCAGCCTAGGTCTCTATGATAACTACATCTAAATGTCTGTCAGCCTAGGTCTCTATGATAACTACATCTAAATGTCTGTCAGCCTAGGTCTCTATGGTAACTACATCTAAATGTCTGTCAGCCTAGGTCTCTATGGTAACTACATCTAAATGTCTGTCAGCCTAGGTCTCTATGGTAACTACATGTAAATGTCTGTCAGCCTAGGTCTCTATGGTAACTACATCTAAATGTCTGTCAGCCTAGGTCTCTATGGTAACTACATCTAAATGTCTGTCAGCCTAGGTCTCTATGGTAACTACACATCTAAATGTCTGTCAGCCTAGGTCTCTATGATAACTACATCTAAATGTCTGTCAGCCTAGGTCTCTATGATAACTACATCTAAATGTCTGTCAGCCTAGGTCTCTATGGTAACTACATCTAAATGTCTGTCAGCCTAGGTCTCTATGGTAACTACATCTAAATGTCTGTCAGCCTAGGTCTCTATGGTAACTACATGTAAATGTCTGTCAGCCTAGGTCTCTATGGTAACTACATCTAAATGTCTGTCAGCCTAGGTCTGTCAGCCTAGGTCTCTATGGTAACTACATCTAAATGTCTGTCAGCCTAGGTCTCTATGGTAACTACATCTAAATGTCTGTCAGCCTAGGTCTGTCAGCCTAGGTCTCTATGGTAACTACATGTAAATGTCTGTCAGACTAGGTCTCTATGGTAACTACATCTAAATGTCTGTCAGCCTAGGTCTGTCAGCCTAGGTCTCTATGGTAACTACATCTAAATGTCTGTCTGTCTAGGTCTCTATGGTAACTACATCTAAATGTCTGTCTGTCTAGGTCTCTATGGTAACTACACCTAAATGTCTGTCAGCCTAGGTCTCTATGGTAACTACATCTAAATGTCTGTCAGCCTAGATCGCTATGGTAACTACATCTAAATGTCTGTCAGCCTAGGTCTCTATGGTAACTACATCTAAATGTCTGTCAGCCTAGGTCTCTATGGTAACTACATCTAAATGTCTGTCAGCCTAGGTCTCTATGGTAACTACATCTAAATGTCTGTCAGCCTAGGTCTGTCAGCCTAGGTCTCTATGGTAACTACATGTAAATGTCTGTCAGCCTAGGTCTCTATGGTAACTACATCTAAATGTCTGTCAGCCTAGGTCTGTCAGCCTAGGTCTCTATGGTAACTACATGTAAATGTCTGTCAGCCTAGGTCTCTATGGTAACTACATCTAAATGTCTGTCAGCCTATGTCTGTCAGCCTAGGTCTCTATGGTAACTACATGTAAATGTCTGTCAGCCTAGGTCTCTATGGCAACTACATCTAAATGTCTATCAGCCTAGGTCTTTATGGTAACTACATCTAAATGTCTGTCAGCCTAGGTCTCTATGGTAACTACATGTAAATGTCTGCCAGCCTAGGTCAATATGGTAACTACATCTAAATGTCTGTCAGCCTAGGTCTCTATTGTAACTACATCTAAATGTCTGTCAGCCTAGGTCTCTATGGTAACTACATCTAAATGTCTGTCAGCCTAGGTCTCTATGGTAACTACATCTAAATGTCTGTCTGTCTAGGTCTCTATGGTAACTACATCTAAATGTCTGTCAGCCTAGGTCTCTATGGTAACTACATCTAAACGTCTGTCTGTCTAGGTCTCTATGGTAACTACATCTAAATGTCTGTCAGCCTAGGTCTCTATGGTAACTACATCTAAATGTCTGTCAGCCTAGGTCTCTATTGTAACTACATCTAAACGTCTGTCTGTCTAGGTCTCTATGGTAACTACATCTAAATGTCAGTCAGCCTAGGTCTCTATGGTAACTACATCTAAATGTCCGTCAGCCTAGGTCTGTCAGCCTAGGTCTGTCAGCCTAGGTCTCTATGGTAACTACATGTAAATGTCTCTCAGCCTAGGTCTCTATGGCAACTACATCTAAATGTCTGTCAGCCTAGGTCTCTATGGTAACTACATCTAAACGTCTGTCTGTCTAGGTCTCTATGGTAACTACATCTAAATGTCTGTCAGCCTAGGTCTCTATGGTAACTACATCTAAATGTCTGTCAGCCTAGGTCTCTATTTTAACTACATCTAAATGTCAGTCAGCCTAGGTCAATATGGTAACTACATCTAAATGTCCGTCAGGTTAGGTCTGTCAGCCTAGGTCTCTATGGTTACTACATGTAAATGTCTGTCAGCCTAGGTCTCTATGGCAACTACATCTAAATGTCTGTCAGCCTAGGTCTCTATGGTAACTACATCTAAATGTCTGTCAGCCTAGGTCTCTATGGTAACTACATCTAAATGTCTGTCAGCCTAGGTCTCTATGGTAACTACATCTAAATGTCTGTCAACCTAGGTCTCTATTGTAACTACATCTAAATGTCTGTCAGCCTAGGTCTCTATGGTAACTACATCTAAATGTCTGTCTGTCTAGGTCTCTATAGTAACTACATCTGAATGTCCGTCAGCCTAGGTCTGTCAGCCTAGGTCTCTATGGTAACAACATGTAAATGTCTGTCAGCCTAGGTCTCTGTGGCAACTACATCTAAATGTCTGTCAGCCTAGGTCTCTATGGTAACTACATCTAAATGTCTGTCTGTCTAGGTCTCTATGGTAACTACATCTAAATGTCTGTCAGCCTAGGTCTCTATGGTAACTACATCTAAACGTCTGTCTGTCTAGGTCTCTATGGTAACTACATCTAAATGTCTGTCAGCCTAGGTCTCTATGGTAACTACATCTAAATGTCTGTCAGCCTAGGTCTCTATTGTAACTACATCTAAATGTCAGTCAGCCTAGGTCTCTATGGTAACTACATCTAAATGTCCGTCAGCCTAGGTCTGTCAGCCTAGGTCTCTATGGTAACTACATGTAAATGTCTCTCAGCCTAGGTCTCTATGGCAACTACATCTAAATGTCTGTCAGCCTAGGTCTCTATGGTAACTACATCTAAACGTCTGTCTGTCTAGGTCTCTATGGTAACTACATCTAAATGTCTGTCAGCCTAGGTCTCTATGGTAACTACATCTAAATGTCTGTCAGCCTAGGTCTCTATTTTAACTACATCTAAATGTCAGTCAGCCCAGGTCAATATGGTAACTACATCTAAATGTCCGTCAGGTTAGGTCTGTCAGCCTAGGTCTCTATGGCAACTACATCTAAATGTCTGTCAGCCTAGGTCTCTATGGTAACTACATCTAAATGTCTGTCAGCCTAGGTCTCTATGGTAACTACATCTAAATGTCTGTCAGCCTAGGTCTCTATGGTAACTACATCTTAATGTCTGTCAGCCTAGGTCTCTATGGTAACTACATCTAAATGTAAGTCAGCCTAGGTCAATATGGTAACTACATCTAAATGTCTGTCAACCTAGGTCTCTATTGTAACTACATCTACATGTCTGTCAGCCTAGGTCTCTATGGTAACTACATCTAAATGTCTGTCTGTCTAGGTCTCTATGGTAACTACATCTAAATGTCTGTAAGCCTAGGTCTCTATGGTAACTACATCTAAACGTCTGTCTGTCTAGGTCTCTATGGTAACTACATCTAAATGTCTGTCAGCCTAGGTCTCTATGGTAACTACATCTAAATGTCTGTCAGCCTAGGTCTCTATGGTAACTACATCTAAGTGTCTGTCAGCCTAGGTCTGTCAGCCTAGGTCTCTATGGTAACTACATCTAAATGTCTGTCAGCCTAGGTCTCTATGGTAACTACATCTAAATGTCTGTCAGCCTAGGTCTCTATTTTAACTACATCTAAATGTCAGTCAGCCTAGGTCAATATGGTAACTACATCTAAATGTCCGTCAGGTTAGGTCTGTCAGCCTAGGTCTCTATGGTTACTACATGTAAATGTCTGTCAGCCTAGGTCTCTATGGCAACTACATCTAAATGTCTGTCAGCCTAGGTCTCTATGGTAACTACATCTAAATGTCTGTCAGCCTAGGTCTCTATGGTAACTACATCTAAATGTCTGTCAGCCTAGGTCTCTATGGTAACTACATCTAAATGTCTGTCAACCTAGGTCTCTATTGTAACTACATCTAAATGTCTGTCAGCCTAGGTCTCTATGGTAACTACATCTAAATGTCTGTCTGTCTAGGTCTCTATAGTAACTACATCTAAATGTCCGTCAGCCTAGGTCTGTCAGCCTAGGTCTCTATGGTAACAACATGTAAATGTCTGTCAGCCTAGGTCTCTGTGGCAACTACATCTAAATGTCTGTCAGCCTAGGTCTCTATGGTAACTACATCTAAATGTCTGTCTGTCTAGGTCTCTATGGTAACTACATCTAAATGTCTGTCAGCCTAAGTCTCTATGGTAACTACATCTAAACGTCTGTCTGTCTAGGTCTCTATGGTAACTACATCTAAATGTCTGTCAGCCTAGGTCTCTATGGTAACTACATCTAAATGTCTGTCAGCCTAGGTCTCTATTGTAACTACATCTAAATGTCAGTCAGCCTAGGTCTCTATGGTAACTACATCTAAATGTCCGTCAGCCTAGGTCTGTCAGCCTAGGTCTCTATGGTAACTACATGTAAATGTCTCTCAGCCTAGGTCTCTATGGCAACTACATCTAAATGTCTGTCAGCCTAGGTCTCTATGGTAACTACATCTAAACGTCTGTCTGTCTAGGTCTCTATGGTAACTACATCTAAATGTCTGTCAGCCTAGGTCTCTATGGTAACTACATCTAAATGTCTGTCAGCCTAGGTCTCTATTTTAACTACATCTAAATGTCAGTCAGCCCAGGTCAATATGGTAACTACATCTAAATGTCCGTCAGGTTAGGTCTGTCAGCCTAGGTCTCTATGGCAACTACATCTAAATGTCTGTCAGCCTAGGTCTCTATGGTAACTACATCTAAATGTCTGTCAGCCTAGGTCTCTATGGTAACTACATCTAAATGTCTGTCAGCCTAGGTCTCTATGGTAACTACATCTTAATGTCTGTCAGCCTAGGTCTCTATGGTAACTACATCTAAATGTAAGTCAGCCTAGGTCAATATGGTAACTACATCTAAATGTCTTTCAACCTAGGTCTCTATTGTAACTACATCTACATGTCTGTCAGCCTAGGTCTCTATGGTAACTACATCTAAATGTCTGTCTGTCTAGGTCTCTATGGTAACTACATCTAAATGTCTGTAAGCCTAGGTCTCTATGGTAACTACATCTAAACGTCTGTCTGTCTAGGTCTCTATGGTAACTACATCTAAATGTCTGTCAGCCTAGGTCTCTATGGTAACTACATCTAAATGTCTGTCAGCCTAGGTCTCTATGGTAACTACATCTAAGTGTCTGTAAGCCTAGGTCTGTCAGCCTAGGTCTCTATGGTAACTACATCTAAATGTCTGTCAGCCTAGGTCTCTATGGTAACTACATCTAAATGTCTGTCAGCCTAGGTCTCTATGGTAACTACATCTAAAAGTCAGTCAGCCTAGGTCAATATGGTAACTACATCTAAATGTCTGTCAGCCTAGGTCTCTATTGTAACTACATCTAAATGTCTGTCAGCCTAGGTCTCTATGGTAACTACATCTAAATGTCTGTCTGTCTAGGTCTCTATGGTAACTACATCTAAATGTCTGTCAGCCTAGGTCTCTATGGTAACTACATCTAAACGTCTGTCTGTCTAGGTCTCTATGGTAACTACATCTAAATGTCTTTCAGCCTAGGTCTCTATGGTAACTACATCTAAATGTCTGTCAGCCTAGGTCTCTATTGTAACTACATCTAAATGTCAGTCAGCCTAGGTCAATATGGTAACTACATCTAAATGTCCGTCAGCCTAGGTCTGTCAGCCTAGGTCTCTATGGTAACTACATCTAAATGTCTGTCTGTCTAGGTCTCTATGGTAACTACATCTAAATGTCTGTCAGCCTAGGTCTCTATGGTAACTACATCTAAATGTCTGTCAGCCTAGGTCTCTATGGTAACTACATCTAAATGTCTGTCAGCCTAGGTCTCTATGGTAACTACATCTAAATGTCTGTCAGCCTAGGTCTCTATGGTAACTACATCTAAATGTCTGTCAGCCTAGGTCTCTATGGTAACTACATCTAAATGTCTGTCAGCCTAGGTCTCTATGGTAACTACATCTAAATGTCTGTCAGCCTAGGTCTCTATGGTAACTACATCTAAATGTCTGTCAGCCTAGGTCTCTATGGTAACTACATCTAAATGTCTGTCAGCCTAGGTCTCTATGGTAACTACATCTAAATGTCTGTCAGCCTAGGTCTCTATGGTAACTACATCTAAATGTCTGTCTGTCTAGGTCTCTATGGTAACTACATCTAAATGTCTGTCTGTCTAGGTCTCTATGGTAACTACATCTAAATGTCTGTCAGCCTAGGTCTCTATGGTAACTACATCTAAATGTCTGTCAGCCTAGGTCTCTATTGTAACTACATCTAAATGTCTGTCAGCCTAGGTCTCTATTGTAACTACATCTAAATGTCCGTTAGCCTAGGTCTGTCAGCCTAGGTCTCTATGGTAACTACATGTAAATGTCTTTCAGCCTAGGTCTCTATGGCAACTACATCTAAATGTCTGTCAGCCTAGGTCTCTATGGTAACTACATCTAAACGTCTGTCTGTCTAGGTCTCTATGGTAACTACATCTAAATGTCTGTCAGCCTAGGTCTCTATGGTAACTACATCTAAATGTCTGTCAGCCTAGGTCTCTATTTTAACTACATTTAAATGTCAGTCAGCCTAGGTCAATATGGTAACTACATCTAAATGTCCGTCAGCCTAGGTCTGTCAGCCTAGGTCTCTATGGTAACTACATGTAAATGTCTGTCAGCCTAGGTCTCTATGGCAACTACATCTAAATGTCTGTCAGCCTAGGTCTCTATGGTAACTACATCTAAATGTCTGTCAGCCTAGGTCTCTATGGTAACTACATCTAAATGTCTGTCAGCCTAGGTCTCTATGGTAACTACATCTAAATGTCTGTCAGCCTAGGTCGCTATGGTAACTACATCTAAATGTCTGTCAGCCTAGGTCAATATGGTAACTACATCTAAATGTCTGTCAGCCTAGGTCTCTATTGTAACTACATCTAAATGTCTGTCAGCCTAGGTCTCTATGGTAACTACATGTAAATGTTTGTCAGCCTAGGTCTCTATGGCAACTACATCTAAATGTCTATCAGCCTAGGTCTTTATGGTAACTACATCTAAATGTCTGTCAGCCTAGGTCTCTATGGTAACTACATCTAAATGTCTGTCAGCCTAGGTCTCTATGGTAACTACATCTAAATGTCTGTCAGCCTAGGTATCTATGGTAACTACATCTAAATGTCTGTCAGCCTAGGTCTGTCAGCCTAGGTCTCTATGGTAACTACATCTAAATGTCTGTCAGCCTAGGTCTCTATGGTAACTACATCTAAATGTCTGTCAGCCTTGGTCTCTATGGTAACTACATCTAAATGTCTGTCAGCCTAGGTCTCTATGGTAACTACATCTAAATGTCAGTCAGCCTAGGTCAATATGGTAACTACATCTAAATGTCTGTCAGCCTAGGTCTCTATTGTAACTACATCTAAATGTCTGTCAGCCTAGGTCAATATGGTAACTACATCTAAATGTCTGTCAGCCTAGGTCTCTATTGTAACTACATCTAAATGTCTGTCAGCCTAGGTCTCTATGGTAACTACATCTAAATGTCTGTCTGTCTAGGTCTCTATGGTAACTACATCTAAATGTCTGTCAGCTTTGGTCTCTATGGTAACTACATCTAAACATCTGTCTGTCTAGGTCTCTATGGTAACTACATCTAAATGTCTGTCAGCCTAGGTCTGTCAGCCTAGGTCTCTATGGTAACTACATGTAAATGTCTGTCAGCCTAGGTCTCTATGGTAACTACATCTAAATGTCTGTCAGCCTAGGTCTGTCAGCCTAGGTCTCTATGGTAACTACATCTAAATGTCTGTCTGTCTAGGTCTCTATGGTAACTACATCTAAATGTCTGTCAGCCTAGGTCTCTATGGTAACTACATCTAAATGTTTGTCAGCCTAGGTCTCTATGGTAACTACATCTAAATGTCTGTCAGCCTAGGTCTCTATGGTAACTACATCTAAATGTCTGTCAGCCTAGGTCTCTATGGTAACTACACCTAAATGTCTGTCAGCCTAGGTCTCTATGGTAACTACATCTAAATGTCTGTCAGCCTAGATCGCTATGGTAACTACATCTAAATGTCTGTCAGCCTAGGTCTCTATGGTAACTACACATCTAAATGTCTGTCAGCCTAGGTCTCTATGGTAACTACATCTAAATGTCTGTCAGCCTAGGTCTCTATGGTAACTACATCTAAATGTCTGTCAGCCTAGGTCTCTATGGTAACTACATCTAAATGTCTGTCAGCCTAGGTCTGTCAGCCTAGGTCTCTATGGTAACTACATCTAAATGTCTGTCAGCCTAGGTCTCTATGGTAACTACATCTAAATGTCTGTCAGCCTAGGTCTCTATGGTAACTACATCTAAATGTCTTTCAGCCTAGGTCTCTATGGTAACTACATGTAAATGTCTGTCAGCCTAGGTCTCTATGGTAACTACATCTAAATGTTTGTCAGCCTAGGTCTGTCAGCCTAGGTCTCTATGGTAACTACATGTAAATGTCTGTCAGCCTAGGTCTCTATGGTAACTACATCTAAATGTCTGTCAGCCTAGGTCTCTATGGTAACTACATCTAAATGTCTGCCAGCCTAGGTCTCTATTGTAACTACATCTAAATGTCTGTCAGCCTAGGTCTCTATTGTAACTACATGTAAATGTCTGTCAGCCTAGGTCTCTATGGTAACTACATCTAAATGTCTGTCAGCCAAGGTCTGTCAGCCTAGGTCTCTATGGTAACTACATCTAAATGTCTGTCTGTCTAGGTCTCTATGGTAACTACATCTAAATGTCTGTCAGCCTAGGTCTCTATGGTAACTACATCTAAATGTCTGTCTGTCTAGGTCTCTATGGTAACTACATCTAAATGTCTGTCAGCCTAGGTCTCTATGGTAACTACATATAAATGTTTGTCAGCGTAGGTCTCTATGGTAACTACATCTAAATGTCTGTCAGCCTAGGTCTCTATTGTAACTACATCTAAATGTCTGTCAGCCTAGGTCTCTATGGTAACTACATCTAAATGTCTGTCAGCCTAGGTCTGTCAGCCTAGGTCTCTATGGTAACTACATCTAAATGTCTGTCTGTCTAGGTCTCTATGGTAATTACATCTAAATTTCTGTCAGCCTAGGTCTCTATGGTAACTACATCTAAATGTCTGTCTGTCTAGGTCTCTATGGTAACTACATCTAAATGTCTGTCAGCCTAGGTCTCTATGGTAACTACATCTAAATGTCTGTCAGCCTAGGTCTCTATTGTAACTATATCTAAATGTCTGTCAGCCTAGGTCTCTATGGTAACTACATCTAAATGTCTGTCAGCCTAGGTCTGTCAGCCTAGGTATCTATGGTAACTACATCTAAATGTCTGTCAGCCTAGGTCTGTCAGCCTAGGTCTCTATGGTATCTACATCTAAATGTCTGTCAGCCTAGGTCTCTATGGTATCTACATCTAAATGTCTGTCAGCATAGGTCTCTATGGTAACTACACATCTAAATGTCTGTCAGCCTAGGTCTCTATGGTAACTACACATCTAAATGTCTGTCAGCCTAGGTCTCTATGGTAACTACATCTAAATGTCTGTCAGCCTAGGTCTCTATGGTAACTACATCTAAATGTCTGTCAGCCTAGGTCTCTATGGTAACTACATGTAAATGTCTGTCAGCCTAGGTCTCTATGGTAAGTACATCTAAATGTCTGTCAGCCTAGGTCTGTCAGCCTAGGTCTCTATGGTAACTACATCTAAATGTCTGTCAGCCTAGGTCTCTATGGTAACTACATCTAAATGTCTGTCAGCCTAGGTCTGTCAGCCTAGGTCTCTATGGTAACTACATCTAAATGTCTGTCAGCCTTGGTCTGTCAGCCTAGGTCTCTATGGTAACTACATGTAAATGTCTTTCAGCCTAGGTCTCTATGGTAACTACATCTAAATGTCTGTCAGCCTAGGTCTGTCAGCCTAGGTCTCTATGGTAACTACATCTAAATGTCTGTCTGTCTAGGTCTCTATGGTAACTACATCTAAATGTCTGTCAATGTCTCTATGGTAACTACATCTAAATGTCTGTCAGCCTAGGTCTCTATGGTAACTACATCTAAATGTCTGTCAGCCTAGGTCTCTATGGTAACTACATGTAAATGTCTGTCAGCCTAGGTCTCAATGGTAACTACATCTAAATGTCTGTCAGCCTAGGTCTGTCAGCCTAGGTCTCTATGGTAACTACATCTAAATGTCTGTCTGTCTAGGTCTCTATGGTAACTACATCTAAATGTCTGTCTGTCTAGGTCTCTATGGTAACTACATCTAAATGTCTGTCAGCCTAGGTCTCTATGGTAACTACATCTAAATGTCTGTCAGCCTAGGTCTCTATGGTAACTACATCTAAATGTCTGTCAGCCTAGGTCTCTATGGTAACTACATCTAAATGTCTGTCAGCCTAGGTCTCTATGGTAACTACACCTAAATGTCTGTCAGCCTAGGTCTCTATGGTAACTACATCTAAATGTCTGTCAGCCTAGGTCTGTCAGCCTAGGTCTCTATGGTAACTACATCTAAATGTCTGTCAGCCTAGGTCTCTATGGTAACTACATCTAAATGTCTGTCAGCCTAGGTCTGTCAGCCTAGGTCTTTATGGTAACTACATGTAAATGTCTTTCAGCCTAGGTCTCTATGGTAACTACATCTAAATGTCTGTCAGCCTAGGTCTCTATGGTAACTACATCTAAATGTCTGTTAGCCTAGGTCTCTATGGTAACTACATCTAAATGTCTGTCAGCCTAGGTCTCTATGGTAACTACATCTAAATGTCTGTCAGCCTAGGTCTCTATGGTAATTACATCTAAATGTTATTCAGCCTAGGTCTCTATGGTAACTACATCTAAATGTCTGTCAGCCTAGGTCTGTCAGCCTAGGTCTCTATGGTAACTACATCTAAATGTCTGTCTGTCTAGGTCTCTATGGTAACTATATCTAAATGTCTGTCAGCCTAGGTCTCTATGGTAACCACATCTAAATGTCTGTCTGTGTAGGTCTCTATTGTAACTAAATCTAAATGTCTGTCAGCCTAGGTCTCTATGGTAACTACATCTAAATGTCTGTCAGCCTAGGTCTGTCAGCCTAGGTCTCTATGGTAACTACATCTAAATGTCTGTCTGTCTAGGTCTCTATGGTAACTACATCTAAATGTCTGTCAGCCTAGGTCTCTATGGTAACTACATCTAAATGTCTGTCAGCCTAGGTCTCTATGGTAACTACATCTAAATGTCTGTCAGCCTAGGTCTCTATGGTAACTACATCTAAATGTCTGTCAGCCTAGGTCTCTATGGTAACTACATCTAAATGTCTGTCAGCCTTGGTTTCTATGGTAACTACATCTAAATGTCTGTCAGCCTAGGTCTCTATGGTAACTACATCTAAATGTCTGTCAGCCTAGGTCTCTATGGTAACTACATCTAAATGTCTGTCAGCCTAGGTCTCTATGGTAACTACATGTAAATGTCTGTCAGCCTAGGTCTCTATGGTAACTACATCTAAATGTTTGTCAGCCTAGGTCTGTCAGCCTAGGTCTCTATGGTAACTACATGTAAATGTCTGTTAGCCTAGGTCTCTATGGTAACTACATGTAAATGTCTGTCAGCCTAGGTCTCTATGGTAACTACATCTAAATGTCTGTCAGCCTAGGTCTCTATGGAAACTACATCTAAATGTCTGCAAGCCTAGGTCTCTATTGTAACTACATCTAAATGTCTGTCAGCCTAGGTCTCTATTGTAACTACATGTAAATGTCTGTCAGCCTAGGTCTCTATGGTAACTACATCTAAATGTCTCTCAGCCTAGGTCTGTCAGCCTAGGTCTCTATGGTAACTACATCTAAATGTCTGTCTGTCTAGGTCTCTATGGTAACTACATCTAAATGTCTGTCAGCCTAGATCTCTATGGTAACTACATCTAAATGTCTGTCTGTCTAGGTCTCTATGGTAACTACATGTAAATGTCTGTCAGCCTAGGTCTCTATGGTAACTACATCTAAATGTCTGTCAGCGTAGGTCTCTATGGTAACTACATCTAAATGTTTGTCAGCCTAGGTCTCTATTGTAACTACATCTAAATGTCTGTCAGCCTAGGTCTCTATGGTAACTACATCTAAATGTCTGTCAGCCTAGGTCTGTCAGCCTAGGTCTCTATGGTAACTACATCTAAATGTCTGTCTGTCTAGGTCTCTATGGTAATTACATCTAAATGTCTGTCAGCCTAGGTCTCTATGGTAACTACATCTAAATGTCTGTCAGCCTAGGTCTCTATGGTAACTACATCTAAATGTCTGTCAGCCTAGGTCTCTATTGTAACTACATCTAAATGTCTGTCAGCCTAGGTCTCTATGGTAACTACATCTAAATGTCTGTCAGCCTAGGTCTGTCAGCCTAGGTCTCTATGGTATCTACATCTAAATGTCTCTCAGCCTAGGTCTCTATGGTAACTACATCTAAATGTCTGTCAGCCTAGGTCTCTATGGTAACTACACATCTAAATGTCTGTCAGCCTAGGTCTCTATGGTAACTACATGTAAATGTCTTTCAGCCTAGGTCTCTATGGTAACTACACATCTAAATGTCTGTCAGCCTAGGTCTCTATGGTAAGTACATCTAAATGTCTGTCAGCCTAGGTCTGTCAGCCTAGGTCTCTATGGTAACTACATCTAAATGTCTGTCAGCCTAGGTCTCTATGGTAACTACATCTAAATGTCTGTCAGCCTAGGTCTGTCAGCCTAGGTCTCTATGGTAACTACATCTAAATGTCTGTCAGCCTTGGTCTGTCAGCCTAGGTCTCTATGGTAACTACATCTAAATGTCTGTCAGCCTAGGTCTGTCAGCCTAGGTCTCTATGGTAACTACATCTAAATGTCTGTCTGTCTAGGTCTCTATGGTAACTACATCTAAATGTCTGTCTAGGTCTCTATGGTAACTACATCTAAATGTCTTTCAGCCTAGGTTTCTATGGTAACTACATCTAAATGTCTGTCTGTCTAGGTCTCTATTGTAACTAAATCTAAATGTCTGTCAGCCTAGGTCTCTATGGTAACTACATCTAAATGTCTGTCAGCCTAGGTCTGTCAGCCTAGGTCTCTATGGTAACTACATCTAAATGTCTGTCAGCCTAGGTCTCTATGGTAACTACATCTAAATGTCTGTCAGCCTAGGTCTCTATGGTAACTACATGTAAATGTCTGTCAGCCTAGGTCTCTATGGTAACTACATCTAAATGTCTGTCAGCCTAGGTCTCTATTGTAACTACATCTAAATGTCTGTCAGCCTAGGTCTCTATGGTAACTACATCTAAATGTCTGTCAGCCTAGGTCTCTATTGTAACTACATCTAAATGTCTGTCAGCCTAGGTCTCTATGGTAACTACATGTAAATGTCTGTCAGCCTAGGTCTCTATGGTAACTACATCTAAATGTCTGTCAGCCTAGGTCTTTCAGCCTAGGTCTCTATGGTAACTACATCTAAATGTCTGTCAGCCTAGGTCTCAATGGTAACTACACATCTAAATGTCTGTCAGCCTAGGTCTCTATGGTAACTACATCTAAATGTCAGTCAGCCTAGGTCTCTATGGTAACTACATCTAAATGTCTGTCAGCCTAGGTCTCTATGGTAACTACACATCTAAATGTCTGTCAGCCTAGGTCTCTATGGTAACTACATGTAAATGTCTTTCAGCCTAGGTCTCTATGGTAACTACACATCTAAATGTCTGTCAGCCTAGGTCTCTATGGTAACTACATCTAAATGTCTGTCAGCCTAGGTCTCTATGGTAACTACATGTAAATGTCTGTCAGCCTAGGTCTCTATGGTAACTACACATCTAAATGTCTGTCAACCTAGGTCTCTATGGTAACTACACATCTAAATGTCTGTCGCTGACCAACGTGTACGTCTCATAGTCTACTTGAGGGACTGGCACTATGACCTTCAAATCGATTCTCTCAGTTGGAGGAGTTGACCCGGTCCTGTTTGCATAAACCAAATGAACATTGCTAAACAAATGGAAATATTCGCTTATGTTCAAATACCTGAACGGTCTGGACGCATTCACTAGAGTGAAGTTGTGAATACTATATCACCAGTTAAAAGACAGATAAACTCTAATAAGAGAGAGAGGGAGAGATTTTTTTTGAAAGTATAAGAAATAAAAAATAAAAATCGCGCTAGAATGAAAGAGAGTGAGAGATAAGATTGTGTGTATCTGTGCGTGCGTGTGTGAATCTCTGTGTGTGTGTGTGTGTGTGTGCATGTGTGTGTGTGTATCTCTGTGTGTGTGTGTGTGCATGTTTGTGTGTGTGTGTATATCTGTGTGTGTGTGTGTGTGTGAAAGTGAGCGAGAGTTAGATATTGTTAGATAAAAAAAGAATGATAAAGATATTCTACAAATGTTCAATTTGTACTTACTACAACGGAGACATAAATTCGATTTGTTTCAGTGGAAAAAAAGTACTTCAATTCGCGCAGTTATCAAAATAAAACGAATCGTTGTTATGAGACTAGAATAATTACACCCCCCACACCCTCCACCAATTGGGAGTCTATATAGAAAATGTTTTGACTTTATTTATAAAGTGTTTTTTTACAATCCACAAGCGTATTTCTGATAATTTTAGTCGAATAATAAAGTTTTCGAAGATTGCTGTGATCAATAAGTATGTATCAGAAGAGAAAAAATGAGAAAGAGAGAGAGAGAGAGAGAGAAAGAGAATTCGATATTTAATATTTGAAAGTATTACACGAACGCCTGCAAAGTATCATTTTAATAAATTATGAAATATTTAAGTACACAACAAATTGAGGATTATAGTTTAGACCCAGTGCGTCATGTCGTTGTGTTCCGAAACGTAGCCTGCTAAATTATTCAAAATTGAAGTAATAAGATTGGTCCAAGAGTTGTTACAATGTATTTGGTAAATAATACATATTTTTCAAAGTTATATCTGATGACCCAATATGAATTGTTTGCCAGGAGGGATTCTTGTATTGGTAAAAAACAACAACGGCAGAACTACTGTTTTCGAAATAGAAAAATTGAATTGATTAAGTTGACAACAAAACAAGATAGAACACAATATTATTTGTCATGTGATAATACACAATGGAATTGAAATTTAAGAATGAATCATATGAAGTAATCGTTACATACGATTCGAATCTAATTGACCTAATGAACTGATTAGAGCCCCGAAACTAATTGACTTAATGAACTGATTAGAGCCCCGAAACTAATTGACTTAATGAACTGATTAGAGCCCCGAAACTAATTGACTTAATGGACTGATTAGAGCCCCGAAACTAATTGACTTAATGAACTGATTAGAGTCCCGAAACTAATTGACTTAATGAACTGATTAGAGCCCTGAAACTAATTGACTTAATGAACTGATTAGAGCCCCGAAACTAACTAAGAAATTGAAAGTCTCCTAAATGAGGAAACTCAAAGCTACCAGAAACCATTGAGCAAAGCGCGACACTGTTGCAATTCACTGTTAAAATTTTAGACAGATGTAAAGAGTTCCCTTCATGATCTTTGCTTTGGGCCTGAATAACTTATAAGAACTTGTAACGTTTTGAATGTTTAAAATATTCAAGACCATATTCATGTCGTAGCTACTCCATCCAATGTTTCACATTTGACAGCCTCTGAATGGGCACAAACGTGATAATACAATTGTATAACCAATGTTTTTGTGTGTCACATTCTGATCTAATATATAAAGTAGAAAGTAAGGCGTATGTATGCATGTATGTCCCCGCATAGAAATCAAAACCGTTTCACCAATTTTGATAAAACTTGGCATAAATGTTCCTTGGGTACCAACATAGACCGTAGTTTATGTATTGTAGCCCTAAAACAAATTTAAGACCCTCAAAAAAAAAAAGTTAACCAGCTCTATGAAAGCATTAAACTTCATCGATCTAGGCCATGTTTACATGCTGTGTCTAAAAGGAGAGGTCACGAATGCGCATAGATGAAAATCTCTAGACCTAAATTACCTCTCATTCAAGAAAACATAATTTTGTTATTTTACCATGAACAAACAAATACGTGTCTATTCATTTCATTATTTGATGACATTAACCTTCAAATTTGAGTTTACAAAACATTTTTTACATAAAATCGTTCGCTCTAAATGCGAATAGCTTTAGCCGCATTGACACACTTTTCCATAGCTCGCGCGCACCATTACTTGGGCCGCGTAGTAATACGAATGAAATTAGCTTTAGAGGTCAAAATATCATAATATCGAGCATTATAAAGGCATATTATCAAACTAATAAAGTACTTACATAACGTAATTTACTTTCCAGTGTGTTTTTTTTTAAAGGATTTAAGCCTACAGTTACCGATTCGGTTTAAATTTAAGTCTTTATTTTCAATTTACTTTTTTCTCTTTAAGATTTACTTATGCGCATTTAGGCTGACAGACATTTAGATGTAGTTACCATAGACCTAGGCTGACAGACATTTAGATGTAGTTACCATAGACCTAGGCTGACAGACATTTAGATGTAGTTACCATAGAGACCTAGATTCACTTTGACCTATTTTTTGAATTAAAGACTTTTGAAAAGAACAAGAACGAAATTATAAACAAATTATTTAGTCAATAATGGTCTCCATGGAGACTCTCCACATCTACATCTAGATAGATAGATAGATAGATAGATAGATAGTCCTACAGACTATTTGACTACATCACATTCCATATAGAAATAAAGTCTGTCTGTAATCTATAAAATAAAATAAGATTTCCATTAATTTACTTATTGTGGATTTTTCACATTAAAAGTTGTTTAAACTTTCATTATTAAGGACTCCTTTTGCGTTCTTAGCAACTTAGCTACGGAATGATGAATGAAATACGGCTAATGTATTTAGGTCAACACATTACGCCTAGGTCGACACAAGCTCACATCACAGTGTTTATCTTATAAGTAGATCTAGGTCTAGAATATAGATCTGTACACAATCATTCTCCGCTTAAGTAAACTATCTATCTCTGTCATCAATGTAGCCTTTAGATGATACTTATCTTACTAGAAATGTCTAGATCTAGAAAGTCTAGATTCACTTATTAACTTACACTTTATACAAAATGCTTAACAAATATTACTTATTTATAACATTATTATTTCGTTTAATTGTTTACAAAACACTCTCTGTGACTACATCGAAAGTGATACACAAATTAAGACATGCGGGCCGCGGGTAACATATTGCTAGTAGAAATATATTAGTTTGGTATGTGTAAGCACCATGCTTGTATTTAGACCGTCAGACGTCGTTGAAAATTAAATGGATTGAATAACAAGGTTACAAAAGACAGTTTGTGTGGAAACACAAACTCAAAATCGGCCCCCGAAGTAAAATGTTTTACATAATTCGGATGTTCCTTCAGAGTTGAAGATAGTTTACTTCCTAGTCCAAACCTCCCGCAGGACGACGGGGGATGGGAGCAGGCACGGTTTGAACCTTCGGCCGTCGATAAATCCGAACGACAGTCCAGCGCGCAAACCGCACGACCAGTGGTCCACCCAGGCAGGCTTCAATATTTTCAGAAAGAACATCCGAATGAAATTATAACAAAGACAAATGAGAGATAAGAATGGAGAAAGAAGGTTAACAGATCTTGTGTAGTGCCCCAACGGTCCTGCAGATCAAAGGATAGGTGAAAGTGAATGTAAAGTTAGATGTGAACCTGGTCTAACTAGTTCCCCTTTCAGACCTTGTGGTCTATAGTGCTGATGATGTAAAGTTCATCTGTTCTTGTGGCCTACGGTTAACGAGGGTGTCATGTAGCCAGCACAAAGACTAACTGCCTTTACTTTTCCCCAACTAATGTCAGGTATCCATTAGACCTGGGTAGACTCAGAAGTTGAAAATCCCAGTCATCACCAGGATTCGAACTCGGGACCCTCGGTTCGGAATAAATAATGTACATATTTGTTTTAAAAAAAAAAAAAAAAAAAAAAAAAAAAAAAAATACTTTAAATTTACGTTACGCTATGTAAAAATTTATGAAAATGAAGTTTACAAGATTACTATTCGTTTTAAATTAGGTCTAACTTATAATGCATACTAATTAGCTTTTTCTCTTTAAAAAACTGCTTGCATAACTGATTTTAAAAATTAGAATTTTCGCTTTCAGGAAAAAAAAAGTAGCCGTTGCATTAGAACTTTGAATGGTCTAAAATATTGTGATGTCGGATTTTCAATATCTTTTCTAGTTTACGAGATCGAAACGGGACGGACGGACGGACGGATAGACTGACAGACATTTCACACAAAACTAATAGCGTCTTTTCCCCTTTCGGGGGCCTCTAAAAATACTTTGAAAACGGGTTCGTTCTTTACACGTCTACCTTGAGAAAAGAGTACATCTCGACCTTGGGTAGCGTGTACAAGTCGACCTTAAGTACATGTCAACCTTGGGTACTGGGTACACCTCGATCTTGGACAATGAATACACATCAATCTAGGATAGCTAGTACACCTTGATTTTGGATAGTGAGTACACATGGACTTTGAATAGTGAGTGCATGTCGACCTTGGGTAGTGAGTACACCTGGACTTTAAATAGTGAGTGCATGTCGACCTTGGGTAGTGAGTACACCTGGACTTTGAATAGTGAGTGCATGTCGACCTTGGGTAGTGAGTACAATCCAGCTTTGGCTACATGTCGACTTTGAGTAATGAGTACACCTCGACCTTAAATAGCCCGTACACATCAATCTTCAGCACATGTTAAGCTTGGGTACAGATTTCAGGTTAATTTTTGAGTAGCGAGTACACCTCGACCTTGAGTTGTAAGCAGACGTTTAGATGAGTAGTTATTGAATGTTGACCCTGGGTACTGTAGCGAGACCATGCGTTATAAAAGGCGTCAACACTGACCTAAAAGGTCCCAACCTGTGGGCAGTTTAGACAAATAGCTAGTTGTCACGTCGTACAGGTACTCTAATAGAATCTCCTGTTAGTGATTCCTTAGAGCAGTGTTTCCCAAACTTTTTACCAATGTGTACCCCTTTTAAAATTTTTGTAACGCTGTAATTTTTGTAACGCTGAGAACCGCTCGTCCACCGCTTCTCGAAGTACTTGCATCTATGTTCCTTTTTTGTTTACTTAATGACTACAAATTGCTAAAAAGCAACTTCACATGAAGCTGGAGAAGACAAGAAGTATTTTAGAACTTTTTCTCTACAAACTGGATATACATGTCGCAGATACCAGAGAGTTAAAATGCGTGACGATCCTAACCTTTTTTAAACCACGCATGGTTAAATGAAACGTATATTTTGAGACATGTAACGGAAGAGTAGGCCAAAATAAATAAAGAATCTTTGAAACATTTCTGTAATGCCATTTTTATTGGTACATCAGAAACTATATAGCTTTTACAATTAATTATTGAATTGGTGGGATTAATTTGTACACTTTCGATGTATAGATAGAAATAGTAGGGTATAACAAAATGTTAACTCTTTGACAGTGTGAAACATCCCTATTCGTTGCCTGATCTTTGGGACAATCGTTTTTAAGATGTTTAATAACACCGATTATGAGTTGGTATACATCTAAAATTAAATAATATTAAAAAATGTGAATTACATTTTATTACTAATTTTATGTTAATTTAATAACAGAATAGAATAAATCAACATAGTTTATGAGGTACACTGCGTACCCCCTTCAAAGTCTTCCCGTACCCATGGGGATACGCGTACCCCACTGCCTTAAAGCACCACAGATAGTTCCCCTTTCTGACTTGCGGTCTATAGAGCAGACTGATGTGAATGTCCTCTGTTTCCTGCCTACGGTTAACGAAAATGTCATGTGGCCAGCACAACGACTAACTGCATTTACTTTCCCCTAACTAATGTCACATACCTATTAGAGCTGGATGGACTCAGAGGCGCCCAAAGTTCCCGAAATTAAAAATCCCAGTCTTCACCGGGATTGGAACCAGAGACCCACGCTTACTCTCAGATAATCTCTTGTCCCTGATTCCTTAGAGCACCACAGATACTATAAGGTTTCTTTGTTACCACTATTCACAAAATAGTATCAGTTTCTGTCAGATTATTTCGAATATTTTGGGAAAAAACTTTTGTCACGTGATTCTACATTCTGTAAGTTTCCCTCAAATGTTAACTCATATAAACTTATACACACGTTTTAGGTTTTGAAGCATTGTTCTAGCTTATTGAAGATCTAACCATTTTATTCAATATAAATTGTGCTAGATAATCTAAACTTATCTATGATAATATTGGATAATAAATATTATGTTTTAACGAATTAACGAGTCACTTTCCTATGTCACCAGTAGGACTAGATCACGTTTTAAGCAATGGTATTGTGTCATTTATTTTATTCTTTTGGCTACTATAATTTCCTCGGAATAAATGTTCACCTAACAATCGTAATGCGGTGTCAAGGCACCTGTGCATTTAAGAACTAAGGACGTAATGTCGGCCTGAACTAAAGATCAATACTTTAGAAACAAGTAGCAGGGGAGTGAAAAAATTGGAATATTACATTTTTTATATTGCATCCCTTGACATTGCTTTTTATTTTCATAGTTCGGTGGCGGAGTAGAGTGGAGGCTTTACGTGCACTGGGACGCCCGTGTCCAAAATCCAATTAAAACTGTGACCCTTCCCCGCCCTCCACAATGATCTAGAGAACAGGGCATAGGGCACCGCAGGAGGAAAATAAGATAATAAATTGAGGTGTGCACTTGTAGAGGACTGTGAGGAGAAGGGAAGGGGAGGAGAGTGTTGGGAGTACAGGGAGGATGGAAAGTATTTAACTGTAAGGCCTTCCTCTCACCTTTGAATTATTTTACTTTTAGTACACACACACTTACACATACCATACGTGCATGCATAGATACATACATGCATACATACATACATACATACATACATACATACATACATACATACATACATACATACATAAAAACAGAAGTTTCGTTGATCAAAATAATGACAAAATAAAAAAGTAAATATAAAAATCTACATAAATATTCCAAACAAGATGTTACTTCAGACAATTAGTCTACTTCAGACGATAGGTTACTTTGAACTAGAGGTTACTTTAGACTAGTGTGTACTTCAGACAAAATGTTACTTTATACTAGTGGTTTCTTGTAACTTGCTATTGTAATATTCACATTCTTTGTATGAAAGATCTGTTTTTAATGTGAGAAGTGATGGTTTCAATCTATGGTTGTTTAGCTCCTGACTCCCCAACAGGTTTTCTAGAAGCAACATCTACATTCAAGTAGCAGGCGTACTCTCTAAGTCTGAAGAGGGTTGGAGATCTCGTTACGCGATAGCTTATCAAAAGGATTGGCACAAATCAATAATCAGTCTACGCTATGAAGGTCATAGTTGATCATCACTGATGTTGATCTGACATACAATTTGGAAGAATCTAAACATTTGGTGTCAGAAATAGAAGTATATTAGAAACCATTATTTTGCTTCAAAATATCTTACACAGATTGGTCAAGAACTGTAATGTAGGGCTGACCTGTTGTAGGGCTAACCTGTTGTAGGACTGACCTGTTGTAGGGCTGACCTGTTGTAGGGCTGACCTGTTGTAGGACTGACCTGTTGTAGGGCTGACCTGTTGTAGGGCTGACCTGTTGTAGGGCTGACCTGTTGTAGGACTGACCTGTTGTAGGACTGACCTGTTGTAGGGCTGACCTGTTGTAGGACTGACCTGTTGTAGGACTGACCTGTTGTAGGGCTGACCTGTTGTAGGGCTGACCTGTTGTAGGGCTGACCTGTTGTAGGGCTGACCTGTTGTAGGGCTGACCTGTTGTAGGACTTACCTGTTGTAGGGCTGACCTGTTGTAGGACTGACCTGTTGTAGGACTGACCTGTTGTAGGGCTGACCTGTTGTAGGACTGACCTGTTGTAGGACTGACCTGTTGTAGGACTGACCTGTTGTAGGACTGACATGTAGGGATTTTCTTTTCGGAAACAAAAAGGGGGAAGACTTATTTTGTATGTTTTAGTGCACTACTAAGGTTGAGGTTTACAGCTCTACAAGTATTGTAATAGCCAGCTAGCAGACCCTTTGAGATGTCCAAATGATAAAAAACTTAAACTTAGACATACTTGATTTTTCTAAATTAAATTATCCCGTAGGAGACTATTTTTGAATAATAATAAAAAATAGCGAATGTTGATATATTTATTGATTTTTTTTTGGTTTCCAAGTTGTTGATCAGTTCGTAGATATGGCAAGAAATAATGAAATTAAGTTGAAATGGGTAATGTTTTATTTTTAATTATATATCGCTAAATACATCAAGTACATTACACACTAAATGTTGGTAATTTTAGTTAAAATACATTGAGACATAAAATAAACACAACAACAACTAATTAAACAAGTTCTAGTAATATAGTCTCATTATATAGACTCATTTTATAGTCTCATTATAGTGTCTCATTATAGTGTCTCATTATAGTGTCTCATTATAGTCTCATTATATAGTCTCATTATAGTGTCTCATTATAGTGTCTCATTATAGTGTCTCATTATAGTGTCTCAATAGAGTGTCTCATTATATTGTGTCATTATATAGTCCCATTATATAGTCTGATTATATAGTCTCATTATATAGTCTCATAATATACACTAATAGACTAATTATATAGTCTCATTTCTACATAAGACGGTTCGAATAATGCTCTTGTTCATTTAATTATGTATTCAGCTCTTTACTGAATGCAAAGAGACATTTGAGGTGAATGCGAAAATTTCCACTGAAAATTAAAACGGTCAAACCAGAGTTTTATTTCGGCGACCGATTAGCTAGCAATTCTTTCTCCGAATGAAATGCTAAATCTGTCAGATTTCTAGGAAAATTTTAGAGCCATTATCGAAATCCATGTCCACATACACATGAAGAGTTTGCAAGCTAAAATGAGGAATTGAAAATGTTTTTTCAAAAACACAATTAATGTTTACTTGTGTTGATCAACTTATTACACAGATATCAAAAATTCTTATCAGAGTGCTGCCTTATAGTTCGTGGAGGGGCCCTGGGCAGGACTTTTGTGGAGGCCCCAAACCTCTTCAGGCTGCACTATAAATGTACATTGTATTAATAAATGAAAAGTATGTCTTATTTGTGAAGGAACTAATACAGTACTTCTACAGTCATTTATTTATTTGTGAAGGAACTAATGTAGTACTTCTACAGTCATTTATTTATTTGTGAAGGAACTAATGTAGTACTTCTACAGTCATTTATTTATTTGTGAAGGAACTAATGTAGTACTTCTACAGTCATTTATTTATTTGTGAAGGAACTAATGTAGTACTTCTACAGTCATTTATTTATTTGTGAAGGAACTAATGTAGTACTTCTACAGTCATTTATTTATTTGTGAAGGAACTAATGTAGTACTTCTACAGTCATTTATTTATTTGTGAAGGAACTAATGTAGTACTTCTACAGTCATTTATTTATTTGTGAAGGAACTAATGTAGTACTTCTACAGTCATTTATTTATTTGTGAAGGAACTAATGTAGTACTTCTACAGTCATTTATTTATTTGTGAAGGAACTAATGTAGTACTTCTACAGTCATTTATTTATTTGTGAAGGAACTAATGTAGTACTTCTACAGTCATTTATTTATTTGTGAAGGAACTAATGTAGTACTTCTACAGTCATTTATTTATTTGTGAAGGAACTAATGTAGTACTTCTACAGTCATTTATTTCCCCTTATTTATCTATATTTAATAAAAAGTAATACAAAAATTATTATATTTTTGAAATGTGGTGGCATCTTTAAGGGCGAGACAGTGGGCGGCTGCTTAGTCTTACACAATCCTAAATCCGGCCCAGTGAAAATAAACAGATCTTGATATTACGTTTCATTGAGCAAGGCCATCACAGAAGCAAAGCCGAGAACTACAGACATCAAAAATACATTAGAAAAAAAAAAGTACGAAACAAAAGTGCAGAAAGCAAAAACTAAAACCATTAGATCCACAGTATTGCCAACTTTAAATAAAAAGTTGTGATTTTAGTTCTAGATATAAAATATGAAGTTCTCTTTGTGTTTATGAAGTTCTCTTTGTTTTGTCTATCACAATGTTTGCTCATTGATGTGAAAATCTTTGGCTGCTGCATAATTTATTCACACCGATACTAGTCTTTTTTTTTTCTTTGTCTCTCCATATTTAAAGAAAGCTTTCCACAGAGCATGGGATGGGCCACTGTGGACGACATAGAAAAGTACAATAAAAAACAACGCTACAAAAAAGTTTGTGTGGAGACACAAACTCAAAATTGGCCCCCAAAGTGGCCCACTCAGGCAGGTAAAAAGGCAGAATGAAATTCTCTCAAAGACAAATGACAGAGACGAATGGAGAAAGAAAATTGAAGGATCTTATGTGGTGCACCTGCGGTCCACAGATTAAAGGATAGGTTAAAGTGAATGTGAAGTTAGATGTGAACCTGGCCTAACTAATGTCTTATAATGAATATATAATTACTCTAATTGTTTTGTAAAGGGACAATCTCTTATTCCTCAAGAAAAAAAACAGAACATTTTTAAAATTCCCTTTAGTTTAGCGTATTTCCGTATCTGCTGCAGTTCATGCGATAATATGAAAATCTAATTATTAAATGATGTTTGAAATTATGTCTAAACTTTGTATATGTTATAATAGATTTCTTCTCTTTAAAAAAATTAAACATTTTTTGTGTGTATAAATGTAGTAGTTTGAATAACAGAACTTACTTAACTTAGTAATAGTAATTTTAAAACATTTGACAAAAATCTAAAACCCTTTGCATAAATGTGTTAAAAATATGATGAGTTGCTATCTCGCCTACTAAGGAGCCTCTCGTGTTTGTTACTATTAATAGTGACTAGTTGTAAAAGTGGTGAATTTTATGATATAACTGCTTGCATAAGTGATTTTAAAAATTTGATTTTTCGCTTTCAGAAAAGAAAAAAGTAGCCGTTGCATCAGAATTTTGAATGGTCTAAAATATTATGATGTTGGATTTTCACTATCTTTTCTAGTTTACGAGATCTAAACGGGACGGACCGACAGACGGACAGACATTCCACACAAAACTAATACGGACTTATCCCCTTTCGGGGGCCGCTAAAAATAAAAGAACCTCTGCTGTGTTCTTCAAACAGATCTTGTGTGGTGCCTCATTTGTTCAACAGTCTATCTATGGGATAGGGGATGATGTGGTGATGAAGAATCTGACAAACATACTGAAGCTTTTTAGAGAATAACACTAAGGCCGGTTTTAATCATGTGACAGCCGCGAGAAAAAAAATGTCTCCTTTAAATATTGTCTAACGAAGATATACTTTCGTCAAAATGTAAATGATGAGGTGATTAACTCAAGATTATTTGGTTCTTCTATCACCAAAACAAATGTCACCTTTACCTATACTTGTAGATTAATTTGTCACTTTGACTCTTGTTTTCATGTCGATTATGTTACCATAGCGCCTTGAGCCTACATAATGCTTCTTTACTGTGCTTTATAAAAAATAAAATTATTATTATATGTTGACTGGAATGTCTTCCTAGAATAGGGCTCTAGAGTCTTATGAATAAATGCACTACGCAGTAAATCCTAGTATTTTAAGACTGAATCGGGATAGAGCACGTGTCCATCGAGTTTAGCGAGCTTTATTTCTGTGTTCACTATTTCGGATATATATAGGCCTGTTCTTTCTTAGAACCATGTGACTATCATCAGGTGCATTGATTACTTATTTAAAAAAAACGCCTCTCTATGACGTAAAGAGTGTGTGAATCCATAACATTGCAATACGAATATCAAAATAAAAAACACATGAAAGAAATATCGAGATGAAGAGAGAATCAATGTTGTTTTTTTTTGGTTGCAAAGCTGTGAAATCAAAAGAAAGAAACTCGCGTACAAATCTCTGGTGGCCAACTAGAATATTGAAATTCAGTTCGATTAGCTTACTCGAAGATGTGGTCATCAAACAGGTGTCCTGCAGGGCTGGAGATGAGTGTCTAGTATTTGATCTTATGTTGATAACTGCAAGACTAGAAATACATAAATACAGTGGCTAGTTATTTCATTGAACAAACATATGTACCAGCGTTTACTCATTTTAGCACCTTTAGTAAAATCGTTAAAATGTTGCTAGTGAATACTAAAATTGCATTTGTACAATTTTTAACCTGTCAGATTGTTCATCTTTGATTACATTAATTCCTGCAATAGCGTAGCGTGGTGCCTAAGAGATTTACTAAGCCTCTGAATGAACCCTTCTATCAAGGCACTCAAAAGCAACTAACAAACATGAATTCATTGACACTATCAAAATTAATTAGTATTTCTATTTCACAAAATGTTGACTGACACACAAAGTTATTCGCGTTTATTCTAAAAGGTAAAACAAAACAATGTATCAAAATTTTTTGTTTAAGGATGCAGAAAAAATATTTCGGTAAAAGCTCAGTATCTCATAGACATGAAAGAATCAAGAAATGGTCAACTCTTATTAATAAAATATAAGATAGATGGTGAAATAATTCTTATTATCTTTTAAAAGGCCTCGATGCTCTGGACTCCTGCCCTATAGAACAACAACACACGATTATAAGACTCCTATCCTATAGAACAACACAACAGTCATGGAGTTCTGCCCTATAGAATAACACAATAGTCGTGGACTACCACCATATACAACACCGCACGAGTCTAGGACTCCTGCCCTATAGAACAACAAGAGTCCTAGTCTCCCACCACACGAGTCTGACTCCTGTCCTACAGAACCACACAAGAGTAATGGACTCCTGCCATATAGAACATCACCACACTTACCTAGGACCCTGCCCTATAGAGCAATACAACAGTCATGGAATCTTGCCCTAGAAAACAACACAAGAGTCATGGACTCCTGCCCCTATAGAACAACACAACATTTTTATAAAACAACACAAGAGTCGTTTACGACTGCCCTATACAACAACACTAGAGTCGTTTACGACTGCCCTATACAACAACACTAGAGTCGTTTACGACTGCCCTATACAACAACACTAGAGTCGTTTACGACTGCCCTATAAAACAACACAAGAGTCGTGGACTCCTGCCCTATATAACAATACAAACTCTTTCGATCAGCGCTTGAAAACTTAACAAGAAAACACGTTGAGTAGGCGATATCTACTAGCTCATGTCTACCTGTCCTGTCGCAGATGAAAAGTTACAACATCATGTCTTAAAGGCTTCAATATGTTGACTTCTCAACACTGAACCTCTCCTGTGACATATAGGTTATATGTCCACCATACACACGCCTTATATGCAACTGACATTGAAAATCAAAGATTGACTTACACAGCCATTTTTATGTGGGTATGATATTGAATCGATAAATTCGTTTCTTACGGACACGCTTCAGAAGCTCAAGAAAATATACAACAATGAAAGCGTGGAAAGTTTTCAATCTAATGAGGACTCTATTCTCAACAGAAGAGTTCTAGGAACTTTAGCCTGGGCATTGGATTTTGGGATAACTTCTACAATCAATAAGATTAACGCTGTGAAGAAATTAGATGAGTTTATGGAAAGGAGAGGGGAATAAAAGCAAGCAATTAAAAGTGTCAAGATGTCTAACTCTATTTGTTGGAGATGCAGCATAGACGGTTTGTGTTGAATTCAAAGTGATTTTTTTGTTCCTCTACCGGTTTGTTTCCCTTTTTTTTACGGCTCTAAGCGAAACATGTTTGATTAGCTACCTTGTTGGGAGAGACAGCAAAGTTTTTTTTTTTTTTTTCTGCACTGGCCAAGAATAAAGTCATTTAATAAAACTGGCCAGGCGGGCATTTCTCTTGTGTCACTCGTGTTGGGTGTGACGTGAAACAGGCAGAATATGGGGTTTTGTGAATTTGGGAATTAAAGTTGTGTGATATGTAATGAAGTTGTGTGTAACTGTGAGTTGAGTTCTGTGATATTTAATAAAGTTGTGTGTAACTGTGAGTCGAGTTGTGTGATATATCATAAAGTTGTGTGTAAATGTGAGTTGAGTTGTGTGATATATCATAAAGTTGTGTGTAAATGTGAGTCGAGTTGTGTGATATATCATAAAGTTGTGTGTAAATGTGAGTCGAGTTGTGTGATATATCATAAAGTTGTGTGGAATTAATTAAATAGCATGCTTTGAAGCTGTGTGGTGATGTTATTTTAAATTGTCTGGTGTTTTTGTGTGATTTGTAAAATGACATTGTGAGGAGTTGTGTGGTAAAGACACGAGAAAGCGTGCGGCCAAGTTGCGTGAATGTGTGTGAAGAAGTATGTCGCAGTGGTCTGGTTAAATTTTGTGAAAGTCTAAGGTGACATTGTTTTAACTTGCAACTCATAGAATAAAGACACAAAAAAAACTTCTAATAAGGAAATCGGTAATAAAACAATACAAGAAAGTAAGGAGAGAAGGAATTGTCATAAAGACAATAGAACTTGTAATTACGAAGCGCAATGTTTAAGTCTGGGTTCAAATCCTGGTGAACACTGGGATTTTGAATTTCGGGATCTTTGGGCGCCTCTGAGTCCACCTAGCTAAAGGGTACCTGGCATTAGCTGGGGAAAAGTCAAGGCGGATGGTCGTTGTGGTGGCCACATAACAACCTCGTTACTGGGTCACTGAAACAGTTGGGAAAAGGGGAACTTTACTTTACAACTTGTAATAAAAACTGAAGAGAAATATGGATGAGAAAAATGATACTTTTAGAGACATTGTTTATAAACACATGATACTTTAGAGTCATTATGCTTAAGAAACAGGATACTTTAGAGCCATTATGCTTAAGACACATGATACTTTAGAGCCATTATGTTTAAGACACATCATACTCTAGAGACATTATTTATAAGACACGTATTAATGGAGAGACATTATTCATAAGACACATGATAATTTAGAAACATTATTTATAAGACACATGGTACTTTAGAGACATGGTTGAGTCCTAATATATATATATAACTGAGTGTAAACATGTTTGTGAAAAGGAATCATAGTTAATTACAATCTGACCATCATGTACCACGTTTGAAGTAGATGTTATTACCAAGATAAACAACAGCAAGTCTCTCAAATAGCCTCTAGATGCTGTTCCATAAGAGCTCTAACCGACAGACCATACTCATCTCTCTATCATTCATCCAGACACTAGACGGAGACCGATGGTCAATAGTTATTACTTTTATCTCTTCACAGTTCACAAGTAAGAAGCAATTACTTATGTCATAATGAACAAACAGAACCTTCCCTCCCCCCCACTTCTTATTGGTTCTCCTGAATAGTTCTTGGATGTTGTTGTTTTTTCTTCCACACAAGAATGGGTGCCAGACTAGGTCATCTTGACATCTGCTGTAATGGATGAGAACCTTGCGGGAGGGGGAGAATGGATTAGAATGAGTAATGTGCCTTTATTAAATATAGGCAGAAAACTATAAAAAATAAAGTTCCCCCTTTCAGACCTTGCGAACTATAGGACATGATGTCAGCACAACGATAAACCTCCTTTACTTCCAACAACTAAACTCAGGTACATATTAAACTTGGGTGGACTCAGGGGCGCCCTCAAAATTCAAAATCCCGGTGTTTACCGAGTTTCGAACCTAGGACTCTAGGTTTGGAAGCCAAGCGCTTAAACACTTAGCCACCGCGCTCCCGCAGAAAACTATAGTGTCATTAAAGGATTTTTGAAACTGAAGATTGTTTAAAATGATGTCGTTATGAAATCTCAACAACCACAGTCTCACAAGGACAACATAATAATACAAACACTAGAACAACACCATAAAAAAAGCAAAATAAAAAAAAAAAAGACTTAAAAAAACAACAAAGGTCACATAGGGGAAAGAGCTACACAACTACAACCATACCTCTCAATACTGTCATATTACCACTTTTCTATATGAAATAAAATTAATTATTTACCCCTAAATTTATATATATATATATATATATATAGATAGATATAGATAGATATAGATATAGATATATGTATAAATAAATATATATATATATATATATATATATATATATTTACGAATCTCACTATCCAGGCTCTCTGCAAACTGCACCATACACCACCAACTTAAAGAACTTGACAACTCAAGGCTCCAAAGTAACGTAACACTTTAACTCTTTCTCTCCTGATCGACGATACAATCGTTGATTTGACCAATTAAATCATTTTTTGGTGTTATAAACGTTAATTTGTGATATATATATATATATATATATATATATATATATATATATATATATATATATATAAAAATAGCATGCATTCAATTTAATTCTATACCTAATAAAATATTTTTTGATTACAAAGTTATTGAAGTTTAATCATAGCAGGGAAGTGAACTACAAATGAGCAAAATGAAAAATTATTTCGGAGAGAAAGAGTTAATAGTTGAATAAATATCAGTCAATACTGTACAACACGTAACACAAGACTGTACAAATATCTCTCCGATAACACCGTACCGCTGTATCAACTCTTACACTGGCCTCTCCGTCTCGTTCCGGGCTTGCACTGGGTTCAACAGTTCAGGACTGACTTCACACACTAGGCTCGTTGTGTCTGACTCGATCGCAGACCAAATCAAGACGCCAGTCGTCTCAACTGTACTTGACAGTACTCCGCACTGAGCCGTCGTAATGCTCCGTACAGGACCACACCGTTGAACTGTGCTGTAGTCGACCGTGTTCTGAGCCCTGTCGTGAACCTTCTGTCGTGAACCGTCTTGACTGCGACACCTCCGCTCTTATTTAGGGTCCCTAATGGCCTTCTAGAACCGGACGGAACATCGCTCGACGTTTCTAGCTTCGTCACATGACTGCTTCCCTCGTGATGCTCCTGAGCTCTGTTCACGACGGCGATCCTTCCCGAACCGTCCTGTTGACACTCGACTTGGCTGACCGTCGTAACTCGTCACGGTTGACCGCTCGTCTAGCGCTGGCCTGGGGCGATTTGCGTTGGCTGACTACACTCACACCACTACCCCCTCTGTGCCACCACCAGGTTTATAACAATATATATAATGTGTTCAATGCTCTTATAATAATTAGAAAAAAACATGGATCTATTGCATACATTAAAATTCGGGTCATCGGATTTCCTTTCGAAAATACCTTGTCGTATTAATAACACAATAAACAAAGTAACAATGACATTAAGACATGAAAATACCACAACTAAGGGGATAGGCATTGTACTAGAACATGTTATTGCTTAGAGTCTTAGACAGAGTAGATGTTCGAACATTCAGCTTGAAGATAGATCAAAGTCCCAACAAATAAATTAAATGAACATGTTATTGCTTAGAGTCTTAGACAGAGTAGATGTTCGAACATTCAGCTTGAAGATAGATCAAAGTCCCAACAAATAAATTAAATGAACATGTTATTGCTTAGAGTCTTAGACAGAGTAGATGTTCGAACATTCAGCTTGAAGATAGATCAAAGTCCCAACAAATAAATTAAATGAACATGTTATTGCTTAGAGTCTTAGACAGAGTAGATGTTCGAACATTCAGCTTGAAGATAGATCAAAGTCCCAACAAATAAATTAAATGAACATGTTATTGCTTAGAGTCTTAGACAGAGTAGATGTTCGAACATTCAGCTTGAAGATAGATCAAAGTCAAAAAAATAAATTAAATGAACATGTCGATATATTGACATGTCAATGGCTTAACAAATCAATTGTTGAACAAGTCAATGATTTGATATTTCAATAGTTTAAAAGGTCAATTGTATGTCAGATCAGTGGTTCAACAGGTCAAATGTACCACAGGGCCATGATTCCACGGGTATCGTTTCGACAGCAATTAATAATGTATTTTTTTTGGTTTTTGCCACAAAGCACAAATGCATGAAAACAAATACAAATGCCAAAATGTGCAAACAAAAATAATTAAATCTTTAAAAAAATTACAGATGTATGGTTCAACAGGTAATTTTTTGGACAAGGCCAAAGTTCGACAAGTTGGACATTCCATTTTTCGACAGGTCACTAGCCTCACACGTTGAATGTTGTGAGTCTGTCTGAAAGGTGAAATTTTAAATATTTAGATTTTTTGGGGGTTATTTTACGTCTTGTGTACATGGGATGAAGAGGAAGAACAAAATTCAAAAGATAGTAGCAGTGCTAAAACATGAGCCAGAAAAGAGAGAGAAAGAGAGAGAGAGAAAGAGAAACAAAAAGAAAGCCTGAAAGAGATACAGAGAAAGAGCTAGAGAGAGAAAGAGAAATAGCGACAAGACAAATCAAGGGAAAAAGAAAAAGAAAGCCAGAAAGAGATACAGAGAAAGTTAGAGCTAGAGAGAGAAAGACAAAGCATGGAAAATAAGAGAAATAGAATATAAAAAAAACAACAACAAAAGGTTATATTAAGCGTACTTGTATCAATTAGTTGGGATCAGTCGTTTCATTACATGTGTAATACATCGAGATAGACTAACAATAAAAAAGCCTTTATAAAAATTTTAAAAAGGGGGAAGGACATACATTCGAACTCATGGCTCAAGCCTTCTCAAACCAACACGGTAACCACTCTGCTAGTGGAGAGCTTATAAACATGGAAGATTGTAGATTTATTTATTGTTTCTATAGTCTCGTTCAATTTTTCAGGTTGTGTTCACTAAGACTGAGACGATGACATATAAAGAAGACTAATTCAGCTTATACCATCATCTCAGTCAAGTACAATTTCTTTCCCTTGTTCGAGATACTAAACTAAATAATTTATTACCAATAGTTAATTAACTAATCGGTTAATTTTTTTTTTATTGTTGTCAGGTAAAAGAAATAATTGTTCGAAATTTCAGCTTGATCCGAGATTGGGTGTGGGAGAAATCACGTGTACAAACAGACATACAGACATAGTTAATATAAGCTTTGCAAAAAAAAAAAAAGCCAGAGAGAGCTAGAGAAAGAAAGAGAAAGAATGGGAAAAAAGAGAAAGTCATACAAAAAGAGAGAGAGAGAAAGAGAGAGTGTGTACTTTTGAGAAATCTCCATGGAACAATGAATCTTACTGAAATAATAAAGGCATACCCGAGCTAGTCTCTACTATTTATAGAGCCTTACAACAAACAGACAGACACATGTTAGTACTTGAAACCCCGCCTGCCCCACATTTTACACTGAGTAATGTCAGCCTGACAAAGGTCCTCGCCTCACTTTGCTTCACTCCTGTACAATCACTTTCCTCATTCCCTTAACACTCTTTGGTCTCACTTAAAAAGGAGGCAATTGATACATGTAAAAAAACAACAACCAAAAAAAAAAAAACTCACACGAGGACAAAAAGCATGTACTTCATGTAAACGCCTTACTGCACGTCTAAAAATAGAACTCCGCCAGAAAATGACATTGCCTATATATAAAATACACACACAAACGTGGAACGTTGTTCTTTCTTCTTCCATGGAAGCTGTTCAGTTAATCGCACGGTGCATGCGATGCTTGCCAGAAACAATATCCATCCGTCTGCTCGAAGCAGGCTAGGTGTAAATTGGCAAACACCCTCTTTCCACCCACTTGCCCCCAGCCCAAAAAGGTGTAAATAGGCTAACTCCCCCCACCCCTTAGCACTCCAGTAAAAAGAAAAATAAATAAATAAAAAAATAACGAGTCTTTTTACAACTTAAAAAAAAAAGCCCACAATTTAAATCTAGTGGATGATGATTGGCATGAACTAAAGGCAATGTGTTGGACAGAATTAAACAAGAATTTACAGGAATAAGTCCTGCTTTAAAATGGGTTTTTCTATGTTTTTTTTAAAGTTATACTGCAGGTAGAAATCGGACCCTGTTAAATTGTCATAGGAAATAGAAAAAGACGATACATTTTCTTGCAGTACTTGGTTCTAGAAGTCTTGGACGTTTTATCAAGACTTGAACGCAGGGCAGTACAAACCACAGAACCAGACAGCCATCCTTGTCAAATAATAATTGGTGTAAATTAGTAATAAATTAGTGAATGAGTCGGTTTAGCACCATCGGGACTGTTAAAAGTGTAATAAAAAAACAACAACAAATCTTTTTCATATAATGGAATTATCCCCCATGAAAGAGTAATTTTCAGAAGCAGTAAAATAACCCAGTAGACCTTAAACGAGGTCATAAACAACATTTCGTATTAAAACCAAAGAAATGTCTTTGTAGTTTTGTGTGTACGGGTTAAAGGCATAGATTAACGCGTGCAGTCATTATAAAAAATAAAATAAAATCACACGATCCAACGCATGTCAGAAATGAGTATACAAGAAATAGGCTTGGGAACAACATACGAAAAGCAACATGTGAAAGGTATTGCATGCCATATGAACACACACTCACACAAATACACCCACACACACACACACATTTATATAAAAAAATCTCAGTTCATTAAACAGTATAAGTGCAGAGAGAGAGAGAAGTTCTATACATTTGTAACTAAGTATATATTTGTAACTAAGTATACATTTGTAACTAAGTATACATTTGTAACTAAGTATACACTTGTAACTAAGTATACATTTGTAACTAAGTATTCATTTGTAACTAAGTATACACTTGTAACTAAGTATACACTTGTAACTAAGTATACACTTGTAACTAAGTATACATTTGTAACTAAGTATACACTTGTAACTAAGTATACACTTGTAACTAAGTATACACTTGTAACTAAGAATACACTTGTAACTAAGTATACACTTGTAACTAAGTATACACTTGTAACTAAGTATACACTTGTAACTAAGTATACACTTGTAACTAAGTATACACTTGTAACTAAGTATACATTTGTAACTAAGTATACATTTGTAACTAAGTATACACTTGTAACTAAGTATACACTTGTAACTAAGTATACATTTGTAACTAAGTATACACTTGTAACTAAGTATACATTTGTAACTAAGTATACACTTGTAACTAAGTATACATTGGTAACTAAGTATACATTGGTAACTAAGTATACACTTGTAAGTCACAAAAATCATGCATTTAAAAAAAAAGGGTATCTCCGTAGCCCGCGAGCCCTTGTCTCTTTATGAAATGAAATACATTGTAAACTCCACTATTACTTTTATAGTATGTCTGTTTATTAAATGTTTTGGTTGTTCCTTTACAGTTTAAGATAATTTACATCCTAGGCCAAACCTCTCACAGGACAACGGTTTGAACCCGGGACCATCAAGACGACCGTAAGACGATATTCCAGAGCGCATACTGCACGATCAGGCAGATGTTGGTTGGTAACCATTTTTCCTTTTGGTCGACAGTCATCAGAGATCAGTTTGTAGTTCAGTCTGTAGTCATCAGAGATCAATTTGTAGTTCAGTCTGTAGTCATCAGAGATCAATGTGTAGTTCAGTCTGTAGTCATCAGAGACCAATGTGTAATTCAGTCTGTAGTCATCAGAGATCAATTTGTAGTTCAGTCTGTAGTCATTGATATTCTGGTCCACAGACACAAACGTAAAAAAGCAAAATATTAAAAGTAATTAAAAAAAAACAAAAAAACTCAACGTTTATTTAATGAAAAGAACTGCACATTTACAGCTAAATATCTCAATATCGTGAGATTTATTTCCATTTTCTGTATGAAAAAGTATTAATTAAATACCATTAATTAATTAAATGGTTAATTTTCGTATTAGTGCTTTTTGTTAGGGACAATGAATAATTGAATAAAGTTTCCGCTTGATTGAAAAATGGGAAGAGGGCAGAAATATTGTGAACAAGATTTGTACCAAACATCTTTGTAAAGATGATACCATATACATTTTGTAAACAAATAGATAAAAGCTAATTAAAGTTTTATTTTAAAATGCACACATTGGTACCTATATTGTTTTCTTATCACCAACTTTCACATTCTTTCATTTAACGTTAGGCATGTATAACACATGTGTACATACATGTGTCTACAACAGAGAACATTAGGCAACCTAAGGATCGCCAAGTTTGAACAATTTCTGATCAATGTTAACCTTAATTGTTTTGAAAACATGGAACTTAAGGTTTAGCCTTCTGTGATTTTGGCAAAGTAATAATAATAAAAAAAGATACCATTGAAATAAAAACTGAATAAAAGAAAAAGGTTTATTAGGGTCTGGGAAGTTCAGTTGTTTTATGTTTATGTGGAAAAATGTCTGACGATTAAAGGTTGTTTAATATCAAGTAATTCATTGTGACAATCTCTCTTTTTTATTGAACTAAAGAGCACAATTTGGGGAGGCTTTCCCTCAGACATTATAAACTTAACAAAGGATATTATGAAAATTACATTACAGATATATCCATATACACATATTCAAACTCGTAAAATAACAGAAGATGCCGAATTTTCTTTTTATTATGCTAGACAAGACATTACAAACATCCGCCGATATTTAGCTCAGCGCTAGAAACAAAAGTTAATGTTGCAGTTGTACAGCCACACGAAGTAGCAATGACTGTCCAGGTAAATTATTTAAATTTTGAACAGTGCCTTTGATTTTTTCACATCGTTCAGGTACAGACAGGTAAATGCTTCAGCTCAAGACTGACATGAAGCAGAGTAACCTTGTTCTACTTTCTGGACAGAGGAGTTCAAATGTGGTTGGGGTATCGATGAATTGGCAGCCGCTAAAAACTAAAAAACAAAAAAGAAAAAAAAAGTCATTTGCTGACGTGACAGCTAATATATATAGTGTGTGTGTGTGTGTGTGTGTGTGTGTGTTTGTCAAGGCTATTTGGTATCTGCCATAAGAACTATAGGAGAAAATGAAGGAAAGAACTCCTGTAGTAAATAAAAAGACATTTCCGCTGTTTGAATTGATGCCTCGAAGCTTCTATCATCTTGTATCATAAAGTCTTATAGAACACATACAGGTCATATAGAACTCATACAGGTATTATAGAACACATACAGGTCATATAGAACTCATACAGGTATTATAGAACACATACTTGTCTTGTAGAACACATACAGGTTTTATAGGACACATGCAGGTCTTGTAGAACACATACAGGTTTTATAGGACACATACAGGTCTTATAGGACACATAGAGGTCTTATAGGGCACATACAGGTTTTATAGGACACATACAGGTCTTTTAGGACACATACTTCTATGGCATTTTACGTCTCAAGAGACAATCTTTTCCCTTTGCAACTTCTTGTGTGACTAAAATCGCCAATCCTTGATACTCAGCTGCGGTCAATGGATGGGCATCTGTAATCACCAGGCACAGTTGCATTTTCACCCTTCTTTCTATTACTGCAAACCGGGGCCCTTTCTTTATGCTCACAATCCATGTGGATGTATCTAATACCACTTTTCTCCAGCTGATTTTGAGGAGCTTTTTGTCGCATTTGGATATATCAGTATACCTTAAAAGCGGCCCCAAGATGTGAAAACACAAACAGGTCTTGTGTAACGGATGTATGTATATAAGTTGTACTGTAGTAGTATTTCTAAAGTACCTTGATAATCCTATATGCTTGAGTATCTTGTAAGGTGTATTACAGATGCGAGTTGAATACCTAGGACACACATCACGTCACAAAACATGAAGAACCAACATGATCAATGCAAAGCAACTAAGCTCAGTCGAGATAAAAATACATTAACATACTTAAATGAAGAATGGGCCACAGTCGAGTCAGTCACTAAAACGATGTTATTCCTTCAAGAGCCTAGCTATAACTGATCTAAAAGTCTACAATCATAGCTATAACTGATCTAAAAGTCTACAATCAATCTCTAACCTCAATGCCTATGTCGTCATTATGTCGCGTTCAAAGTCAGTCTAATTTAGTGCGTTCCTAAACTAAACTGTCTAACAATTATAGAACACAAACTGTTCTTATAGAGCACACATGTCATAGAGCTCCCATCAAGTTTTTCTTATATAGGACGAATCGGGCAGGCACATCACCATTAAGCTTCAACAACTGAAACACAAGTACGCTGCACCAGGAACTGTTGGTGTACTTTTCCATACTTAGGTGTGTGTATTTAATATTTTAACCAATCAGAAACAACGAAAATTTTTCCGCGAGAAATTATCTCTATGTTTCCTTGAATTCATTGAGTTCATTTCTAGGTTCCTGAGTTTTTTATTTCTTAGTTGCTATGTTTTTAATTGCAAACGTTACCATTATTCTATGAGTTTTTAATGTGTTTTATTTTCAGATCATCTAAACACGGAGACTTGAGTTATAAAATCTCATTGAGTTTTGCTTGGTGATTATCACAAATTTTTAGCAACAAAAACACGTTTATTTTGGGGATAGAGTACCAGTAAAGATATCCAGTTGTAAAATCGTCTGCCCCAACGACATCTCTACGAGTTTTATCGAGGCCTGGCACTTTCTCAAGAAATATTCAAGAGGCTGATACGTTCTACAAATATGTTTTAAGTGAAGATGTTAAACTGACAGCGCGCCACCAGACCCATAGGTGCATTGTCCTGATATTAACGTTTTCTCATTTCCTCATAATGGTTACTGTGCACAGGTCCAAAAGTTCGGGCATGCGGCCATTGATACCTGGCAAACATTTTATTATAGTCTAACAAAAAATGTGTAAATGGTGAACAACTTACAATATTAAATTATTGGGGAATTAATAAATTGGTTTCAAAAGATGAATGGAAGCAGAGTCAAAAATTGTCAGTATCTTGACTCGACTCACTAGGATTAATATCTATTTAACAAATCTATTATATAGATATTTATTAAATAAATCAGCACAGCTTTAGCTATACAAGAAATACCAGTGGACAGAACTCAGTGAACATCTGTCCTCTAGCAGTCTCAGAAATCTGTCCTCTAGCAGTCTCAGAAATCTGTCCTCTAGCAGTCTCAGAAATCTGTCCTCTAGCAGTCTCAGAAATCTGTCCTCTAGCAGTCTCAGAAATCTGTCCTCTAGCAGTCTCAGAAATCTGTCCTCTAGCAGTCTCAGAAATCTGTCCTCTAGCAGTCTCAGAAATCTGTCCTCTAGCAGTCTCAGAATTCTGTCCTCTAGCAGTCTCAGAAATCTGTCCTCTAGCAGTCTCAGAAATCTGTCCTCTAGCAGTCTCAGAAATCTGTCCTCTAGCAGTCTCAGAAATCTGTCCTCTAGCAGTCTCAGAAATCTGTCCTCTAGCAGTCTCAGATATCTGTCCTCTAGCAGTCTCAGAAATCTGTCCTCTAGCAGTCTCAGAAATCTGTCCTCTAGCAGTCTCAGAAATCTGTCCTCTAGCAGTCTCAGAAATCTGTCCTCTAGCAGTCTCAGAAATCTGTCCTCTAGCAGTCTCAGAAATCTGTCCTCTAGCAGTCTCAGAAATCTGTCCTCTAGCAGTCTCAGAAATCTGTCCTCTAGCAGTCTCAGAAATCTGTCCTCTAGCAGTCTCAGAAATCTGTCCTCTAGCAGTCTCAGAAATCAACTAACTCTAGCCGCTCACTTAACTTCTGATTGTGTACAACAAACTCAAGCTCTCATAGCGTGCAGAGTGTTCACATACATTCTTACTTATAGCCCGTCACCCCTATTGGAGTATGGGTGCCGCCAACATTAGATCTCCATAGTCCCCTGGGCCATCCTTTCCATCTTGTTCCATGTGTAACCAAACTTTAATATGTCTGCCTCTAGTTCGCGTCGCCAGGTATGTATAAGACGCTATTTATTTCTCTAGCCTTGTGGGCTACACTTCAATGTCTGCCTTGTGGGCTACATTTCAATGCCTGCCATGTGGGCTACACTTCAACTCTAGTTGGCGATTTGCGCAAAGTGTGCCCTATCCAGCCCCATCTTCTTTTTCTGGTTGCTTCTTCTATAGGAGTTGGCTCTTTGCAAGAGGTCACTATTGCTGATGGTGTCTTACCAATGTATGTGAATGATTCTACATATGTTCCCATTCATACCCTGGGATATATCAATAAAAAAAATGTAGCTCTTTCCTACCCAAATATCCCCCAAATACATGCAAGTGACATTGTGTTAGAAGTTGTGAGAGTAGAGGAGGAGAGCCTCCGGATCTGATAATGAAAGACAAAGACTTCTTACAAAGATCGACACAACATCAAACCTACAAAGCTATGAGAATAACAAGAACACCATGTCCCGACATCTACATCGTGTACTAATAGCGTTAACAGACTCCAGTAATGTTGGTAGGAGAAACACAGTCACCCTAGCGTGTACTCAAAGATTCCAGCAGTCTTCTATTTATACATCTCGCTTCCTTTTGTGGCTCAGCCAAAAGAAATACATTTTAGTGAGGCGAAGAAATAGTGTAACTGTCTTCAGATATGCGTCATTTACTTAGGAACATGAGCTATTTTTAGAAATATTGTTTACCTGTAAGATTTTTTTTTCTGTTTTCTTCTAAGCCCCTCGTCTCACAAATATACATTTTCATCCCCCCCCCCCCCCATTTTCAACCGAAATCCCCCAAAATGATTGTTAACAATAATCCCTCACTTTGAAACTCTTTTAACAAATGTAACAAAGGGGGGGGGGGTGGAGCTGAGGTTACACACTTGGAAATGACTCACATAGTTACACGGGACATGTCAGAAATGATGTTATGTAATCATAACTCATATGTATGCCCCACATTCTAGAATAAGCTCACTTGACTATACAAATTATCCCCTTGACACTCATGTAGCGGCTACTGTGTTGTACTTAGGATTTAAGCCTGTCTTGATATTCTATAAAAGTGTCAGTTTTAATTTGTAGAGAAATAGAGTAGAGGTAGTCTATACATTTAAATAGAAGAGACGACAAAACAGATGACAAACAATATTTATATAGTTTGTGCATCGCGGTTCGATGATGACCACTTTTGAGTGAGAGCTTTGCACTGAGGTTTTGTGCATCCTTATGTGGCTGGTGAGACCTATGTGAGCCCGAATGTTCGGCTGCGCACTGGGCAGGTTATTCTAGCTGGAGCTAGTGTCATTGGCCTTGCTTTTCTTCTCTGGCGCTTTTCTTCTGCCAGCGAAATTCTCTTTTCCTCAGCAACCTGTGCGCCAGTTTTCACAGCGCGACGCCATGATGCTCTGTCATGTGCCTCTGTCTCCCATGTGGCTGGGTCTATGCTGAACGCCTTAGAGAAGATTGCATCAGGATTGTGTCCGTGACAATCTGTACAAACAAGTAAGTAACAAATAAATACAAGAAACAAGAGAACCTAAGGTCTGGAACTAGAGCTACGACTTTGATTCCCTTTTCTTTTCATTTCATTAGCCATCCAAGTCTTCCATTGGTCGTGATCTATCTGATGCAATCAAAACGTGAAACGAGGCTGACATAACTTCTTAGACTTTTTGTGTGTGTTTTCTCAGAAAGTTCATCTTAAAGAAAACTCTAAAGTTTGTAAACATGAATAAAAACAAGCGAAATGTTTACATAGACTTTAAAAAACAAACAAAGCTTATATAAGAGAAAGAACACAAATTACTACAATACAGCTTAATACTGCAAGATTTATATCCTTTTTTCAATATAAAACAAAATTAATAAATTACCTGCAATTAATTAAATTATTCGTTGATTTATTGATGTTGTTTTCTAAAATAGATTTATGTATTCTATTCGACAATGAATAATTGTGCAAAGTTTCAACTTTTTTTCAAGAATGGGAAGTGGATGAAATAGTCACTATGTACGTCCAGACTCACAAAGATTTCTGCGATTTCAGCTCTCAACAAACCTTGATGTGATTTAAATTCCTTAGTCATTTTATTCCACCTAGCGTAGTTTTTTAGCGGCCCCCGTAAGGGGAAAAAGACGCTATTATGTGTGTGCGAAATGTCCGTCTGTCCGTCTGTCACACTCAGATCTTCAAAACCAGAAGAGATATGAAAAATATTATTTCACCATTAAATGAGGCTTGAAAAGTTTAGGTGCAACGGCTACTTTTGGTTTTCTAAAAGCAAACCGTTTAATTTATAAAATTAATTATATTAGCGATTTTTTCAAAAAAATACACCAATTCTAAAACAATTTCGTAAATGTAAGGGAGGCAATGTTACAATATGCTAACAAAGATGGACGATATTTGTGTATTTTCAGTATCACTAAGTCAAATATATTTATAAAATGTACAAGAAATGTTTACAAAAAATATAAAAAATAGTTAGAGGTGTTTTTTCTGGTCAACTAGCTGCTAAAAATAAAATAAAACATTTCTGTTTGTTTATGCACTTTGTATGTAAATATCACGCACATTTTTTCAAATGACCTTTTTATGCAGCGACTTTTGTGCAGTAGCGTAACGTCGCAACATATTGTATTGCTAAACCAATCCCTTAAACTTTTTTAAAAAATCAGATTTTATTTATTTTTTGTTTGTGCACCCATCCGAATAAAAGAAGCTTATTTTTGTGCGTTTTGTCTGTTGGTCGGTCTGTCCGTCACGATTAGGTTAACAAATAACACTAAAGGCTATTGTAAATCTGATTTAACCTTTAATTTTTTTTAAATTTCTTGACTTAAAGTGTAGATTTTTATTTCTAAAGTCTAGATTGTCAATATGTCAATATTGCAATGTTATAAAATACTAAAACTAATCTACTCCTTTAAAATTTAATATTGCAATTAGTCTATTAATTGATTATCTAGTGTTTTTTTTTTACAAAAATCTTATCTAAATTACATCTACATTATCCAAAATATATATTTTATATCTAGATCTAGTAGATATAGATATTGAGAGTGCTAAAGTAGAAGTTTATTTTAGGTAGATCTACATCCTCATTCTAGTTCCATTTAAATGAAAATGCCCAATACCAAAAGATTATCTAAAATCGCTCTTCTGACATATTGTACATTTCCGGTAGTTGTCATTCCGTAATGTGTAGGTATATTATCAATAATAGGCTATTAGTTTGTAACCAGTTTGTCATT
Source organism: Biomphalaria sudanica (assembly GCA_036873155.1). Lineage (NCBI taxonomy): Eukaryota > Metazoa > Mollusca > Gastropoda > Planorbidae > Biomphalaria > Biomphalaria sudanica. The sequence continues at coordinate 248,100 of JAZGLO010001746.1, read as the reverse complement.
AGGTTAAGAGCAATACCTGGTCGTGCGGTTAGCGCTCAGGACTGATTATCTCTACGATCTTGGTTTCATACACTGCTCGATGCCATCCTCCGTCGACCATTGGGAGATTTTACATTAAAAAGAATTTTTTTTACAACGCCAAATGAATCTTTGAAACATTATTACTTTTAACAATCAAAACAAAATCACGTCTGGAATATTCCTTGCGAATATGCGGATCCGACAGGGATCCGTCTCACACGGGAGCGCCTCTGAGTTTGTGTGGCAACACAAACTCTCTTTGTTATCTTGTTTCTAATTTTGTTCATATGGGTTTTTAGTGACCTCAGAACGAGGAAAAGACGATATTAGTTGTGTCTGTCTTTTAATATGTCTTTGTCTTTTTATACATTTATACATTACAAATTAGTTCATTGTCAAAATAAAGTTTGAAGAGAAGGTCTTTCAAGATGGCAAGTACTAATGTATAAATAGTCGGATCTAAAGGTTCTGAAAATCGAACCAAAATTAAGTTGTCCTCTTAGGGAACTGAACTCCAAAACCCTTAATTTGAAAGGACATCAATTTCCACTGGGCCACTTTCGTCTTCAGAACCAGTCAGTAATCTTCTTTTCAGTATATTTCAGTTGCATCTTCCTGTCTTTAGAACCCAGTTACTTCCCTTACCTTTGTAATCCAGCTGTATCTTCAGACAGCCTAGCTCCTCCTCACCTGTCTAGCCCATCTGTATCTAATAAGATGCTTCTCTGCATTTGGCGTCACTTTCCAAGGGAGCCGCCGATGTCGTAATTGTATTAGGTTGCCCTGACATTCAGAACGAGACATAATGGCGGGAATTAACCCACCAGCTTTTGGCCCATAATGACATTCTTCCAAGCCCATCGATTTTCCATTGAGTCCGGTCAGTGTCTGTAACAAGGTTAGACTGGACACATCAAAATGGAAGATGTTTCAGGCCATGCTGTTGAGCTCTCGACATCGCCTTGCTAGCAGCTTTGGCTTCTCTTCGGTGACAGTGTCAGCATGTTCACTGTCATACAGAAAAGACGAAGTCGTACAGACGAAATGTCTATAAATCGAAGCACGAAGAGATCAATTCAAACGTGTACATAAAATAGAAAAAACTGGAGATTATTTTTTTTATCTATTGCGGATAACTATAAAAAGCTAGCCATTTGGTGTATCCGGTGTACAGAATATATGAAAAGTAGACTAGCTATATTTAATTTAAAAGGTATACGATAATTATTGTTTCATTTTTTAGCTTTGGATAATCAAAATTCTAATCTCTTTTGGGGAGATCATAAACTAATTTGCATTCTCTAGTTGACAACTGGTATTTTTAAGGATAGCGTCCTTACTATTATTTGGGAACAAAATTTCTAACGAAACGAATTACAAGATATTTTTAAAACGTAAATAACTTCTATTAAAGACTTTCAGAAAGAATGGCGACCCGGTGGCTGAGCAGTTAAGCGCTTGGCTTCCGAACCTGGGGCCCCTGGGTTCAAATCTCGGTGAAGATTGGATTTTGAATTTCTTAGGGTGCCCCTAAGTTCACACAGCTCTAATGGGGAAAGTAAAGGCAGTTGGTCGTTGTGCTGGCCACATGACACCCTCGTTAACCGTTGGCCAAAGAAACAGATGACCTTAACATCATCTGCCCTATAGACCACAAGGTCTGAAAGGGGAAATTTACTTTTACTTTTTTCAGATAGAATGTTCTTCAAAGATGAAATGGAAGAGTCTATCAGAAAATATCTTGTTTTAAAGAGATTTCTCGTTTTATTGGTGGCTACAAGTAATTTTACTATCATTAAAAAATGTATAACTCTATTTAGATTCTGTTATGGTAGTTACTACACTAATTCATGTAGGTTATATCATTTTAATATTGTTGTATATAATTGAAAGATTCTAGAGATTCATTCAATGTCAACTCGTATTGCCTTGAGACGCTAAAATAAAACTGCTGAGAAGTTCAAAGAACTCTTCCAACTTAGAGTCAAGTAACAGCGCTGAGTGAGCTGGCTGGAAGTGATAATGAAAGATGTCCAACAAGTCGACCATTCGAAAAAGGTCAATAGTCAAACGTAAATATAGTCATTTAAATTCCCAAGGTTGGGTTTCACTAAACTAGATACAATCACGGTTGCTGAGAGAGAGAGAGAGAAAGAGAGAGAGGGAGGGAGATAGAGCTGTGGAACTAATAACAGTATCCTACAAAAATGTCGTCCATCATTGAAGTGAAGTCACTTCCCAATCAGTTCTCGCGTCTTCTCGTGTACATCTATTTCATCTTAGATAATTGTTGTGACGGGGGGAGGAGGAAGGTTTGGTGATTGGTTAAAAAAATGGAATTTGAAGGTTTGGGATAGGAAAGAAAACAGAGGTGTGTGGGATCGTTCATGTGTGGTCATAAATACTGTGAAATACATAAATCTATTTAAGCTTGTCTCATATTTGTAATCTATCTAGGTGCATGAGTATATATAGTTCCTTCTTCATGGTCAAAGATGAGCACACACTCATGAAGTAGAAGTAGCTGAAAAGCCTGTGCACACACGGGAGGTTGTGCCTTTCCCGAACCGATTTTCAGCTTTTTCTGTGATCTGCTGTTTTTTGCTGGTGGATATTCTCCTTGATTCATATCTCAAGATAACATTCACGTCTTCACGCCACCAGAAGTGATAAAGAGTTAACGTTTTATAGTCACATCCATTGAGAGAGCTCTAGGTGTCTTTTTAACGCTTGTTTCGACCCCCTTGAGTGTGCTTTCCAGTACACATGTCCCCAGAAAAATGTCATTTGGGGAGACGATTTTAAGATATACCGAACGTTATGTCCAGCCCATTGTAGTTAGAACCATTTTGTTACGTCATGGATACTGTTCATCTGTGACCACTTTAGGTTCTTTAAGTCTAGTATGTGGTAAAAAAAAATTACACATGTTGGTTCCCTTGGAACATTCAGCGCAACGGAATGGCGAGACCTCAACTGATTTAAAGATGGTCCACCCCGGTCTACGATTCGTGTGAGATACAAGGCCACCAGTGTGCTTTGGGCCATAGAACATAGTCACTACATGCTAACAAAGATCTAGTAGGCCGTAATTTTTATATTTATCAGACATGTGACATACTTATAACAAAAACAAACAAAATTCTTTGAGAGATAGTTCAAAATCATTCAAATACTTTGATATCATAAAAGTTTATTTGATTTCTAACTTAAGCGCATATATATTAACCATACAAATATCTAACGTTGATATTTTTCAGCAGCTAAAGACATTTTAAGGACATTTCCGGTTAATATACAGCACCGGACAGTCAGAGTGTTTGGGTTCAGATCCAAAAAATCTCAATTTTCAATCTCTGTTTAGCATCGAAATTTAGATTTTGGTCAGCTTAGGATTCCAATTTTCCACATGCCGGCCACTAGCTATCTTATTTCAATAAAGAAGATGATTACATCCTTCATTTAGTCATACATGTCAACCAACGCCATTAAATTCTGCCAAGTCACTGGTTTTTACTTGTTGGGGGAATTAAAGGGGAGTGGTCACATGTCGCCCTCATAAGCTCACTGTTGACAGAAATAAGTAAAATCTTACAAATCTTACTAGTGTCTAGCTCAAACAATTGGTTCATCTTACTTACTTAACTCAGCTAAAACAATTGGTTCATCTTACTTACTTAACTCACAGTAGAGTGCAATGAAAAATAATGTTAATAATTACAATACTTGGTAACAGGGCCGGTCTTAGGCCACTACAACCTATGCGGCCGCAGTGGGCCCCGCACTTTCATAGGCCCCGCACGATGCGAATGAATTTTAGGTGTAAATTATAAAATTAAGCCATTTAACTTACTTTTAAAGGGTTCCAGGAATTCTCCTACAATTAAAAAATATAATAAAAAGTCATGAAAATGTCCTCAAATTATTAAAATCTTCTGGAAACTGATGCAAATCTCCGTAAAACAGACAAAATTGTCATTTCGGGGTGTCATTCAATATGGAAAACGCCAATCCTCCTCGCGATGTAAAAAAACGGCATTGTCAGCGTTTATTTAATAAAAATGTAATAATAAGCCGAATTTTAACCAAAACAAGAAGTTCAAATACCTAATTTACTTTAATAGTCACTAGCACACAAATATAGAATCTAGATCTAAATCTATCTCGACCTCTTCAAAAAAAAAAAAAAAAAGCGAAATTTTTTTTGCTAGACGATTTTAAATGTAAACGTCAAATCTGAATGTTTCTCGGCTTTTTTTTTTGGAAAACTAATATCTACTGTAGAGTTGATTTGACACTGATTTTGTCCTTAGTAAAGTATAAATAAAATGCAAAAACGAATTTATTTTCTAATACAAAATGTTAACTTTCCCTTATTATCCTTATCACAACCTAAATTAGGCCCCGCGCAATCCGTTTCGCATAGGGCCCCGCAACCTGTAGGACCGGCCCTGCTTGGTAATCAATTGTTTAAATCTGGATTTCAGAATCACCAGTGTAATCTTTTCCACTTATAGCAAATAATTTTTTTTTGGTAGTTTATAGCGTCCTTGGCATTGATGATTATGTCTATTGACTTCACAATCTCTCTCAAACTTCCGGTCTTCACTTCCTCAATTCTTTTCATATCACATCCACATTTCTACATATTGCTTTCTTTTTTTATTCTCCCTTACTTTGTTTTATTGCTTAAAGAGATATCGTTTGGATGCAAACCAGATCTCGTGTACGCAAACCAGATCTTATGAATTTATGAATGAAGAAAACAACTCTTTAATAAGAAACAAAATGACTGATATTATATATTTATGTTTTTGTCATTGTATTTACAACAGTTAATTATATCTCTTTATTATTGAAAATTAAGGATTAGCTTTTGAACAATTTTCCCCATTTACTTTTTTAAATAAAAAAACAACTTCTTGAACACGGCTGACAATAACATTAAAGACCAAAGTTAAGTTCATAAAGAAATGCCTGAAGGCCATTGTACTATCCATTCATACTAGTAGCACTATCCTCGCCGTGTATTTCAGGATAAATTGGGATTTATCATTACTTGGAGCATTTCTTCAGCCATTTCTAACAAATATGAGAACGAAGAAATGATTACCTAATTTGTTATTTCGTCATGGGAGACCACAATTGATGCTAATTAGATCAATGTTTCATATATTTTGAGTGATGTCACCAATGAAAGAAAAAAATGGCTTGTACGTGGGCCCAAGTTCAATGAAAGTCGTAGGACCATGGTTGCTACACCTCAGGCTATAGGCACCTAACGGTTGTGGGCCCAGGCTCATTGAACCCCCTTCTCGCCATGGATGTTTATGGATGGCATCTCCCTGATCAAATGCCACCCGCAGAATGATATCGTGACCTAGGCCAATGTTCTCTTTGAAGAAATTCCAGTCTTTTTTTTTGGTCTACTGACGGCCTTTTATTGAGCCTTTAAGATTTCTGTGTTGTTGTTTTTTCACTCTACATATTTGTGTTGTTACGAGCTGCTCCTGGATGTTTGCATACACACATGTGCTAGCACTAGAACTAGGTCAACAATCTGTTCAGTTTCTTCCTCT